>JAQNBH010000012.1:176809-235399 GCA_028752905.1 Cladorhizidae sp. MBARI D1340-BT2
CCCAATACATTAGTTGCTGTAGTAGTCTATAATGACCTCAGACTCCCAATACATTAGTTGCTGTAGTAGCCTATAATGACCTCAGACTCCCAATACATTAGTTGCTGTAGTAGTCTATAATGACCTCAGACTCCCAATACATTAGTTGCTGTAGTAGTCTATAATGACCTCAGACTCCCAATACATTAGTTGCTGTAGTAGTCTATAATGACCTCAGACTCCCAATACATTAGTTGCTGTAGTAGTCTATAATGACCTCAGACTCCCAATACATTAGTTGCTGTAGTAGTCTATAATGACCTCAGACTCCCAATACATTAGTTGCTGTAGTAGTCTATAATGACCTCAGACTCCCAATACATTAGTTGCTGTAGTAGTCTATAATGACCTCAGACTCCCAATACATTAGTTGCTGTAGTAGCCTATAATGACCTCAGACTCCCAATACATTAGTTGCTGTAGTAGTCTATAATGACCTCAGACTCCCAATACATTAGTTGCTGTAGTAGTCTATAATGACCTCAGACTCCCAATACATTAGTTGCTGTAGTAGTCTATAATGACCTCAGACTCCCAATACATTAGTTGCTGTAGTAGTCTATAATGACCTCAGACTCCCAATACATTAGTTGCTGTAGTAGTCTATAATGACCTCAGACTCCCAATACATTAGTTGCTGTAGTAGTCTATAATGACCTCAGACTCCCAATACATTAGTTGCTGTAGTAGTCTATAATGACCTCAGACTCCCAATACATTAGTTGCTGTAGTAGTCTATAATGACCTCAGACTCCCAATACATTAGTTGCTGTAGTAGTCTATAATGACCTCAGACTCCCAATACATTAGTTGCTGTAGTAGCCTATAATGACCTCAGACTCCCAATACATTAGTTGCTGTAGTAGTCTATAATGACCTCAGACTCCCAATACATTAGTTGCTGTAGTAGTCTATAATGACCTCAGACTCCCAATACATTAGTTGCTGTAGTAGCCTATAATGACCTCAGACTCCCAATACATTAGTTGCTGTAGTAGTCTATAATGACCTCAGACTCCCAATACATTAGTTGCTGTAGTAGCCTATAATGACCTCAGACTCCCAATACATTAGTTGCTGTAGTAGTCTATAATGACCTCAGACTCCCAATACATTAGTTGCTGTAGTAGTCTATAATGACCTCAGACTCCCAATACATTAGTTGCTGTAGTAGTCTATAATGACCTCAGACTCCCAATACATTAGTTGCTGTAGTAGCCTATAATGACCTCAGACTCCCAATACATTAGTTGCTGTAGTAGTCTATAATGACCTCAGACTCCCAATACATTAGTTGCTGTAGTAGCCTATAATGACCTCAGACTCCCAATACATTAGTTGCTGTAGTAGTCTATAATGACCTCAGACTCCCAATACATTAGTTGCTGTAGTAGTCTATAATGACCTCAGACTCCCAATACATTAGTTGCTGTAGTAGTCTATAATGACCTCAGACTCCCAATACATTAGTTGCTGTAGTAGTCTATAATGACCTCAGACTCCCAATACATTAGTTGCTGTAGTAGTCTATAATGACCTCAGACTCCCAATACATTAGTTGCTGTAGTAGTCCTATAATGACCTCAGACTCCCAATACATTAGTTGCTGTAGTAGTCTATAATGACCTCAGACTCCCAATACATTAGTTGCTGTAGTAGTCTATAATGACCTCAGACTCCCAATACATTAGTTGCTGTAGTAGTCTATAATGACCTCAGACTCCCAATACATTAGTTGCTGTAGTAGTCTATAATGACCTCAGACTCCCAATACATTAGTTGCTGTAGTAGTCTATAATGACCTCAGACTCCCAATACATTAGTTGCTGTAGTAGTCTATAATGACCTCAGACTCCCAATACATTAGTTGCTGTAGTAGTCTATAATGACCTCAGACTCCCAATACATTAGTTGCTGTAGTAGTCTATAATGACCTCAGACTCCCAATACATTAGTTGCTGTAGTAGTCTATAATGACCTCAGACTCCCAATACATTAGTTGCTGTAGTAGTCTATAATGACCTCAGACTCCCAATACATTAGTTGCTGTAGTAGTCTATAATGACCTCAGACTCCCAATACATTAGTTGCTGTAGTAGTCTATAATGACCTCAGACTCCCAATACATTAGTTGCTGTAGTAGTCTATAATGACCTCAGACTCCCAATACATTAGTTGCTGTAGTAGTCTATAATGACCTCAGACTCCCAATACATTAGTTGCTGTAGTAGTCTATAATGACCTCAGACTCCCAATACATTAGTTGCTGTAGTAGTCTATAATGACCTCAGACTCCCAATACATTAGTTGCTGTAGTAGTCTATAATGACCTCAGACTCCCAATACATTAGTTGCTGTAGTAGTCTATAATGACCTCAGACTCCCAATACATTAGTTGCTGTAGTAGTCTATAATGACCTCAGACTCCCAATACATTAGTTGCTGTAGTAGTCTATAATGACCTCAGACTCCCAATACATTAGTTGCTGTAGTAGTCTATAATGACCTCAGACTCCCAATACATTAGTTGCTGTAGTAGTCTATAATGACCTCAGACTCCCAATACATTAGTTGCTGTAGTAGTCTATAATGACCTCAGACTCCCAATACATTAGTTGCTGTAGTAGTCTATAATGACCTCAGACTCCAATACATTAGTTGCTGTAGTAGTCTATAATGACCTCAGACTCCCAATACATTAGTTGCTGTAGTAGTCTATAATGACCTCAGACTCCCAATACATTAGTTGCTGTAGTAGTCTATAATGACCTCAGACTCCCAATACATTAGTTGCTGTAGTAGTCTATAATGACCTCAGACTCCCAATACATTAGTTGCTGTAGTAGTCTATAATGACCTCAGACTCCCAATACATTAGTTGCTGTAGTAGTCTATAATGACCTCAGACTCCCAATACATTAGTTGCTGTAGTAGTCTATAATGACCTCAGACTCCCAATACATTAGTTGCTGTAGTAGTCTATAATGACCTCAGACTCCCAATACATTAGTTGCTGTAGTAGTCTATAATGACCTCAGACTCCCAATACATTAGTTGCTGTAGTAGTCTATAATGACCTCAGACTCCCAATACATTAGTTGCTGTAGTAGTCTATAATGACCTCAGACTCCCAATACATTAGTTGCTGTAGTAGTCTATAATGACCTCAGACTCCCAATACATTAGTTGCTGTAGTAGTCTATAATGACCTCAGACTCCCAATACATTAGTTGCTGTAGTAGTCCTATAATGACCTCAGACTCCCAATACATTAGTTGCTGTAGTAGTCTATAATGACCTCAGACTCCCAATACATTAGTTGCTGTAGTAGTCTATAATGACCTCAGACTCCCAATACATTAGTTGCTGTAGTAGTCTATAATGACCTCAGACTCCCAATACATTAGTTGCTGTAGTAGTCTATAATGACCTCAGACTCCCAATACATTAGTTGCTGTAGTAGCCTATAATGACCTCAGACTCCCAATACATTAGTTGCTGTAGTAGTCTATAATGACCTCAGACTCCCAATACATTAGTTGCTGTAGTAGCCTATAATGACCTCAGACTCCCAATACATTAGTTGCTGTAGTAGTCTATAATGACCTCAGACTCCCAATACATTAGTTGCTGTAGTAGCCTATAATGACCTCAGACTCCCAATACATTAGTTGCTGTAGTAGCCTATAATGACCTCAGACTCCCAATACATTAGTTGCTGTAGTAGCCTATAATGACCTCAGACTCCCAATACATTAGTTGCTGTAGTAGTCCTATAATGACCTCAGACTCCCAATACATTAGTTGCTGTAGTAGTCTATAATGACCTCAGACTCCCAATACATTAGTTGCTGTAGTAGTCTATAATGACCTCAGACTCCCAATACATTAGTTGCTGTAGTAGTCTATAATGACCTCAGACTCCCAATACATTAGTTGCTGTAGTAGTCTATAATGACCTCAGACTCCCAATACATTAGTTGCTGTAGTAGTCTATAATGACCTCAGACTCCCAATACATTAGTTGCTGTAGTAGTCTATAATGACCTCAGACTCCCAATACATTAGTTGCTGTAGTAGCCTATAATGACCTCAGACTCCCAATACATTAGTTGCTGTAGTAGTCTATAATGACCTCAGACTCCCAATACATTAGTTGCTGTAGTAGCCTATAATGACCTCAGACTCCCAATACATTAGTTGCTGTAGTAGCCTATAATGACCTCAGACTCCCAATACATTAGTTGCTGTAGTAGCCTATAATGACCTCAGACTCCCAATACATTAGTTGCTGTAGTAGTCTATAATGACCTCACACTCCCAATACATTAGTTGCTGTAGTAGTCTATAATGACCTCAGACTCCCAATACATTAGTTGCTGTAGTAGTCTATAATGACCTCAGACTCCCAATACATTAGTTGCTGTAGTAGTCTATAATGACCTCAGACTCCCAATACATTAGTTGCTGTAGTAGTCTATAATGACCTCAGACTCCCAATACATTAGTTGCTGTAGTAGTCTATAATGACCTCAGACTCCCAATACATTAGTTGCTGTAGTAGTCTATAATGACCTCAGACTCCCAATACATTAGTTGCTGTAGTAGTCTATAATGACCTCACACTCCCAATACATTAGTTGCTGTAGTAGTCTATAATGACCTCAGACTCCCAATACATTAGTTGCTGTAGTAGTCTATAATGACCTCAGACTCCCAATACATTAGTTGCTGTAGTAGTCTATAATGACCTCAGACTCCCAATACATTAGTTGCTGTAGTAGTCTATAATGACCTCAGACTCCCAATACATTAGTTGCTGTAGTAGTCTATAATGACCTCAGACTCCCAATACATTAGTTGCTGTAGTAGTCTATAATGACCTCAGACTCCCAATACATTAGTTGCTGTAGTAGTCTATAATGACCTCAGACTCCCAATACATTAGTTGCTGTAGTAGTCTATAATGACCTCAGACTCCCAATACATTAGTTGCTGTAGTAGTCTATAATGACCTCAGACTCCCAATACATTAGTTGCTGTAGTAGCCTATAATGACCTCAGACTCCCAATACATTAGTTGCTGTAGTAGTCTATAATGACCTCAGACTCCCAATACATTAGTTGCTGTAGTAGTCTATAATGACCTCAGACTCCCAATACATTAGTTGCTGTAGTAGTCTATAATGACCTCAGACTCCCAATACATTAGTTGCTGTAGTAGTCTATAATGACCTCAGACTCCCAATACATTAGTTGCTGTAGTAGTCTATAATGACCTCAGACTCCCAATACATTAGTTGCTGTAGTAGTCTATAATGACCTCAGACTACAACTGTCCATAGTTTGGAAGAGCTTCTAGCTGCTGATTTTCAGGAACTTTGACCCCTTGCTCGTCCTTGCTCGTCCTTCCTGTAGAGGACAACATACCCTGGCGATGTCCTAACGTGTGCTTGGGCGATGTCCTAACGTGTGATTGGGCAATGTCCTAACGTGTGCTTGGGGAGGCATTGTTAGCCCGTTCCTTTCATTGCTCCCAATCCAATCTAAAAACTGTTGAAAATATTCTTTAGCACGCGTCTATTCACATACAAGTGCCTTCGCCTTGATGATACTAATCGCATATATATATAATAATTAATGCGAATCAGTAGATACCAGTGCGACAGAGGACAATACTCTCAGACCACACCCACACATCATAGAGCAGGTCACATGATTAAAAACAACAACTCGCCACACCCATTTACTTGTAGTAGTCTACGAAGGAGACAGAGTTGCCTTTGTGGTCCAGGAAGGTGCAGAGCGGGTTCTTGTCCCAGGCTATGTCGTCTATTCGATACGTCTTGTTATTATACCTGGCAACAACAATAATACATCACATGACAGTGGCATGGTCACCCAGTGTAGTCACATGACAGTTGCATGGTCACCCAGTGTAGTCACATGACAGTTGCATGGTCACCCAGTGTAGTCACATGACAGTTGCATGGTCACCCAGTGTAGTCACATGACAGTGGCATGGTCACCCAGTGTAGTCACATGACAGTGGCATGGTCACCCAGAGTAGTCACATGACAGTGGCATGGTCACCCAGTGTAGTCACATGACAGTGGCTTGGTCACCCAGTGTAGTCACATGACAGTGGCATGGTCACCCAGTGTAGTCACATGACAGTGGCATGATCATCCAGTGTAGTCACATGACAGCAGCATGATCATCCAGTGTAGTCACATGGACATCTTGGTCACCAAGTCGGCCACATGACAGCATCTTGGTCACTGAGTGCAGTCACATGACATTAGCATTGTCACCGAGTGCAAAGTGCAGTCACATGACATCAGCATGGTCACCGAGTGCAGTCACATGACACATATTTGCAAGGTATTCTAGACAGTCAACCCAATCCACTTTCTTGTCAAGACAAGAAAAGTTCTAGACTAAGTCTGTCTGAAACAAGTTAGTGGACCTCACAGAGTGCAGGAGTTCTCTAGCAACATCCTCTCAGATGTCTTCATCTCATCAACTCTTGAAGAATACAGTAACACCGCTTTGGAACTTTTAGGTCAGTCAGGAGATAGCTGAGGCGATATTCACACTGATTCAAGCAAAGCAGAGGAAGAGTTGTTGCAGGGCAAACACTCCCAGCCAGCAGAGGAAGAGTTGTTGCAGGGCAAACACTCCCAGCTAGCAGAGGAAGAGTTGTTGCAGGGCAAACACTCCCAGCTAGCAGAGGAAGAGTTGTTGCAGCGCAAGCACTCCCAGCCAGCAGAGGAAGAGTTGTTGCAGGGCAAACACTCCCAGCCAGCAGAGGAAGAGTTGTTGCAGGGCAAACACTCCCAGCCAGCAGAGGAAGAGTTGTTGCAGGGCAAACACTCCCAGCTAGCAGAGGAAGAGTTGTTGCAGGGCAAACACTCCCAGCCAGCAGAGGAAGAGTTGTTGCAGGGCAAACACTCCCAGCCAGCAGAGGAAGAGTTGTTGCAGGGCAAACACTCCCAGCCAGCAGAGGAAGAGTTGCTGCAGGGCAAACACTCCCAGCCAGCAGAGGAAGAGTTGTTGCAGGGCAAACACTCCCAGCCAGCAGAGGAAGAGTTGTTGCAGGGCAAACACTCCCAGCCAGCAGAGGAAGAGTTGTTGCAGGGCAAACACTCCCAGCCAGCAGAGGAAGAGTTGTTGCAGGGCAAACACTCCCAGCCAGCAGAGGAAGAGTTGTTGCAGGGCAAACACTCCCAGCCAGCAGAGGAAGAGTTGTTGCAGGGCAAACACTCCCAGCTAGCAGAGGAAGAGTTGTTGCAGGGCAAACACTCCCAGCCAGCAGAGGAAGAGTTGTTGCAGGGCAAACACTCCCAGCCAGCAGAGGAAGAGTTGTTGCAGGGCAAACACTCCCAGCTAGCAGAGGAAGAGTTGTTGCATGGCAAACACTCCCAGCCAGCAGAGGAAGAGTTGTTGCAGGGCAAACACTCCCAGCTAGCAGAGGAAGAGTTGTTGCAGAGCAAACACTCCCAGCTAGCAGAGGAAGAGTTGTTGCAGGGCAAACACTCCCAGCCAGCAGAGGAAGAGTTGCTGCAGGGCAAACACTCCCAGCCAGCAGAGGAAGAGTTGTTGCAGGGCAAACACTCCCAGCCAGCAGAGGAAGAGTTGTTGCAGGGCAAACACTCCCAGCCAGCAGAGGAAGAGTTGTTGCAGGGCAAACACTCCCAGCTAGCAGAGGAAGAGTTGTTGCAGCGCAAGCACTCCCAGCCAGCAGAGGAAGAGTTGTTGCAGGGCAAACACTCCCAGCCAGCAGAGGAAGAGTTGTTGCAGGGCAAACACTCCCAGCTAGCAGAGGAAGAGTTGTTGCAGGGCAAACACTCCCAGCCAGCAGAGGAAGAGTTGTTGCAGGGCAAACACTCCCAGCCAGCAGAGGAAGAGTTGTTGCAGGGCAAACACTCCCAGCCAGCAGAGGAAGAGTTGCTGCAGGGCAAACACTCCCAGCCAGCAGAGGAAGAGTTGTTGCAGGGCAAACACTCCCAGCCAGCAGAGGAAGAGTTGTTGCAGGGCAAACACTCCCAGCCAGCAGAGGAAGAGTTGTTGCAGGGCAAACACTCCCAGCCAGCAGAGGAAGAGTTGTTGCAGGGCAAACACTCCCAGCCAGCAGAGGAAGAGTTGTTGCAGGGCAAACACTCCCAGCCAGCAGAGGAAGAGTTGTTGCAGGGCAAACACTCCCAGCTAGCAGAGGAAGAGTTGTTGCAGGGCAAACACTCCCAGCCAGCAGAGGAAGAGTTGCTGCAGGGCAAACACTCCCAGCCAGCAGAGGAAGAGTTGTTGCAGGGCAAACACTCCCAGCTAGCAGAGGAAGAGTTGTTGCAGGGCAAACACTCCCAGCCAGCAGAGGAAGAGTTGTTGCAGGGCAAACACTACCAGCCAGCAGAGGAAGAGTTGTTGCAGGGCAAACACTCCCAGCTAGCAGAGGAAGAGTTGTTGCAGGGCAAACACTCCCAGCCAGCAGAGGAAGAGTTGTTGCAGGGCAAACACTACCAGCCAGCAGAGGAAGAGTTGTTGCAGGGCAAACACTCCCAGCTAGCAGAGGAAGAGTTGTTGCAGGGCAAACACTCCCAGCCAGCAGAGGAAGAGTTGTTGCAGGGCAAACAATCCCAGCCAGCAGAGGAAGAGTGATTGCAGGGCAAACGCTCCCAGCCAGCAGAGGAAGAGTTGTTGCAGGGCAAACACTCCCAGCTAGCAGAGGAAGAGTTGTTGTAGGGCAAACACTCCCAGCCAGCAGAGGAAGAGTTGTTGCAGGGCAAACACTCCTAGCCAGCAGAGGAAGAGTTGTTGCAGGGCAAACACTCCCAGCCAGCAGAGGAAGAGTTGTTGCAGGGCAAACACTCCCAGCTAGCAGAGGAAGAGTTGTTGTAGGGCAAACACTCCCAGCCAGCAGAGGAAGAGTTGTTGCAGGGCAAACACTCCCAGCTAGCAGAGGAAGAGTTGTTGCAGGGCAAACACTCCCAGCCAGCAGAGGAAGAGTTGTTGCAGGGCAAACACTCCCAGCTAGCAGAGGAAGAGTTGTTGCAGGGCAAACACTCCCAGCCAGCAGAGGAAGAGTTGTTGCAGGGCAAACACTCCCAGCCAGCAGAGGAAGAGTTGTTGCAGGGCAAACACTCCCAGCCAGCAGAGGAAGAGTTGTTGCAGGGCAAACACTCCCAGCTAGCAGAGGAAGAGTTGTTGCAGGGCAAACACTCCCAGCCAGCAGAGGAAGAGTTGTTGCAGGGCAAACACTCCCAGCTAGCAGAGGAAGAGTTGTTGCAGGGCAAACACTCCCAGCTAGCAGAGGAAGAGTTGTTGCAGGGTAAGTCCCCACCTTCTATACATATTCAATGGCTGGTTCACTAATGGATTATGCATTACAACTGTAGCCAGAACTAAGTGGGTGGCACCACCTGCTGGGGCAGTGGCTGCAAATTCCACCCCCTTTGCTGAGAGGGCAACCTTTGCTGAGAGGGCAATGGAGTCCACAGTAGACATGACAACATTCAGCTACTTGCATGAATATCACCATCTTATGCACACAAAAAAAAATCTTTTTTTTGAAAGTAAGTTGAACTGCCACAACATTCCTCCTTTCCTCTGTGCAGATAATTTTTGGCAGCAATTTGTTGCTTAGACTCTGAGCGAAGTGCAGTGACTCACATCACAGCTATTGCCTGGAATAACTTCCACTCGTATCACAGCTAGTGCCTGGACAAACTTCCACTCATATCACAGCTAGTGCCTGGACAAACTTCCACTCATATCACAGCTAGTGCCTGGACAAACTTCCACTCATATCACAGCTAGTGCCTGGACAAACTTCCACTCATATCACAGCCAGTGCCTGGACAAACTTCCACTCATATCACAGCCAGTGCCTGGACAAACTTCCACTCACATCACAGCTAGTGCCTGGACAAACTTCCACTCACATCACAGCTAGTGCCTGGACAGAGCATAGACTAGAGCCCTTATTTAGACTGTGGAGATGCATATCCTGCAACAAACTAGGGAGTGCAGTTTATGACATGCCTTGATGTCCGATCTTCTATGAGATTTGCCTATAGAGATATTCTTTGAAAGCACATGGAAGAAGCAACAAATTGGTACCAAAATTACTAGCGCAGAAGAATGAGAATAACTTACACATAACTATTTGAAAGCACATGGAAGAAGCAACAAATTGGTACAAAAATTACTAGCACAGAAGAAAGAGGAAAACTTCAACATACCATTTGAAAGCACACGGAAGAAGCAACAAATTGGTACCAAAATTACTAGCACAGAAGAAAGAGGAAAACTTCAACATACCATTTGAAAGCACATGGAAGAAGCAACAAATTGGTACCAAAATTACTAGTGCAGAAGAAAGAGGAAAAGTTTAACATGACTATTGCAAACTTGCTACACCTTTTGGGGGTTGGCACCAGCCAAAGGCTAGCCGTGCAAACACACGGACACTGGACAATATTTACATCACCTGAGGTGGCCACTTATATGTATAGTAGGTAAAGGGTCTCCTACTGTATGTGGTCTGTTTTGATTATCCTTGTTCCCATTCTTCAAATATCAATAAAGAAGCCTATTGGTACTGATTATTTTAAATGATAAAAGGCCTTTTCAATGAGGTCTACATTTTCAGGTTAAATATACAAACAAAACATTCTTGCCATATTTCTACTTACTTGGCAGCAGCTTCCAAAACCAACCAATCATAGTGACCTGGTCTTGTTGAAGGTCTGTGCTGGTAACTATTGTCACACATGCATGCATGCAGATAGTGACCTGGTCTTGTTGAAGGTCTTGTTGACAAGAGTGTTTATTGGGGGACGATGTCATTTTTACCAGTTGCTTTAATGAATGGGCGGGCAGTTGCTGCAACACTGGTGCTCAATCTGGAATCTGCTGGCAGTATTATAATTATGAAGAATGGACCTGTTATATGTAAGCTATGTGTATGGGGGGACACACCTACGGATATAGGTACTGAAGACTGGACTTATTAATGATCTTTGGGGCTACTGGTGTACTGCCTTGTGAAAGATTTAAGGGATGCTGGAAGTGTTTGTGGAGCTAGAATCGGCTGAAATTGCCTTTCTGAACCATGGAGCCGACACAAGTGAGTTTTAGCTTGGAAATAATCTTTCCTGTTTGTGAGTGGGCACGTGTGCTTACTATATTGAAATGTGGTCAAACCAATACACTGAGTGCCACACCCACTCACATACAACTGACCTGGTCAGAACCACCACACCCACTAATACTTTAGTGGCTTCATCCTGGAATGTAGTGGGATTAGCAGCATACATCTCATACCTGCAACAGCAGAAAGTGAATCAACACAGTACATGATCAATTTGCTGCATACAAGATTTCTACCACTGATACCATATATAGCCCACCAAGAGCGTGTCTAGCTAACTATGTCCCAGATGTTCCACTAGACCTCCACATGGTGAGTTCTATCTGGAGGCTAGCAAGGCTGTAACTAACCCTACTCTGCTAGTTGCTAGGGAGGCTGCAACTAACCCTACTCTACTCTAAGTGGTTGCTAGGGAGGCTGCAACTAACCCTACTCTACTATGCAAGCTGGTTGCTAGGGGGGCTGCAACTAACCCTACTCTACTATGCAAGCTGGTTGCTAGGGAGGCTGCAACTAACCCTACTCTACTATGCAAGCTGGTTGCTAGGGAGGCTGCAACTAACCCTACTCTACTATGCAAGCTGGTTGCTAGGGAGGCTGCAACTAACCCTACTCTACTAAGCAAGCTGGTTGCTAGGGAGGCTGCAACTAACCCTACTCTACTATGCAAGCTGGTTGCTAGGGAGGCTGCAACTAACCCTACTCTACTATGCAAGCTGGTTGCTAGGGAGGCTGCAACTAACCCTACTCTACTATGCAAGCTGGTTGCTAGGGAGGCTGCAACTAACCCTACTCTACTATGCAAGCTGGTTGCTAGGGAGGCTGCAACTAACCCTACTCTACTATGCAAGCTGGTTGCTAGGGAGGCTGCAACTAACCCTACTCTACTATGCAAGCTGGTTGCTAGGGAGGCTGCAACTAACCCTACCTCTACTATGCAAGCTGGTTGCTAGAGAGGCTGCAACTAACCTTACTCTACTATGCAAGCTGGTTGCTAGGGAGGCTGCAACTAACCCTACTCTACTATGCAAGCTGGTTGCTAGGGAGGCTGCAACTAACCCTACTCTACTATGCAAGCTGGTTGCTAGGGAGGCTGCAACTAACCCTACTCTACTATAAGTGGTTGCTAGGGAGGCTGCAACTAACCCTACTCTACTATGCAAGCTGGTTGCTAAGGAGGCTGCAACTAACCCTACTCTACTATGCAAGCTGGTTGCTAGGGAGGCTGCAACTAACCCTACTCTACTATGCAAGCTGGTTGCTAGGGAGGCTGCAACTAACCCTACTCTACTATGCAAGCTGGTTGCTAGGGAGGCTGCAACTAACCCTACTCTACTATGCAAGCTAGTTGCTAGGGAGGCTGCAACTAACCCTACTCTACTATGCAAGCTGGTTGCTAGGGAGGCTGCAACTAACCCTACTCTACTATGCAAGCTGGTTGCTAGGGAGGATGCAACTAACCCTACTCTACTATGCAAGCTGGTTGCTAGGGAGGCTGCAACTAACCCTACTCTACTATGCAAGCTGGTTGCTAGGGAGGCTGCAACTAACCCTACTCTACTATGCAAGCTGGATTCTAGGGAGGCTGCAACTAACCCTACTCTACTATAAGTGGTTGCTAGGGAGGATGCAACTAACCCTACTCTACTATGCAAGCTGGTTGCTAGGGAGGCTGCAACTAACCCTACTCTACTATAAGTGGTTGCTTGGGGGGGGCTGCAACTAACCCTACTCTAATATGCAAGCTGGTTGCTATGGAGGATGCAACTAACCCTAGAGGGAAGAATCTTCAACAAAAACAAAAAATAAGTTGTCATAAAATCTAGGCTAGCTGAAGGCCGAGGAGGCTCCAGAAGCTGATAGAGCCAGCAAGATGGAGGAGGCCTAAACCCTTGCTCCTTATGTGCCACATGACCCAGGGGCACGCATGCATCACATGACTTGATACTTAGAATTAAGATAGTTGGTTGTCACATAGCCCAGGCACACATCACATGACCTACATTATTTATAAGCTCTATGGAGTAAGGTATATTGGATGGACTTGTCACATGACCCAGACACACATCACATGACCTACATTATATATCCTACGGAGTAAGGTATTATGAGTTGTTCGTAGAAGCATATCTATGTAGGCTTTGTGGGTGTGGCGGGAGATGCTGCATCCACATGGGCTAACAGGGCGTGGCAAGCATGCAGGCTAATGGAGCCTCACATGAAGTCCAGCGCTGTGTCGGTGCGCAGCAGACGATGAGACACGTCAAACAAGAGCAGGAGGCCTCCATCGTGCTGCTGGATGGCTGACACATAGCCAGGCCAGAGCTCCAACCTGGAGGATAAAACACATCACTCTGCTTATGATAGATATGTATATAACACTGTGAGTATATAGATATATAACACTGAGTATATAGATATATAACACTGTGAGTATATAGATATATAACACTGTGAGTATATAGATATATAACACTGTGAGTATATAGATATATAACACTGTGAGTATATAGATATATAACACTGTGAGTATATAGATATATCACACTGTGAGTATATAGATATATAACACTGTGAGTATATAGATACATAACACTGTGAGTATATAGATATATAACACTGTGAGTATATAGATATATAACACTGTGAGTATATAGATATATAACACTGTGAGTATATAGATATATAACACTGTGAGTTTATAGATATATAACACTGTGAGTATATAGATATATAACACTGTGAGTATATAGATATATAACACTGTGAGTATATAGATATATAACACTGTGAGTATATAGATATATTATAACACTGTGAGTATATAGATATATAACACTGTGAGTATATAGATATATAACACTGTGAGTATATAGATATATAACACTGTGAGTATATAGATATATAACACTGTGAGTATATAGATATATAACACTGTGAGTATATAGATATATAACACTGTGAGTATAGATACATAACACTGTGAGTATATAGATATATAACACTGTGAGTATATAGATATATAACACTGTGAGTATATAGATATATAACACTGTGAGTATATAGATATATAACACTGTGAGTATATAGATATATAACACTGTGAGTATATAGATATATAACACTGTGAGTATATAGATATATAACACTGTGAGTATATAGATATATAACACTGTGAGTATATAGATATATAACACTGTGAGTATATAGATATATAACACTGTGAGTATATAGATATATAACACTGTGAGTATATAGATATATAACACTGTGAGTATATAGATATATAACACTGTGAGTATATAGATATATAACACTGTGAGTATATAGATATATAACACTGTGAGTATATAGATATATAACACTGTGAGTATATAGATATATAACACTGTGAGTATATAGATATATAACACTGTGAGTATATAGATATATAACACTGTGAGTATATAGATATATAACACTGTGAGTATAGATACATAACACTGTGAGTATATAGATATATAACACTGTGAGTATATAGATATATAACACTTTGAGTATATATATAGATATATAACACTGTGAGTATATAGATATATAACACTGTGAGTATTTATAGATATATAACACTGTGAGTATATAGATATATAACACTGTGAGTACATGTATATAGATATATAACACTGTGAGTATATAGATATATAACACTGTGAGTATATAGATATATAACACTGTGAGTATATAGATATATAACACTGTGAGTATATAGATATATAACACTGTGAGTATATAGATATATAACACTGTGAGTATATGATATATAACACTGTGAGTATATGTAGATATATAACACTGTGAGTATATAGATATATAACACTGTGAGTATAGATACATAACACTGTGAGTATATAGATATATAACACTGTGAGTATATAGATATATAACACTGTGAGTATATAGATATATAACACTGAGTATATAGATATATAACACTGTGAGTATATAGATATATAACACTGAGTATATAGATATATAACACTGTGAGTATATAGATATATAACACTGTGAGTATATAGATATATAACACTGTGAGTATATAGATATATAACACTGTGAGTATATAGATATATAACACTGTGAGTATATAGATATATTATAACACTGTGAGTATATAGATATATAACACTGTGAGTATATAGATATATTATAACACTGCGAGTATATAGATATATAACACTGTGAGTATATAGATATATAACACTGTGAGTATATAGATATATAACACTGTGAGTATATAGATATATAACACTGTGAGTATATAGATATATAACACTGTGAGTATATAGATATATAACACTGTGAGTATATAGATATATAACACTGTGAGTATATAGATATATTATAACACTGTGAGTATATAGATATATAACACTGTGAGTATATAGATATATAACACTGTGAGTATATAGATATATAACACTGTGAGTATATAGATATATAAGCTGATAGATCACTGACTGTATTTTAATAATTTTCATGGATAAGCTTTTCATCTGGTGAGTGCCTGGGTAGGTCTGCTCCTCTGCCAGCAGGCAACTCCACCAGCTATCTGGTGAGTGCCTGGCTAGGTCTGCTCCTCTGCCAGCAGCCAACTCCACCAGCTATCTGGTGAGTGCCTGGCTAGGTCTGCTCCTCTGCCAGAAGGCAACTCCACCAGCTATCTGGTGAGTGCCTGGCTAGGTCTGCTCCTCTGCCAGCAGCCAACTCCACCAGCTATCTGGTGAGTGCCTGGCTAGGTCTGCTCCTCTGCCAGCAGCCAACTCCACCAGCTATCTGGTGAGTGCCTGGCTAGGTCTGCTCCTCTGCCAGCAGGCAACTCCACCAGCTATCTGGTGAGTGCCTGGCTAGGTCTGCTCCTCTGCCAGCAGCCAACTCCACCAGCTATCTGGTGAGTGCCTGGCTAGGTCTGCTCCTCTGCCAGCAGGCAACTCCACCAGCTATCTGGTGAGTGCCTGGCTAGGTCTGCTCCTCTGCCAGCAGGCAACTCCACCAGCTATCTAGTGAGTGAGTATCTTACTTGTGCTGAGGAATGGCGATGGGGCTATGAGGGTCGTAGAAGTTGCGGCCAACTTCCGTCAGGTCCAGGGCCTTGAGCACTCGCCTGAAGATTACATTGAAGAGTTGCATGCACTGCACATATTGCACCATCGACACCAGAGACACAGTGACAGCAATGGATGCCCCATCCGTCCTCCTGGTGCTAGTCAGGACAATCGTGCTGTCGGTAATCTTCTTGGGCAGGTAGAGAATGGCTCCATCAAAAGCACGGGTCCTACCCAGGAGATCGCGATGCTCTGCAAGTAACCCATAGCGATGGTTCTTGCTCTCCACCATCGGCCTGTAGGTAGGCATGAAGGTAGGCATGACAATACATGAGTAACCATGACAACATACAACAAATAGCCACAACAATCAGACAGGAAATGACATATAACCATGACAGGAAATGGCATAACCATGACAACACACACCATGGCAGCAGCACCATAAAACTAAGCAGGGAACTCGAGTGTATTGGAGTAGGTAGGGAACCAGAGAGTATTGGAGTAAGCTGGGGACTATTGGATAAGCTGGGGACTATAGAGTATTGGAGTAAGCTGGGGACTATAGAGTGTTGGAGTAAGCTGGGGACTATAGAGTATTGGAGTAAGCTGGGGACTATAGAGTATTGGAGTAATCTGGGGACTATAGAGTATTGGAGTAAGCTGGGGACTATAGAGTATTGGAGTAAGCTGGGGACTATAGAGTGTTGGAGTAAGCTGGGGACTATAAAGTATTGGAGTAAGCTGGGGACTATAGAGTATTGGAGTAAGCTGGGGACTATAGAGTACTGGAGTAAGCTGGGGACTATAGAGTGTTGGAGTAAGCTGGGGACTATAGAGTATTGGAGTAAGCTGGGGACTATAGAGTACTGGAGTAAGCTGGGGACTATAGAGTATTGGAGTAAGCTGGGGACTATAGAGTATTGGAGTAAGCTGGGGACTATAGAGTGTTGGAGTAAGCTGGGGACTATAGAGTATTGGAGTAAGCTGGGGACTATAGAGTGTTGGAGTAAGCTGGGGACTATAGAGTGTTGGAGTAAGCTGGGGACTATAGAGTATTGGAGTAAGCTGGGGTCTATAGAGTGTTGGAGTAAGCTGGGGTCTATAGAGTGTTGGAGTAAGCTGGGGACTATAGAGTATTGGAGTAAGCTGGGGACTATAGAGTATTGGAGTAAGTTGGGGACTATAGAGTACTGGAGTAAGCTGGGGACTATAGAGTATTGGAGTAAGCTGGGGACTATAGAGTATTGGAGTAAGCTGGGGACTATAGAGTATTGGAGTAAGCTGGGGACTATAGAGTATTGGAGTAAGCTGGGGACTATAGAGTGTTGGAGTAAGCTGGGGACTATAAAGTATTGGAGTAAGCTGGGGACTATAGAGTATTGGAGTAAGCTGGGGACTATAGAGTACTGGAGTAAGCTGGGGACTATAGAGTGTTGGAGTAAGCTGGGGACTATAGAGTGTTGGAGTAAGCTGGGGACTATAGAGTATTGGAGTAAGCTAGGGACTATAGAGTGTTGGAGTAAGCTGGGGACTATAGAGTGTTGGAGTAAGCTGGGGACTATAGAGTGTTGGAGTAAGCTGGGGTCTATAGAGTGTTGGAGTAAGCTGGGGACTATAGAGTGTTGGAGTAAGCTGGGGACTATAGAGTGTTGGAGTAAGCTGGGGACTATAGAGTGTTGGAGTAAGCTGGGGACTATAGAGTGTTGGAGTAAGCTGGGGACTATAGAGTATTGGAGTAAGCTGGGGTCTATAGAGTGTTGGAGTAAGCTGGGGACTATAGAGTGTTGGAGTAAGCTGGGGACTATAGAGTATTGGAGTAAGCTGGGGACTATAGAGTGTTGGAGTAAGCTGGGGACTATAGAGTATTGGAGTAAGCTGGGGTCTATAGAGTGTTGGAGTAAGCTGGGGACTATAGAGTGTTGGAGTAAGCTGGGGACTATAGAGTATTGGAGTAAGCTGGGGACTATAGAGTGTTGGAGTAAGCTGGGGACTATAGAGTATTGGAGTAAGCTGGGGACTATAGAGTGTTGGAGTAAGCTGGGGACTATAGAGTATTGGAGTAAGCTGGGGACTATAGAGTATTGGAGTAAGCTGGGGACTATAGAGTATTGGAGTAAGCTGGGGGTGATGTTATAGCATAAAGACACACCCAACTTGACATGCCTCCATAGGGGTGGGGCATTGAACTATTACTAGACAGAATATTAGATCGTGCGTAAGAGTAGCAGGGATGATCCCTGCCCTGACGACCTCTAATAGAGCCAGCTACCATGCCCTGATGAACTCTAATAGAGATAGCTACCTGCCTTGATGAACTCTAATAGAGATAGCTACCTGCCTTGATGAACTCTAATAGAGGCAGCAAACACTGCCCTGATGAACTCTAAGAGACAGAAACACCTGCCCTGATAAACTGTATTAGAGGCAGAAAACCCTGCCCTAATGAACACTAATAGACAGAGCAAACCCTAAGAGACAGCAAACTTGCCCTCATGAGCTGTATTAGAGACAGAAAACCTGCTGTCGAGAAAATTAATAGAGACAGCAAACCTGCCTTCGTGAAGTCTTAATAGACAGTAACCCCTTCCCTCATGAACTCTAATAGAGACAGCAACCCCTGTCCTGATTAACTCTATTAAAGACAGCAACCCTGCCCTCATGAACTCTAATAGAGACAGTAACCCCTGTCCTGATCAACTCTATTAAAGACAGCAAACCTGGCCTCATGAACTCTAATAGAGACAGCAACCCTTGTCCTGATTAACTCTATTAAAGACAGCAACCCTGCCCTCATGAACTCTAATAGAGACAGCAACCCTGCCCTCATGAACTCTAATAGAGACAGCAACCCCTGTCTTGATGAACACTAATAGAGACAGCAAACCTGGCCTCATGAACTCTAATAGGGACAGCAACCCCTGTCCTGATTAACTCTATTAAAGACAGCAAACCTGCCCTCATGAACTCTAATAGAGACAGCAACCCCTGTCCTGATTAACTCTATTAAAGACAGCAAACCTGGCCTCATGAACTCTAATAGAGACAGCAACCCCTGTCCTGATTAACTCTATTAAAGACAGCAAACCTGGCCTCATGAACTCTAATAGAGACAGCAACCCCGGTCCTGATGAACTCTATTAAAGACAGCAAACCTGGCCTCATGGACTCTAATAGAGAAAGCAATCCTTCACCATGTGTTGGGGTGGGACAGTACTGTATGAGCTTAAAAATCAAAATCAGATTTATACAAAAGGGGTGTGTCCATGCATGCACAGAGCCACTCATACCAAGGTCACATGCATCTAGCCATGCATGCCTCCCTCATACCTGTGAACACTCACACACACACATGGTGGCCACAAGAACAGCCTGCAGGTGCGGAGGGTCTTGGCGGAACATTAGGGATGGAGGCAAGCAAGGAGGAGGGGCCACAACAAGAGGAGAAGTTCACAAAAGTATTATAAAGTTTATAGAGTATTATAGAGCATTAGAGTTTATAGAGTATTATAGAGCATTAGAGTTTATACAGTATTATAGAGCATTAGAGTTTATAGAGTATTATAGAGCATTGTAGCATTGTAGGGTTATAACAACAATAGCAGCTCTAATAGTTAGCAGCTCTAATAGTTTATAGAGTATTATAGAGTATTATAGAGCATTAGAGTTTATAGAGTATTATAGAGCATTAGAGTTTATAGAGTATTATAGAGCATTAGAGTTTATAGAGTATTATAGAGCATTGTAGGGTTATTACAACAATAGCAGCTCTAATAGGAATGGGTGTGCAGAAGGGGTGTGGTTCTTACTCGTAGGAGACGGCATACTGGTACACACCCTCACTCTTGCCCTCGAGGGTCAGGTAGTTGGCATTCAGCAGAACACTAAACAATAACAACAACACCAGAGGACATAATTAATGAAGACTCATCAAGAGGGGACTAAGGATGGGGCAGAATATGCCACACTCACTAGCCACTCATCAAGAGGGACTAAGGATGGGGCAGAATATGACACACTCACTAGCCACTCATCAAGAGGGACTAAGGATGGGGCAGAATATGACACACTCACTAGCCACTCATCAAGAGGGACTAAGGATGGGACAGAATATGACACACTCACTAGCCACTCATCAAGAGGGACTAAGGATGGGGCAGAATATGACACACTCACTAGCCACTCATCAAGAGGGACTAAGGATGGGGCAGACTATGCCACACTCACTAGCCACTCATCAAGAGGGACTAAGGATGGGGCAGAATATGACACACTCACTGGCCACTCATCAAGAGGGGACTAAGGATGGGGCAGAATATGACACACTCACTAGCCACTCATCAAGAGGGACTAAGGATGGGGCAGACTATGACACACTCACTAGCCACTCATCAAGAGGGACTAAGGATGGGGCAGAATATGACACACTCACTGGCCACTCATCAAGAGGGGACTAAGGATGGGGCAGAATATGCCACACTCACTAGCCACTCATCAAGAGGGACTAAGGTTGGGGCAGAATATGCCACACTCACTAGCCACTCATCAAGAGGGGACTAAGGATGGGGCAGAATATGACACACTCACTAGCCACTCATCAAGAGGGACTAAGGATGGGGCAGAATATGACACACTCACTAGCCACTCATCAAGAGGGACTAAGGATGGGGCAGACTATGCCACACTCACTAGCCACTCATCAAGAGGGACTAAGGATGGGGCAGAATATGACACACTCACTGGCCACTCATCAAGAGGGGACTAAGGATGGGGCAGAATATGACACACTCACTAGCCACTCATCAAGAGGGACTAAGGATGGGGCAGACTATGACACACTCACTAGCCACTCATCAAGAGGGACTAAGGATGGGGCAGAATATGACACACTCACTGGCCACTCATCAAGAGGGGACTAAGGATGGGGCAGAATATGCCACACTCACTAGCCACTCATCAAGAGGGACTAAGGTTGGGGCAGAATATGCCACACTCACTAGCCACTCATCAAGAGGGGACTAAGGATGGGGCAGAATATGACACACTCACTAGCCACTCATCAAGAGGGACTAAGGATGGGGCAGAATATGACACACTCACTAGCCACTCATCAAGAGGGACTAAGGATGGGGCAGAATATGACACACTCACTGGCCACTCATCAAGAGGGACTAAGGATGGGACAGAATATGACACACTCACTGGCCACTCATCAAGAGGGACTAAGGATGGGGCAGAATATGACACACTCACTAGCCACTCATCAAGAGGGACTAAGGATGGGGCAGAATATGCCACACTCACTAGCCACTCATCAAGAGGGGACTAAGGATGGGGCAGAATATGACACACTCACTAGCCACTCATCAAGAGGGACTAAGGATGGGGCAGAATATGACACACTCACTAGCCACTCATCAAGAGGGACTAAGGATGGGGCAGAATATGACACACTCACTAGCCACTCATCAAGAGGGACTAAGGATGGTTCTATGCTTGACTAGACACAGATTTTCCTCACGCCCTATCAATTAGTGTGCTATATTTTGCATAATGATACATGCTTGGAACAATGTGAGATACTCCCTCTCTCTCCGACCTATTGCTGCCGACCTCATCAAAAAGAGAACAAAAGCTCATCTTCCCACTCCTCATTGGGTATGGTAACAGCTGCTGTGGTGGGTGTGGTGCAAGCCCCCCCCCCCCCCCCCCCCCCCCCCTCCGCAAGAGCTGCACAGGAGAACTCCACAACTCTCAAACATGCAGAGGTTATGTAATTGCTAGAGCACACCACACCCACATTGTCGTAGCTTGCTTCTGCCTAACTTTCCATGTGAAGAAGATTATTCCTTCCTACCTCCTCCATGGTGAGAGCCTCCCTTGCCTCCTCCATGGTGAGAGCTCCTCCATGGTGAGAGCCTTCTACTTCCTCCATGCACAGATCGTTAGAAGATTTGCTCGTCCATGATTGAGCACCCTGGACTAATCCCATCCCTCCCCCTTCACTTAGCCATGCCCACTCACCACACCCACCTGTGCTTACCTCCGGCCATTTGTTCCCTTCTTAGCGGCTGCTTCCTTCTCAGAGGTTTTAGTGGGAACTGCTCCGCCCATAGACAGGCCCTTCATAGTCGCGACAGAGACACTGCTTAGGGCAGGCACGGCTGTCTGCCCATTTGATGCCAGCTTGCCTTCCCTCTCCAGCTCCCCTGAAGCAAAGTTAATCACCTAGTCACTAAACCACTCCCATCATCACCTCCCCCATAATTATATCATCACTACACTGCCTCTAGGGAGGGCTCGGGCCAGACATCATCACTACACTGCCTCTAGGGCTAGGCTCGGGCCAGACATCATCACTACACTGCCTCTAGGACTAGGGCTAGGACCAGACATCATCACTACACTGCCTCTAGGGCTAGGGCTAGGACCAGACATCATCACTACACTGCCTCTAGGGCTAGGACCAGACATCATCACTACACTACCTCTAGGGCTAGGGCTCGGACCAGACATCATCACTACACTGCCTCTAGGGCTAGGACCAGACATCATCACTACACTGCCTCTAGGGCTAGGGCTAGGGCTAGGACCAGACATCATCACTACACTACCTCTAGGGCTAGGGCTAGGACCAGACATCATCACTACACTGCCTCTAGGGCTAGGGCTAGGACCAGACATCATCACTACACTGCCTCTAGGGCTAGGGCTAGGACCAGACATCATCACTACACTACCTCTAGGGCTAGGGCTAGGACCAGACATCATCACTACACTGCCTCTAGGGCTAGGGCTAGGACCAGACATCATCACTACACTGCCTCTAGGGCTAGGACCAGACATCATCACTACACTGCCTCTAGGGCTAGGGCTAGGACCAGACATCATCACTACACTGCCTCTAGGGCTAGGGCTAGGACCAGACATCATCACTACACTGCCTCTAGGGCTAGGGCTAGGACCAGACATCATCACTACACTGCCTCTAGGGCTAGGGCCAGACATCATCACTACACTACCTCTAGGGCTAGGGCTAGGACCAGACATCATCACTACACTACCTCTAGGGCTAGGACCAGACATCATCACTACACTGCCTCTAGGGCTAGGGCTAGGACCAGACATCATCACTACACTGCCTCTAGGGCTAGGACCAGACATCATCACCACAATACCTCTAGGGCTAGGGCTCAGGCCAGACATCATCACTACACTGCCTCTAGGGCTAGGGCTCAGGCCAGACATCATCACTACACTGCCTCTAGGGCTAGGGCTAGGACCAGACATCATCACTACACTACCTCTAGGGCTAGGGCTCAGGCCAGACATCATCACTACACTGCCTCTAGGGCTAGGGCTCAGGCCAGACATCATCACTACACTGCCTCTAGGGCTAGGCTCGGGCCAGACATCATCACTAAACTGCCTCTAGGGCTAGAGCCTGACATCATCACTACACTGCCTCTAGGGCTAGGCTCGGGCCAGACATCATCACTAAACTGCCTCTAGGGCTAAGGCCAGACATCATCACTACACTACCTCTAGGGCTAGGGCTAGAGCCTGACATCATCACCTCACATCAAGACTGATGAACCCAAGGAGGAGAGTTGGGATCAGGCATGAGGGAGAAGAGGTGTGGTCATGGATGAGGGAGGATAGGTAGGGTCAGGGGGGAGGTGGAGAAGAGGTTGGGTCAGGGGAGAGAGGTGGAGAAGAGGTTTGGTCAGGGGGGGAGAGGTGGAGAAGAGGTTGGGTCAGGGGAGAGAGGTGGAGAAGAGGTTTGGTCAGGGGGGGAGAGGTGGAGTCAGTGTGGAGGAGGGGCAAGGAGAAACTTCTTCAAATTCTGCCCTTGGTCAAACATGACATGAGGGCCACATGGAGGTTGTGAATGTTGGATACACCCTTTTCTCTAATTCAGAGTTTGATCTCAAGACATCTTGAGCACACACACACACTTGCACGATGAGATCCTTCCAGAGCCCCGATCCAGGGATCACCCTGTGAGCATGCTCACTCACTCACTTGTACGGGTGGATGGAGGCTGAGGGGAGTCCATCTTAGGCTGGCTGGGTGTACCTGCTAGAGGGTATGGGGAGATTTCTGGAGCCGCATCCAGACCCAGAGACAGAGCACGCAAGCCTCTACCCAAAGGCCGCACCACCTGCAGCACAAACACACAGACAGTACAGTAGTGGGTTGCAGTCAGTCTGGCAGTTCAAGTACTGTACCTCACTACTCGACCACAGGAAGAAAATTAAACAAACAAAACTATTTTAGTTCAACCTCCCTGTTACGGAAGAAGTTGCTACCGAAGGACAGTTTCTATGCTACTCGACCACAGGAAGAAAATTAAACAAACAAAACTATTTTAGTTCAACCTCCCTGTTACGGAAGAAGTTGCTACCGAAGGACAGTTTCTACAGAAGGACAGTTGCTATGGAAGGTCAGTTGCTATTAGATGGACAGTTGCTATGGAAGGACAGTTGCTATGGAAGGTCAGTTGCTATGGAAGGACAGAAGGAGTTGCTATGGAAGGACAGTTGCTATGGAAGGTCAGTTGCTATGGAAGGTCAGTTGCTATTAGATGGACACTTGCTATGGAAGGTCAGTTGCTATGGAAGGACAGTTGCTATGGAAGGTCAGTTGCTATGGAAGGTCAGTTGCTATGGAAGGACAGTTGCTATGGAAGGACAGTTGCTATGGAAAGTCAATTGCTATGGAAGGTCAGTTGCTATGGAAGGTCAGTTGCTATGGAAGGTCAGTTGCTATGGAAGGTCAGTTGCTATGGAAGAACAGTTGTTATGGAAGGAGCTGTTATGGAAGGACAGTTGCTATGGAAGGACGTGCTATGGAAAGAGATGTTATTGTTGGGTACGTTAGAAAGTTTTTTGGAACTTCCTAGGCTGTGGAGGAGTTCCCTGCGCTACTAGAAGACTGGGAAAAGGGCCAGAAGTCCCCTGCAAAAAACTTGTTGGGGTATTACAAACAACTATAGACAATTCAACCTAATATTCGACGTGCTCGTACTAGTAAGCTTCATGCCTCCATGTTTGGTTGCAATATGTTGCCTGAGCTAATATGCATGCACATAATTGGTACTTTTTATGACACCGATTCAGCGCTTCTCAGCGAGATACCATAACGACATGCAACAAAGACCTTTGTTACCACAACAAAATGGGGGCTTAACAACTTGATGTGCGCTAAACTCCGAGAGGCTTAACAACCAGAGTTTACTGTGTATATGACAGCAGGTATAGCTGCAGGAGAAGGGGCGGGGTTATAGAGCTAAAATGCCAACATGAGCAGAATCTACAATGCAATTGCAATTTTAATTGCAACTTTACAGGACACTGTTGCCTATCATCCAAGATCAAGGCAAGATGAATACATTAAAATCACCTTCTCAATAATCAACTTCAATTTTTATTCACTCGACATTTCGACTAGATGCTCTAGTCTCTTCATCAGGAGTAATTTAAGGTGATTTTAATGTTATTATGTCAACTGAGAGTTCATTGAGGGAAGAAGACAGCCAACCTGCCCTAGCTGCAGCTACAGGGCTAGGCTTGACCCCACAGAGACAGCCAACCTGCCATAGCTGCAGCTAAAGGGCCAGGCTTGACCCCGCCAACCTGCCCTAGCTGCAGCTACAGGGCTAGGCTTGACCCCACAGAGACAGCCAACCTGCCCTAGCTGCAGCTACAGGGCTAGGCTTGACCCCACAGAGACAGCCAACCTGCCCTAGCTGCAGCTACAGGGCTAGGCTTGACCCCGCCAACCTGCCCTAGCTGCAGCTACAGGGCTAGGCTTGACCCCGCCAACCTGCCCTAGCTGCAGCTACAGGGCCAGGCTTGACCCCGCCAACCTGCCCTAGCTGCAGCTACAGGGTCAGGCTTGACCCCACAGAGACAGCCAACCTGCCCTAGCTGCAGCTACAGGGCTAGGCTTGACCCCACAGAGACAGCCAACCTGCCCTAGCTGTAGCTACAGGGCTAGGCTTGACCCCACAAAGACAGCCAACCTGCCATAGCTGCAGCTACAGGGCTAGGCTTGACCCCACAGAGACAGCCAACCTGCCCTAGCTGCAGCTACAGGGCTTGACCCCGCAGAGACACAGAGAGGAAAACTTAAAAGTCAAATTGTTAAGTTTCTAAGTGGGGTGGGTGTTAAGAGCATTAATATTGGGTGTAATTTTGGCTGGCTGAATGAGATTGAGCTTGTTTACAAGCTCTGGGACAAATAATGGTACAAGGCCAAAGGCTGTGACAAGCAAATCTGAAGCTTTTCTGTTGAGCAATGCTGCATAGGCATCACGTCCACTGGGAAATATTCTGAACCCCTGAGCCTTTGGGGAAGTAGCTGTGCTGGATAGGTCTAGTGTAGGTTTAGTTGTAATCAGCACGACATTACTTTTGTCTGCTTATCTCAATGGAACCGATTCCCATGCAAACTGTACGTCCTTGTGTTTACATTCTCATGATACTACCAGCTGGAAATGATAATTCCTAAAAGAAGTTCTACTTTCTGTAATGGCCGGCAAAAACATCCACACTAGAAATTCACACATTGGGGGCATTTGTTTGTTACTGTCAGAGTTGCTATAACCATGGACACAGTTGCATGGCAGCTCCTGTCAGAGTTGCTATAACCATGGACACTGTTGGTTGGCAGCTCCTGTCAGAGTTGCTATAACCATGGACACTGTTGGTTGGCAGCTCCTGTCAGAGTTGCTATAACCATGCACACAGTTGCATGGCAGCTCCTGTCAGAGTTGCTATAACCATGGACACAGTTGCATGGCAGCTCCTGTCAGAGTTGTTATAACCATGGACACAGTTGCATGGCAGCTCCTGTCAGAGTTGCTATAACCATGGACACAGTTGCATGGCAGCTCCTGTCAGAGTTGCTATAACCATGGACACAGTTGCATGGCAGCTCCTGTCAGAGTTGCTATAACCATGGACACAGCTGCATGGCAGCTCCTGTCAGAGTTGCTATAACCATGGACACAGTTGCATGGCAGCTCCTGTCAGAGTTGCTATAACCATGGACACAGTTGCATGGCAGCTCCTGTCAGAGTTGCTATAACCATGGACACAGTTGCATGGCAGCTCCTATCAGAGTTGCTATAACCATGGCCACAGTTGCATGGCAGCTCACAACCATGGCTAGACCAAAATCAAGACTTGGAGAAGGCAACTCATATGGTAATGAACATGGATTCATGTGGCCAGTGTACAGCCCTAGCCCTCTGACCTCCTGAGGAGTGGAGGCTGTCCTGGCCAAAGATGGTGAGCCAAGACCATTCCCAGAAGCAGTAGGCGTATTAGTGATCTTGCCTCGAAGTCCTCTGCCTATAGGGAAGTCCAATGCAGCCTGGCTGGCCACTGAGGGTAACTCACTAGGAAAAGCCACCTGCACAATCACACAGAATGGCATAAACATCAACTCACACTTGTTTCTGATCAAATCGAGAGCAAACAAATCCACATTGCCAGTCAAGTGCAGTTTGGACATATTACTGAATTAATTAGGTTTATAGAGATACAGCAATATAAAGAAGTCGGGTGGGACCATACATTTGCTGTGCGAGTCTGCTCCTGTGTGGGTGATGTTCCAGGCTTCCTGACGGGCTTCTGTAAAGCATCCAGCAGCGCCTGCCCCCTACCTCCACGGCCAAAGCCAGACATAGGTAGCTCCAACAACAATCTTAAAAAACAAAAGCTGGACAAGAACAAGGTGCAGGCGTACAGTGAGGCCAAGACTAGTGCGACAGCAGCCTTGAATTTTCTACCACACGTGTGATACGTCCAATGTGGCGGCAGCGGCTTGTTTAAGTTCAAAGTTTAATCATTGTATGTTAAGTTAGAAGCTACAGATGGTTAGAGAATTACACCCAGTAAAGCCACACCTACAAGTCCCACCGCTTATGCATGTATTTTCCTCAGTGTCAGATCCGACCTGGAAGTGGGTGCGGTTTAAACGGAAATAGGATGCGGTTAATTATGTTTCTACTGTATGCAGGCACGTTTTATGGTGCCTCAGCTACTAGATCCTGTTTCTCTGACTGCTCTTATAGTACTGTTGCTGTCTTATATATAAGTATGCAGGCATGTTTTATGGGCCTCAGCTACTAGATCCTGTTTCTCTGACTGCTCTTATAGTACTGTTGCTGTCTTATATATATATTATTATTATTTTTAATTTTATTATTATTAATGCTTTACAGTGAATATTTGAACAGCAAAGTGAAACAAATAGCTCATGACACGAATAAACATGGACAAACATAAACACTGAAGGTCAATCAGTCCAGAACTGATTGCCATGTTTTGATTAAAAGAATAAACTAATAACAAAATGCATATAATATATTGTAGAGAACAAAAGAACAAGAAAACACATCAACTACGAAAACAAAGGTGGATATGGATTCTGAGAACACTTAGAACAGGGACATAAATAATGGAAAGTACAAGGGTTGGTAGACACAAATGTTTCAGTAAAATGTTCGAGCATAAACTTCATCAAGTTAGATTTAATTACATGTAGTGGTTTCTCTGGAGATGTATTCTTTTATGTTAAAGTGATAAGATGGAGAGTTTAGTGAGAAAAGTAGATCACTGATTTTGAACTGATACATCAAAGGCAGAATGTTTAGATATACCAGTCTCGATTTATAGTCCATTGAATAGTCCTTTAAAATAATAGTCCTTTAAAATAAACTTTGTTGCCCTTCTTTGTATCCTTTCCACCTTGACAATGTCTATAATCATAAGAGGCCTCCACAGTTGGGAGCAGTATATGAGCTGGGAACGCACTAGGGATACATACAACAGCTTTCTTTTAGAAATTGCGTCTGTATTTCCAAAATTCCGACGCATAAGTATGCAGCATGTTTTATGGGCCTAGCTACTAGATCCTGTTGCTCTGACTGCTCTTATAGTACTGTTGGTGTCTTATATATAAGTATGCAGGCATGTTTTATGGTGCCCCAGCTACTAGATCCCGTTTCTCTGACTGCTCTTATAGTACTGTTGGTGTATTATATATAAGTATATATGCAGGCACGTTTTATGGGCCTCAGCTACTAGATCCTGTTTCTCTGACTGCTCTTATAGTACTGTTGCTGTCTTATATATAAGTATATATGCAGGCATGTTTTATGGGCCTCAGCTACTAGATCCTGTTTCTCTGACTGCTCTTATAGTACTGTTGCTGTCTTATATATAAGTATGCAGGCATGTTTTATGGGCCTCAGCTACTAGATCCTGTTTCTCTGACTGCTCTTATAGTACTGTTGCTGTCTTATATATAAGTATGCAGGCATGGTGCCCCAGCTACTAGATCCTGTTTCTCTGACTGCTCTTATAGTACTGTTGCTGTCTTATATATATAAGTATGCAGGAATGTTTAACTCAGCTTTTGTTGATACATGAATCTCAATTGAGTTCAATAAATTTAGTAAACATCAGGTTTGTGCTGATTTTGTCGTTTGTATAAATTTTATCCTATACTGATTGTCTTGTTCACATTGTGTGTTATGTATTGGCTAAAAGTAACTACTCATCGTATATGCTTTTAATTGTACACAATGCATGTGTGAAATTATTATTATTACTATACAACCAAGATTGATGTGTGGGTCAAGCAGATGAGATAATAAATATGAAGGCACTTGACATTTGATGAGAGACACAGTCGAGCAGGAGAAAGTGAAAGCAGCAATTCTCCACAGAAATGATTTTTGTAGTTGGTTCTGCTGGTTTTTCTTGAACCAGTTGAAAGTGCACAGCAAAGATCTGATCGAGTGCACAAGAGCTCATGAAAATCATGTTTGTAAAATAGGCAGATAGTGTGCAAATTGCTTTCAAAGTCCTCTGATTTGCAAGCTTTAAGCAGAAGAGTTTCCAATGAGTGTTACACTTTGTATATACCCAGGTTGATCAAATCCATCTTCAATGCAAACTGCTTTGAAAGCTGATTGTAGAGACTTGGATTTTCATGATGATCAGTACCCCAGCTAACAAAAAACCCAGACAATCTTCATGGACCTGCAAGTCATCGGTACCCCAGCTAACATAACCCCCAGACAATCTTCATGGACCTGCAAGTCACCGGTACCCCAGCTAACAAAAAACCCAGACAATCTTTATGGACCTACAAGTCATCGGTACCCCAGCTAACAAAAAACCCAGACAATCTTCATGGACCTGCAAGTCACCGGTACCCCAGCTAACAAAAAACCCAGACAATCTTCATGGACCTGCAAGTCATCGGTACCCCAGCTGGTACCCCAGCTAACAAAAAACCCAGACAATCTTCATGGATTGGACCTGCAAGTCATCGGTACCCCAGCTAACAAAAACCCCAGACAATCTTCATGGACCTGCAAGTCATCGGTCCCCCAGCTAACAAAAAGGGTGACTCAGTAGCAACATGTAAGGATATCACTGATAGTAAAAATTAAAAAAGGAGTACGAAACTCTGCCGTGCTCCATAGAAACTTAAGCACATTGCTTAATCAATTCATTTTGTATTTCCAGGCCTGTGTAGATGTACTCGGGATCTTCTTTGGTCTTCATCTTCAACAATTGCTGTAGAATTCATTGTAGAATTCCATCTGTTTCAGTGCCATCTCCTCTCAGAGCAAGACCTTGAAGATACAAAAATGTAATAGATAAAAAATGTATCTGGAACAGGATCCTTAGAAAATTATCCAGAAAGCTGTACCCTACATTCCCAGTAATGGAAGGAATAGTAATCATCACACTGACAGCTTCACAGTGAGCAGCACTCATGATTTTTGAAACTTCTAGTTAGCAAACCCATTACATTGATTACAGCTTAGATATAATTTATATTCTTCCTTGTAGTTAGCTAGTCTACCCAACACTTGCCTGTACTGTTATATGCTGCGTGAATGGGCGTGGCTGACGAGGTTCCTAGGAGGTATTTTAAGCTACTACTTCACCTACTCCCTTCCATAAAAAACTCCCTTCCATAAAAAATAAATAAACTTGAGGCCATCCCCTTATTCAGCTGCCCTGGGTGTGGTTAATTATTGTGGGTGTAACAAATTGTTTGAACTTCGAACTCTTATAACAAGTCGTGCGCTATAGCCCGGTGTACTTTTCTTGTGGAAATGAGTCTTGTGTCATTGTCAGGGGCGGCTCCACAGGTCCCGCGGGTCCACTTTTTAGACTGGTCGGGTGTCATTAAAAATTTGTGCTGCTCTAACTGTCCACCGAGTTGGGCAAAGAGGTTTGAGATCAGGAGTTTCTGGAGAAAGTTCTGATTTCAATTTTTGGAGCATGGATTTCTTTTTGGCACTATATTTGAACATTTTGGACAACTCAAGGACTGTATCAAACGTGTCTCTCATGGTTTTGATAGAGCGACAGGTATTTTGAACAGCAAGATTTAGTGAGTGTCCCATACAATGAATGTATACTGCTCTGGACTCAATTCTTTGGATTCGTGTGTCACTCCTGATCTTCTACCAGACATGTTGGCAGTCCCATCATAACACTGACCTCTGCATTGATGTAGTGAAAGACTGGCACGAAGTAACACATCTTTGATTAAGCATGTCAACTTGTCAGAATTAGTACGTTCAGTTGCATACATGCCGATACAATCTTCACGTACTTCAAATGTGAGGGGTAAAACATATCTTATGCGTACAGCCATCTGCAACAAATAATATATAATTTATCAAAGTCAAGCACTTCAATTTTCTATTATATTTACAAGTACTTACTTGTTCTGTCAGCGACACATCAACTGTCTCATCTGCACTGATAGAATACCAATGACTAGCACAAATATCCTTTAGAATTGACCATTGAATCATGTGGGACATAATCCTCACCATCTCATTTTGTATATCGTGGGAAATGTAAGATTTTGTTTTCTGTAACGAGGATTTAAATTGTTCACAATCACTTGAACGTAGCTTCAGTAGCTGAAGAAGGTTTCCTCTCTCCTCACAGTGTCCACGCAATGCCAATCCTTGCAGAGCAAGATACTCAACTGAAGTAAAAAGAATTTTGAGGCCATTTTTTTAGGCAATATCTGGAAGTTTTTTGAGGCAATATCTGGAAGTTTTTTGAGGCAATAGCTGGACACTGACATCTGCCCCTTTCAAGTGGTGTTCCCACTGTTCATAATGGATTCTCTGTGGTGGTGTTGTTGAAAGGATCGAGTAGCATCTTTCCAATTGGTATATATACCCGGTTGTGAAATGCAGATTCTTTGTTTTTTGAGAAAGTGAGCTGGTTCAAGGCACGGAAAATGAAACAGTAAGCCCTTTCATTACTTTTTCCCCAGTGAGGCCAAGATGACCACATCACATTATCAAACCAAATAGCCTTGAAGGACTGGTACTCAGGTTTCTTTTTCCCAAACAGTTTTTTGGGGGAAGGTATTCTAAGAACGTGGTTGACAAGGTTTATTTATGACCCCAAACTCTATTCCAGAATAACCTAGCTGCTGTTGTTCTTCCTCACATGCAGAGTGGGAGGTCTCAGCAGGGCTAGGTGACAGAGTAGCTGATGCTCTTTGACAATCTTCTTCCTTAGTCGAAATGAGATCTTCCTCAGCAAACAGATCTTCATCAGGAAACTCAAGATGATTAGAAACTTAGCTTTTTTTCTCTACTTCCAGTGGCACAGTGACTTAATCTTCACTGGCTCCTGAATTATTCTTCCTTTGAAATAACAGGAGGGACTGCTGTTTCTTTGCTGTGGACACAGCCATAAAAGTCCGTCTAGTTGTAAGCAGCATGTGCCTGAAACCAATTACTATCTATGACAGACTTAACTAACAAGCAATGTGTTAATTATACCTAATCATGTGATTGTGTTTAATCACAGTGCCTAATAGACCAAGCCTAGTATATAGCAACTACAGTTAGTAGCTGCAGTTAGTAGCTAAAAACTTTCTTATGACTCTCTTCTGAATTGAAAGGGGGTAAATGTGGCTTCAATTCACAACCAGAAGCCTTGATTTGGTGTTGGTTGTTATTATTGTGCATAGCTTCCAACTTTCTTCCAATTGTGGACAGCTAGCTACATAATTGCATTTTCACTCTCTAGCTAAATGGCATGTTTTCACACTCTAAGCAAATTGCATGTTTTCACACAAGAGCTAAGCTGCTTTTCAAGCATCTTTATCATGAAACCAACTTCGGGGTAGGGTTTAATAGTTGGCTCATCTTTTGATAATATGCTTTTACAATGAAAAATTAAAATTTTTATCCCTAATTTATTTAAAAAAATTAATTCTAGCAAAAAGTGGTCCGGATGCTGGTGTCATAAAATTTTTGGGTCCCCTATGAAATAAGGGGCTCCCCAGCCCCTATTTCATATGAAAATGGGCCCCCCTTGTGGAATAGGGGCCCCCATAGCACAGCCTCGCTAGAATGCATTAGCGACCTTTACCTAGCATGTGTTTGCATCTTTACTTTCAGAAATGGCCGATGAAAAAGACGGCAGGTTCTCTTTCAGTTAATTATTTGAGTGGTGGAAGCTATCCTTATGAATTCGACAAGGCGTGCTTTAAAAAAACGAGCTACTTTCTTTGATGTGAAGGATACTAAACTATATTACACACTAGTGGTTAGTTTGAGTATTTTGCTAACTATATATATATATAATAGCTAGCACATCACTGACTGCTATAACTATTTTTTCTATCATTATAGAGGAAAGTGCGAAGAGACTTGTCATTGAAGATGCTATATACCCAGAGAGAGAGAATTGTCAGAACCATCCATGACAGTAGTCATTTGGACATAAACAGGACCTTAGATATGATATCAGTGAAGTATTATTGGCCTGGGATGAGCAATGATATTCGGACATATGTAAACATCTATAAATTATATGAAAACAACAATTATTATGTTATAATTATTGCTTAGGTTATGTCATGTGACATGTGCCAGAAAAATGTATTACAATCTTTAAGAAGGCTTCTGGTGAATTACACCCAATTAATGCCAAGCCTAAGCTCTGGCATCAGGTTGGTTGGGATGGATTTAATTGGACCTCTCACAGAGACACCACATGGAAATAAGTATGTCATCACATTCATTGACTATTTCTCGATATTTCTCGAAATGGGCAGAAGCTGGGCCTCTTCTGGATAAGACAGCTCATGGAATAGCGAAGTTCTTATATTCCAATGTAATAACAATGCATGCAAACTTTAAAATGACTCTGTTTATAATTATATGATATGTAGGCATGGATGTCCATCAATTCTGATCACCGATCAAGGTAGAGAATTCATCAATGAATTATCGGATGTGCTGTTCACAATTACCAATACAGAGCACAGAATAACTAGTGCCTACCATCTGCAGGTAAAATGACTACATGATGTTTTATCTATTACAGTGGAGCCCCCTCAATGAGGATCACTTAAAATTGATTTTGTCTTGGCATGGTCAGTTTTTGCCAATCCGATCACATTTATGGTGTTTTATCAAATTACTTTTTATATTGCCATCGAAAGGGTTACTACAGTCCTGAAAGGGATACCTCTCTAATCAGGACATGTTTCACTGAGGGGTTTCACTTTATGCTGTAAAATGAAAGTATGCATTACAGCACTGCATTTACCTTCATAATATTATACAGACCAATGGTTTAGCTGAGAGGTTGAACCAAACACTGTCAAGATGTTTAGCCAAAGTGATTGATGAAGATCAGAAAAACCGGCACAAACTCATTGATATGGTTTTGATGGGTTATCGAGCATCCAGGCAAGCTTCTACTAAACATTCTTCCTATTATATGCTCTACCAGCAGCATATGCAGCTGAACTTCTAACACACGGAAGTGAAACTCATTCAATTGAGAGAAAAGGCTTGCAGCGCATCATACAATATTGATGATGCACAGAAGAGGCAAAAGGAAAGTTATGATAGAAAACATCTACCAGAGGAGTTACAAATTGGAGTTGAAGTTCTGGTTGAGAACATAAGAGACGAACAGCGAAAAGGAGGGAAACTGAATCCAGCCTGGTGTGGTCCCTACATTACCAGTAAATACCACTGAAAAGGCGTGTATCAACTGAGCAACAAGGCTGGAGATATTATTCAAAAGAATGCTGGCTGAAGGTGTACAGAGAGAGCGGCTAAGGTTCAAGAAGAGGAAAGGGAAGGAAAAGGAGAGACAAGGAAAGGAAATGGTGACAACAAACCTGCCTCAAAGAAACATGGTGTTGAAGGCAAGTTAGTGATGGGAATTTTAGCTGGAGATGATCTAGGTGACGAACATATGACCTTTGCTACAGCACTCTTACAACAGCAATTTCCGAACCTTGGTGACCTGCAGTCAACACTTCTTACACAGATTAATGCTTTTTGTCCAGTGATATCGGATATTGACTCGATTCAGATCCATACAAGTCGATTCCATTGGGTAACATCAGTTGCCTTGAATGACACTGTTGGTGTGTATGACTCCAAATTTAGTGGGAGACCACTTTCCTCAAGTTTGCAGGTGCAGTTGGCCCTTATAAATAAAATAACAAAGGAAGAGGATGAATAGGTTTCTTTGGGTTGAATATCCTTCAGTGCAACAACAACATGGAAATACTGATTGCAGAGTATTTGCCATAGCACTTGCTGGCATTGAGTGCTGTACTACATACACTGCCTGGTATAATTATAATTATATTAGTGCTGTACCATACTGCCTACACTGCCTGGTATAATTATAATTATTTTAGTGCTGTACTACATTGCCTGGTATAATTATTATTTTAGTGCTGCCTGGTTTAATTTAATTCTTTTAGTGCTGTATATACTGCCTGGTATAATTATAATTATTTTAGTGCTGTACTATACTGGTATAATTATTATTCTTGTTATTTTGCTTACAATAGCAAATGGTGATGACTTGCTTGTGATGGATTTCAAACAGGGAGAATTGAGGGAACATCTGGCTGATTGTTTTCTATAACTCGAACCATGCAGCATTGCTTTCCAGGACATCAAATTGACATATTCTGTGATTGCAAGTTACCAGAAGGATATGATAACATGATCCAGTGTGATGCAGTGGTGTAGCCACCAGTACGGTTGGTACGGTTTCAACCGTACCACTTTTCATTCTCACAAAAATTCCTACCACATTTATTAATTTTCAAGTCCAGTAAATATTTGTGGTTTTAATACTTAATAACTTGTAAGTGTAAATTGCACTCTCATGCATAGACACATAATTACTATGGACCACAAAAAATGTTTCTTGTGGTATAATCTGCTCAAGGTAGCTGCCATAATTATGGTCAGCAATCCTTGTCAATCCTTAAGAGAGCTTGCATCCTGTCTCGATACCAGCTTTGAACTGGTGAAGTTAATTAAGTTTTCTCCAAAGCGTGAGGCCATGTTACACCTCGTGAAGGAAGAAATTGGAAGTATTTCTCCTAGCATTTGAACCTTCTGTTCAACCAGGTGGACAGTCCGAGCAGATGCAATCACCAGTATTCTGGCTAATTATAAGGAAATTCAAGTTTTATGGGAGAGAGCACTGGTGTCTGACACAGAGATGAAAGCTAGAATTAGGGGGATTGCAAGTCAAATGAACAATTTTTATATTCTATTTGGGCTTTTACTGTCACAAATTATTTTAAGACATACTGACAAGCTTAGCATGATGCTACAAAATCCTGCATTGTCAAGTGTGGAAGGACAAGAAATTGCTTCACTCACCATCAAAACTCTACAAAGCATGAGATCTGAAGAAAATTTTAACTTGTTTTGGGAATCAGTTGAGATTAAGAGAGTTGATTTAGATGTTGAAAGAACCTTCACTTCCTAGGAGACGCAAGGTGCCAAGACGCTATGAACCAGGGCAGAGTGAACCAGAACACCCTCCTACAGCTAAAGATCATTATCGGCAGATCTATTTTGAAGTCTTTGACCTCGCAGTTACTAGTATTGCTGACAGGTTTGATCAGCCAAGATCTATTCGAATGTCGAACAGTTACTTTTTAAAGTCTGCTCTGGCAAGGATTACATGGATGAACTCAGCTCTTTTTGTGATTTTTATGAAGAGGACTTCAATAGAGATGATCTAGAGGCAGAATTAAAAGTGCTCAAAATCCTCTTCATAGAAAAGACAGAAACAGGAGAAAAACCATCAATATCCTTGTTGAAAAAAATCCTCCAATCTTTAAGCCCAGCTCAGCGAACCTTGATCGGCACTGTTTGTAGAGTATTTCAACTTCTCATGGTGATGCCAGCCACAAACAGTACTTCCGAGAGGTCATTTAGTGTATTGAAAAGAATTAAAACTTATCTCAGGAGCACTATGACACAAGCCCGCTTAAATCACCTTATTGTGCTTCATTATCATCAAGAACTTACTGATGCCCTTGACCTAAAACTTGTGGAAATGACTTCATTTTAGCAAAGGACTCACGTCAATCTGTTTTTGCCAAATTCTAAATTATATGTGAATGAATGTGTATTGAATGAATGTGTATTGATCTAATTAAAAGTGGGTGTGGCATGAACCCCCCACAACCGTACCACTTCAATTTTCAAGGCTACACCCCTGTGATGATGTGACCAGTGGTATCATCTCAAGTGTGTGCGAGTTGAATCACCAACTTTATCTAAAAAATGGTTTTGTAAAGAGTGTAAGTGTTCATTACAATGTAGTCACATTGTTTATCTTATATAGCTATAGTAGATATAAAATTGTGCATTATCATTCTCTTGAATATAATATAAGAATTTTGAATAATTGTTCTTGAATAAGTATATCGAATAACGAATAATGAGAATTGTTTTAATGGGGGGGGGGGGGGGGGGCATTCTCATCAAAGTGGGGTGGGGGCCCAATGCCATGAAGGGGGTCCCACTCTTATATAGATAGGGGGCCCCCAAATTCATAAGGGGATGCCCCATATTCACTTGAGGGGCTCCTAGGTCCCCGGGGGGCCCATTTTCATATGAAATAGGGGCCTAGAAGGAAAGCTCTACACAAGCTTTGAGGCAGGAGAAGCTGCATATGAATGAATGTCCTCTTACACCACAAGGCCATGACAGAAGTATCTATTTTGAGGCCATTTGACTTTATTGTATTTTCTCTACATGACCAAATGAATTACTTTCAGCTGATATTAAATACACCCTTATAAGGTGACAAACCTTATGAGCTCAAAAAAACTACATTTCATTCACCTTTAGACCAGGTGTCTCAGAAGAGGTGGATTTATTTTATTACTCCAACTTCAGCAATCCAAGCTTATTAACTGACATATATAGAATGCCTGTCAGCATAACATCCCCAATACATATTGGCCCATATAAGAATCATTGTACACTAAGACTTGATCAGTGGACTGGAGAAACCTGGCACACAGTCACCACCTGGCACACACAGCATCACCACCTGGCACACACAGCAGTACTACCTGGCACACACAGCAGTACTACCTGGCACACACAGCAGCACTACCTGGCACACACAGCATCACTACCTGGCACACACAGCATCACTACCTGGCACACACAGCAGCACTACCTGGCACACACAGCATCACTACCTGGCACACACAGCATCACTACCTGGCACACACAGCAACACTACCTGGCACACACAGCAGTACTACCTGGCACACACAGCATCACTACCTGGCACACACAGCATCACTACCTGGCACACACAGCAGCACTACCTGGCACACACAGCAGCACTACCTGGCACACACAGCAGCTCTACCTGGCACACACAGCAGCTCTACCTGGCACACACAGCAGCTCTACCTGGCACACACAGCAGCTCTACCTGGCACACACAGCAGCTCTACCTGGCACACACAGCAGCACTACCTGGCACACACAGCAGCACTACCTGGCACACACAGCAGCTCTACCGGGCACACAGCATCACTACCTGGCACACACAGCAGCTCTACCTGGCACACACAGCATCACTACCTGGCACACACAGCAGCTCTACCTGGCACACACAGCAGCACTACCTGGCACACACAGCAGCTCTACCTGGCACACACAGCATCACTACCTGGCACACACAGCAGCAATATACCTGGCACACACAGCAGCACTACCTGGCACACACAGCAGCACTACCTGGCACACACAGCAGCTCTACCGGGCACACACAGCAGCACTACCTGGCACACACAGCAGCTCTACCGGGCACACACAGCAGCTCTACCTGGTACACACAGCATCACTACCTGGCACACACAGCAGCAATACCTGGCACACACAGCAGCTCTACCTGGCACACACAGCAGCAGTACCTGGCACACACAGCAGCATTACCTGGCACACACAGCAGCTCTACCTGGTACACACAGCATCACTACCTGGCACACACAGCAGCAATACCTGGCACACACAGCAGCTCTACCTGGCACACACAGCAGCAGTACCTGGCACACACAGCAGCATTACCTGGCACACACAGCAGCTCTACCTGGTACACACAGCATCACTACCTGGCACACACAGCAGCTCTACCTGGCACACACAGCATCACTACCTGGCACACACAGCAGCTCTACCTGGCACACACAGCAGCAATACCTGGCACACACAGCAGCATTACCTGGCACACATAGCATCACTACCTGGCACACACAGCAGCACTACCTGGCACACACAGCAGTACTACCTGGCACACACAGCAGCAATACCTGGCACACACAGCAGCAATACCTGGCACACACAGCAGCTCTACCTGGCACACACAGCAGCAGTACCTTGGCACACACAGCAGCAATACCTGGCACACACAGCAGCTCTACCTGGCACACACAGCAGCACTACCTGGCACACACAGCAGCTCTACCTGGCACACACAGCATCACTACCTGGCACACACAGCAGCACTACCTGGCACACACAGCAGCACTACCTGGCACACACAGCATCACTACCTGGCACACACAGCAGCACTACCTGGCACACACAGCAGCACTACCTGGCACACACAGCAGCAATACCTGGCACACACAGCAGTACTACCTGGCACACACAGCAGCACTACCTGGCACACACAGCAGCAATACCTGGCACACACAGCAGTACTACCTACTACCTGGCACACACAGCAGCACTACCTGGCACACACAGCAGCAATACCTGGCACACACAGCAGTACTACCTGGCACACACAGCAGCAATACCTGGCACACACAGCATCACTACCTGGCACACACAGCAGCAACCTGGCACACACAGCAGCAGTACCTGGCACACACAGCAGTACTACCTGGCACTCACAGCATCACTACCTGGCACACACAGCAGTACTACCTGGCACACACAGCATCACGACCTGGCACACATAGCATCACTACCTGGCACACACAGCAGCAATACCTGGCACACACAGCAGCACTACCTGGCACACACAGCAGCAATACCTGGCACACACAGCAGCTCTACCTGGCACACACAGCAGCTCTACCTGGCACACACAGCAGCTCTACCTGGCACACACAGCAGCAATACCTGGCACACACAGCAGCTCTACCTGGCACACACAGCAGCAATACCTGGCACACACAGCATCTCTACCTGGCACACACAGCAGCAGTACCTGGCACACACAGCAGCATTACCTGGCACACACAGCAGCTCTACCTGGCACACACAGCAGCTCTACCTGGCACACACAGCAGCAATACCTGGCACACACAGCAGCTCTACCTGGCACACACAGCATCACTACCTGGCACACACAGCAGCAATACCTGGCACACACAGCAGCTCTACCTGGCACACACAGCAGCAGTACCTGGCACACACAGCAGCATTACCTGGCACACACAGCAGCAATACCTGGCACACACAGCAGCTCTACCTGGCACACACAGCAGCACTACCTGGCACACACAGCAGCACTACCTGGCACACACAGCATCACTACCTGGCACTCACAGCAGCACTACCTGGCACACACAGCAGCAATACCTGGCACACACAGCATCACTACCTGGCACACACAGCAGCACTACCTGGCACACACAGCAGCTCTACCTGGCACACACAGCAGCACTACCTGGCACACACAGCAGCTCTACCTGGCACACACAGCAGCACTACCAGGCACACACAGCAGCACTACCTGGCACACACAGCAGCAATACCTGGCACACACAGCAGTACTACCTGGCACACACAGCTTCACTACCTGGCACACACAGCAGTACTACCTGGCACACACAGCAGCACTACCTGGCACACACAGCAGCAGTACCTGGCACACACAGCAGCAATACCTGGCACACACAGCAGCACTACCTTGGCACACACAGCAGTACTACCTGGCACACACAGCAGCTCTACCTGGCACACACAGCAGCTCTACCTGGCACACACAGCATCACTACCTGGCACACACAGCAGCACTACCTGGCACACAGAGCAGCAATACCTGGCACACACAGCTTCACTACCTGGCACACACAGCATCACTACCTGGCACACACAGCATCACCACCTGGCACACACAGCAGCAATACCTGGCACACACAGCATCACTACCTGGCACACACAGCAGCACTACCTGGCACACACAGCAGCACTACCTGGCACACACAGCAGTACTACCTGGCACACACAGCTTCACTACCTGGCACACACAGCAGCTCTACCTGGCACACACAGCAGTACTACCTGGCACACACAGCAGCACTACTTGGCACACACAGCAGCAGTACCTGGCACACACAGTAGGCACACACAGCAGCACTACCTGGCACACACAGCTTCACTACCTGGCACACACAGCAGTACTACCTGGCACACACAGCAGCTCTACCTGGCACACACAGCAGCAGTACCTGGCACACACAGCAGCACTACCTGGCACACACAGCAGCAGTACCTGGCACACACAGTAGGCACACACAGCAGCACTACCTGGCACACACAGCAGTACTACCTGGCACACACAGCATCACTACCTGGCACACACAGCAGCTCTACCTGGCACACACAGCAGCAATACCTGGCACACACAGCAGCAATACCTGGCACACACAGCAGCACTACCTGGCACACACAGCAGTACTACCTGGCACACACAGCAGTACTACCTGGCACACACAGCAGCTCTACCTGGCACACACAGCAGCTCTACCTGGCACACACAGCATCACTACCTGGCACACACAGCATCACTACCTGGCACACACAGCAGCTCTACCTGGCACACACAGCAGCACTACCTGGCACACACAGCAGCAATACCTGGCACACACAGCATCACTACCTGGCACACACAGCAGCAATACCTGGCACACACAGCAGCACTACCTGGCACACACAGCAGCAATACCTGGCACACACAGCATCACTACCTGGCACACACAGCAGCACTACCTGGCACACACAGCAGCTGCCATCACTACCTGGCACACACAGCAGCACTAAATTTTTCTGCTTAAGGTTATCTACAATACAATCAAAATGTTTGCAGATTACACCTGGAAAGGTCAAGGTGGATTTTTAATAGATATTAACCAAATGCACACTGTCCACTTCAAATACCAAGTTTATCCACAGATTTCAAGATACACAAGATACACCAAGAAATTTTGATTTCACAAGGTGATAAAAAGTAGTTTTCATTAAATATATGCGTAGCATCCGACGTTCCAGCAGTGAGCAGCTTTTGTTATACCAAAGCTAAGCAGCAGACACCATCATAGCACTCTCGAACTGTGAACAGAAATAGCATTCGCAGTAATATTGAATCATGATTATTAGGAGTGCTCACAGGTCTATGATATTATTGGTTTTTCCGTGTAAACAAGTACTTAGTTCTGATTGGTCACTTTTTATCTTTTAATTTCAGTCTGGAAGACTACTAGGTGAAGCAGCTTTTCATGTGGAGCCTTCAAAAATAATCCAACAACAAAAAAGTATTATATTTATGTTGTCACGACTGCAGTGGACTTGACCATGACCACACCCATGATGAGCATGACCACACCCATGATGAGCATGACCACACCCATGAGCAGGAATGGTTACCAGTGACTGGTGTTTGAGAATCTATCATCAGTTCATGGTTACCTACAAAATTCAGGGAAAAAGTTTTTATAAACCACTTATTATTTACTGGCTATATGTATAGCTCTCGTGCACATAATTTCACCTGTTAATCAGTCATGCTGATAGTCGCTGCCATCAGAACCTTCACTAGATAAGTACAGGGACAAGGCCACCATCATCCACACCAGCTGACCTCATGGCTGCTACGACATTACAATCAATTTCAGAGCTGCCATAGTAAGCGTAAGTACTTTCTCCCTCGTATCCACTGCAATCGCTCTCAGTGAGTCTGAGCGACAACTCGATCCCAGTTCTTTTCCAAAAACCTGAAGTGAAGTATTTTTTCTCGGGAACTGAACGGAATTAGCCATTGGTCCTCACTTATGCCAAAATGATAGTTATCATCGACTTAGATATTTGGACGGTTGATTACATCATCTTTTATCATTATTGACTTAAATTTTGTCTCGATTGAAATCTTGTTCAGTTGCCTTACAAATCTTACCATACCCAAATACATTGGTGAAGCTAAGGCGTCCACACTGATCAGTGATCACACGCCTCTAGTGACTAGTGTCACACTGTGCCGTAATATATGTGGTGGCCTGAACAGGCTGCAGATCAAACTAAATCATTACGAGAAGCTGCCAAAGTGGCGTGAGTACCGAAGAGCTTTTCCCCCCGCTTTACCGCCCGGCATTTTAAGGGTCTTGGAACTCCAGTAGTTTCCAGGGCCAGAAGAAGCTAGCTTCGCAGGAAAGGGGGGGCACTTTACATCGTCGAGGGTCACTGACTGGGTGTAGCTAGCACTGAAATAAAATTATATTGGTGCGCCAGTAATCCCGTGCTTGGCATAGGATAGATAAAGATCGTCACAGCTTAATCCTTGGAGCTCGGTATGGCTGCTGCTGTACTGGGGAACAAACGCACAATGGAAGACGGAGGCGGCATCGGGCTAGTGGATTATGTAGATAATAGCTCAGACAGTGATCAGGACGAGGAAGAATATATTATTCCCAAGAAGAGAGCAAGGGTAGATCACGTGAAAGGTAGCTCTTAAAAATATCCATTGCATGCAACATGTTGCTAGGTTTGGCTAGGGAATGCTTCCATGTTGAATGCCAATTGGTGTAATCATGTGATGGAGTGCCTGAATACTGGTTGTTTGAATACTGGTTGTTAGAATACTGGTTGTTTGAATACTGGTTGTTAGAATACTGGTTGTTTGAATACTGGTTGTTTGAATACTGGTTGTTTGAATACTGGTTGTTTGAATACTGTTTTTTTGATCCTCCATATGATCAGACTCAAAACTAGTGCAAATTTTGGGATGTATTTTATATTGCACACCACAAATAACAAACATCTAGTGCAGCAACATGTGGTAAAGGATATAACTATTGGCAGCAATGTGATAAAGGTATCACTAGTGGTACCAATGTGGTAAAGGGTATCACTGGTAGCAACATGTGGTAAAGGGTATCACTGGTAGCAACATGTGGTAAAGGGTATCGCTGGTAGCAATATGTGGAATAGGATATAACTAGTGGTAGCAACATGTGGCAAAGGATATCACTAGTGGTAGCAACATGTGGCAAAGGATATCATTAGTGGTAGCAACATGTGGCAAAGAATGTTGCTAGTGGTAGCAACATGTGGCAAAGGATATCACTAGTGGTAGCAACATGTGGCAAAGAATGTTGCTAGTGGTAGCAACATGTGGCAAAGGATATCACTAGTGGTAGCAACATGTGGCAAAGAATGTTGCTAGTGGTAGCAACATGTGGCAAAGGATATCACTAGTGGTAGCAACATGTGGCAAAGAATGTTGCTAGTGGTAGCAACATGTGGCAAAGGATATCACTAGTGGTAGCAACATGTGCTCTCGAGTTAATGACTAGAATTGAAAAGACAGTATGAGGAATGAGGTATTAATCTGCAGCCACTTTGAAGACTGTTTATATATATATATGTGGGGGTAAGCCTCCTCACTCTGCTGTTGGTGGTGCACGTCTGGACACACACTGCAGCCATTTAACACTAACTACATACGTGTCTGACACACTCCAGCCTCTTAACACTGTACCTGCATGCATGCCTGACACACTCCAGCCACTTAACACTGTACCTGCATGCATGTCTGACACACTCCAGCCTCTTAACACTGTACCTGCATGCATGTCTGACACACTCCAGCCTCTTAACACTGTACCTGCATGCATGTCTGACACACTCCAGCCTCTTAACACTGTACCTGCATGCATGTCTGACACACTCCAGCCTCTTAACACTGTACCTGCATGCATGTCTGACACACTCCAGCCTCTTAACACTGTACCTGCATGCATGTCTGACACACTCCAGCCACTTAACACTGTACCTGCATGCATGTCTGACACACTCCAGCCTCTTAACACTGTACCTACATGCATGTCTGACACACTCCAGCCACTTAACACTGTACCTGCATGCATGTCTGACACACTCCAGCCACTTAACACTGTACCTGCATGCATGTCTGACACACTCCAGCCTCTTAACACTGTACCTGCATGCATGTCTGACACACTCCAGCCACTTAACACTGTACCTGCATGCATGTCTGACACACTCCAGCCACTTAACACTGTACCTGCATGCATGTCTGACACACTCCAGCCACTTAACACTGTACCTGCATGCATGTCTGACACACTCCAGCATCTTAACACTGTACCTGCATGCATGTCTGACACACTCCAGCCTCTTAACACTGTACCTGCATGCATGTCTGACACACTCCAGCCTCTTAACACTGTACCTGCATGCATGTCTGACACACTCCAGCCTCTTAACACTGTACCTGCATGCATGTCTGTAGATGATGCCAAGAGTCACAGCTGCCCTTACCTGGACACCATCGATCGCTCTGTGCTGGACTTTGACTTTGAAAAGCTTTGCTCCATCTCGCTCCTGAACAACAATGTTTATGCTTGCCTGGTGTGTGGCAAGTACTTCCAAGGTAACACTAGCTCAGTGGAGGAGGTTGGCTAGGTGTGGAGTGAAGGAGGAGGTAGGATGGAAGTAAAGGAAGTTGAAGTGAAGGGTGGTGTGTGGGTGAAAGTGGTGGAAATGAAGGAAGTGGTGGAAGTGAAGGGGTGTGGTGGAGGTGGGGTGGAAGTGAAGGAGGTGGGGTGGAAGTGAAGGGGTGTGGTGGAAGTGAAGGGGTGGGGTGGAAGTGAAGGGGTGTGGTGGAAGTGAAGGAGGTGTGGTGGAAGTGAAGGAGGTGGGGTGTAAGTGAAGGGGTGTGGTGGAAGTGAAGGAGGTGTGGTGGAAGTGAAGGAGGTGGGGTGGAAGTGAAGGGGTGTGGTGGAAGTGAAGGGGTGGGGTGGAAGTGAAGGGGTGTGGTGGAAGTGAAGGAGGTGTGGTGGAAGTGAAGGAGGTGGGGTGGAAGTGAAGGGGTGTGGTGGAAGTGAAGGAGGTGTGGTGGAAGTGAAGGAGGTGTGGTGGAAGTGAAGGGGTGTGGTGGAAGTGAAGGGGTGTGGTGGAAGTGAAGGAGGTGTGGTGGAAGTGAAGGAAGTGTGGTGGAAGTGAAGGGGTGTGGTGGAAGTGAAGGAGGTGGGGTGGAAGTGAAGGAGGTGTGGTGGAAGTGAAGGGGTGGGGTGGAAGTGAAGGGGTGGGGTGGAAGTGAAGGAGGTGGGGTGTAAGTGAAGGGGTGTGGTGGAAGTGAAGGAGGTGTGGTGGAAGTGAAGGGGTGTGGTGGAAGTGAAGGAGGTGGGGTGGAAGTGAAGGGGTGGGGTGGAAGTGAAGGAGGTGGGGTGGAAGTGAAGGGGTGGGGTGGAAGTGAAGGAGGTGGGGTGGAAGTGAAGGGGTGTGGTGGAAGTGAAGGAGGTGGGGTGGAAGTGAAGGGGTGTGGTGGAAATGAAGGAGGTGTGGTGGAAATGAAGGAGGTGGGGTGGAAATGAAGGAGGTGGTGGAAGTGAAGTGGGTGTTGGAGGTGGAGATGGTGGTGGTCAACAGGGCTAAGATTGAGGCTGTTGCTAGGGCTAGGGATGTTGCTAGGGATAGGGATATTTCTAGGGCTAGGGATATTGTTGGGGCTAGGGATATTTCTAGGGCTAGGGATGTTGCTAGGGCTAGGGATGTTGCAAGGGCTAGGGTTAGGGCAGTTATTGTGGGACCAGGAATGACATTAGCTGCTGTATATCCCCCTAGGGCGTGGCCAGCACTCTCATGCCTACACACACAGTGTGCAGCTCGGACATCACGTCTGGCTAAACCTGGACACACTCAAATTCTACTGTCTGCCAGACAACTACAGGATCATCGACCCTTCTCTAGAGGACATCAAGGTCAATTAAACATTGATCATATGAGGCTGGCCCATCAGGCCATGCAGTTATTATATAGCAGCCCCTGAGGCTGGTCCATCAGGCCATGCAGTTATTATATAGCAGGCCCTGAGGCTGGCCCATCAGGCCATGCAGTTATTATATAGTAGCCCCTGAGGCTGGCCCATCAGGCCATGCAGTTATTATATAGCAGCCCCTGAGCCCTAGCCCTAGCCCTATAATTAACAGCCAGTAAGCTTGTTATAATTAACAGGCAGTGAGTGTGTTATAATTAACAGCCAGTAAGCTCGTTATAATTAACAGCATTGAGTGTGTTATAATTAACAGGCAGTGATGGTGACAGGTAGTGATGGTGTTATAATTAACAGGCAGTGAGTGTTATAATTAACAGCATTGAGTGTGTTATAATTAACAGGCAGTGATGGTGTTATAATTAACAGCATCGAGTGTGTTATAAATAATAGCTAGTGAGAGTGTTATAATTAACTGGCAGTGGCAGTGAGTGTTATAATTAATAGCATTATAATTAACAGCCAGCTAATCGCTCACCACTTAATGCCTTGTGTTTGCCATGCCAGTGTGCATGGTGTACCATTGTTCTCTGGTTGGCTTTGTGCTTGTAACCTTCCCCCTGGTTTAGTTTGTGCTGTGTCCTGTGTTCACCAAGGAAGGCGTGAGAGCTCTAGACCATACCTCCAAACGATCTTTGGCCCTTGATGGAACCAAATATCTCCCGGGAATAGTCGGACTCAACAATATCAAAGTATGTGGCTAATTATAGTAACATGAATATGCATTCTAATTATAAAAATGCCACGGAATCTGGGTAATTATAGTAACTTCAAGTTGTCTACTAATTGTAACACCATGCTAATTATAGTAACATAAAATTATGCTAATTAAAATAACAAAGGAGTATGCTAATTATGGTTAACAAAGTGTGCTAATTATCGTAACATAAAAGAAGTATACTAATTATAGTAACAAAGGAGTTGCTTATTATAGTAACATGTTATACATTTATACTGTTAATTAGAAGGTAATCACCGTGGTCCTTGCTGTTGGCTAATGACTATATGTGATAGGATCTGCGAAAACGTGCCTTATGACCAAATAGTACTTTTCTCAATAATACAAGTTTTAGAGCCTATTGTCATACACTATGAAATTTGACTTTTTTTGGTATTTGTTATCTAGGGTCTTTCTCCTAACTGGTCAGAAAATTTCAAGCCCTGAATCCCTCTCACTCAGAAGTTACAGCAGTTAGAACTGGACTGACCAAACGTTAGCTACGTATGCGGAAAATAATAAATATTACGTAATAGGGACTTTCCCTTTTTATAATAACATTCATAGTTTGTAGTTGGAAAGGGTCAACAGTGCAATTTTGATAATGTCCACAGAACAAGCTAATGAGATAGCTTTGACTATCAATCGGGTCATGAAGCTGGATGCACAGGACCAGGCATCTATGCTGGAGGTTATTGCAGACTACTTCACTCTCCCCACTCTTGATGATGAGCTTGATGAAGAGAATTTTGATGAGTTGGAATGTTGCAGTAAGAAGACATACAAAATACAATTCTTATAATTACAATTACATGGACATTACAATCACAACATACATTAGCAAGCTTGGAGGAAGATTGGGACTGCCACATGGAGGATGAAGGTCACCATACTGAGGATTGTGGACATGATGGGAATGGGGGTTATGAAGATCATCGTATAATACACTGACTTTATTATTCAAATAAAAGCTTTACATGGCCATGTTCAGTGTATACCTAGTTAGTACCTATGAATTATCTGCCTTATAGCTAGTAATGTATGGTAGTTATTGCTTGCTATCTACTAGACTGCTTGCTAGCTAATTTTCTAGTTAGATGACCAGTTGCTTGCTAGAGGACTAGCTAGCTATTTTTCTAGCTAGTTGCTTTTGCTAGTTACTAACCAATGACAATCATGTAAGCTATAGATGCTAGTCTCTATCCCAAAGCTTATAGCAACCTAGGAGGTTTAGCTAGCTAGCCTTGTTTTCTTGTTATTTTTTTAAAAGTTACGACCACAGCTAGTAGCTATCTAGCTATGCATACTAAGACTTACCTCAGCTACATGTAGAGTTTCAAGACCCTTCTCCTCACTTTAGCAGTCGTTAGAGTAGCGCTTTCATCCGAAGCGCTCGAAGTAAACTTGCACCAAAACATCCGTCTTTCCCAAAAATTTTAATTATGACGTCATTGAATAACACGGAGATACGCGCGGAAGTATACGAAGTTAATTGAATTTTGTTCGAGGCGTTTTTCTCACAATCAGCGTCCCTGACGGGATGAAAGAGAAGCCCCTGTAACTTCCAAGTCATAATGTTTTACTAAGTCACTTCAAGATTTTTATAAGTATTTTTATAGCTCTTTCACATAAAACAATAAAATGAAAACCCCCAAAAATGTCATAAGGCACGTTTTCGCAGAGCCTGTCACATATGAGTGTGGTCCTTGTGTTGCTGTTGCTGTAGACTAATGACTATATGAGTGTGGTCCTTGTGTTGCTGTTGCTGTAGACTAATGACTATATGAGTGTGGTCCTTGTGTTGCTGTTGCTGTAGGCTAATGACTATATGAGTGTGGTCCTTGTGTTGCTGTTGCTGTAGACTAATGACTATATGAGTGTGGTCCTTGTGTTGCTGTTGCTGTAGGCTAATGACTATATGAGTGTGGTCCTTGTGTTGCTGTTGCTGTAGACTAATGACTATATGAGTGTGGTCCTTGTGTTGCTGTTGCTGTAGACTAATGACTATATGAGTGTGGTCCTTGTGTTGCTGTTGCTGTAGGCTAATGACTATGAGTGTGGTCCCTGTGTTGCTGTTGCTGTAGGCTAATGACTATATGAGTGTGGTCCTTGTGTTGCTGTTGCTGTAGACTAATGACTATATGAGTGTGGTCCTTGTGTTGCTGTTGCTGTAGACTAATGACTATATGAGTGTGGTCCTTGTGTTGCTGTTGCTGTAGACTAATGACTATATGAGTGTGGTCCTTGTGTTGCTGTTGCTGTAGGCTAATGACTATATGAGTGTGGTCCCTGTGTTGCTGTTGCTGTAGACTAATGACTATATGAGTGTGGTCCTTGTGTTGCTGTTGCTGTAGGCTAATGACTATATGAGTGTGGTCCTTGTGTTGCTGTTGCTGTAGACTAATGACTATATGAGTGTGGTCCTTGTGTTGCTGTTGCTGTAGACTAATGACTATATGAGTGTGGTCCTTGTGTTGCTGTTGCTGTAGACTAATGACTATATGAGTGTGGTCCTTGTGTTGCTGTTGCTGTAGGCTAATGACTATATGAGTGTGGTCCCTGTGTTGCTGTTGCTGTAGGCTAATGACTATATGAGTGTGGTCCTTGTGTTGCTGTTGCTGTAGACTAATGACTATATGAGTGTGGTCCTTGTGTTGCTGTTGCTGTAGACTAATGACTATATGAGTGTGGTCCTTGTGTTGCTGTTGCTGTAGACTAATGACTATATGAGTGTGGTCCTTGTGTTGCTGTTGCTGTAGGCTAATGACTATATGAGTGTGGTCCTTGTGTTGCTGTTGCTGTAGACTAATGACTATATGAGTGTGGTCCCTGTGTTGCTGTTGCTGTAGACTAATGACTATATGAGTGTGGTCCTTGTGTTGCTGTTGCTGTAGACTAATGACTATATGAGTGTGGTCCTTGTGTTGCTGTTGCTGTAGACTAATGACTATATGAGTGTGGTCCTTGTGTTGCTGTTGCTGTAGACTAATGACTATATGAGTGTGGTCCTTGTGTTGCTGTTGCTGTAGGCTAATGACTATATGAGTGTGGTCCTTGTGTTGCTGTTGCTGTAGGCTAATGACTATATGAGTGTGGTCCTTGTGTTGCTGTTGCTGTAGACTAATGACTATATGAGTGTGGTCCTTGTGTTGCTGTTGCTGTAGGCTAATGACTATATGAGTGTGGTCCTTGTGTTGCTGTTGCTGTAGACTAATGACTATATGAGTGTGGTCCTTGTGTTGCTGTTGCTGTAGGCTAATGACTATATGAGTGTGGTCCCTGTGTTGCTGTTGCTGTAGGCTAATGACTATATGAGTGTGGTCCTTGTGTTGCTGTTGCTGTAGACTAATGACTATATGAGTGTGGTCCTTGTGTTGCTGTTGCTGTAGACTAATGACTATATGAGTGTGGTCCTTGTGTTGCTGTTGCTGTAGACTAATGACTATATGAGTGTGGTCCTTGTGTTGCTGTTGCTGTAGACTAATGACTATATGAGTGTGGTCCTTGTGTTGCTGTTGCTGTAGACTAATGACTATATGAGTGTGGTCCTTGTGTTGCTGTTGCTGTAGACTAATGACTATATGAGTGTGGTCCTTGTGTTGCTGTTGCTGTAGACTAATGACTATATGAGTGTGGTCCTTGTGTTGCTGTTGCTGTAGACTAATGACTATATGAGTGTGGTCCTTGTGTTGCTGTTGCTGTAGGCTAATGACTATATGAGTGTGGTCCTTGTGTTGCTGTTGCTGTAGACTAATGACTATATGAGTGTGGTCCCTGTGTTGCTGTTGCTGTAGACTAATGACTATATGAGTGTGGTCCTTGTGTTGCTGTTGCTGTAGACTAATGACTATATGAGTGTGGTCCTTGTGTTGCTGTTGCTGTAGGCTAATGACTATATGAGTGAGGTCCTTGTGTTGCTGTTGCTGTAGACTAATGACTATATGAGTGTGGTCCTTGTGTTGCTGTTGCTGTAGGCTAATGACTATATGAGTGTGGTCCTTGTGTTGCTGTTGCTGTAGGCTAATGACTATATGAGTGTGGTCCTTGTGTTGCTGTTGCTGTAGACTAATGACTATATGAGTGTGGTCCTTGTGTTGCTGTTGCTGTAGGCTAATGACTATATGAGTGTGGTCCTTGTGTTGCTGTTGCTGTAGACTAATGACTATATGAGTGTGGTCCTTGTGTTGCTGTTGCTGTAGACTAATGACTATATGAGTGTGGTCCTTGTGTTGCTGTTGCTGTAGACTAATGACTATATGAGTGAGGTCCTTGTGTTGCTGTTGCTGTAGACTAATGACTATATGAGTGTGGTCCTTGTGTTGCTGTTGCTGTAGACTAATGACTATATGAGTGTGGTCCTTGTGTTGCTGTTGCTGTAGGCTAATGACTATATGAGTGTGGTCCTTGTGTTGCTGTTGCTGTAGACTAATGACTATATGAGTGTGGTCCTTGTGTTGCTGTTGCTGTAGGCTAATGACTATATGAGTGTGGTCCTTGTGTTGCTGTTGCTGTAGACTAATGACTATATGAGTGTGGTCCCTGTGTTGCTGTTGCTGTAGACTAATGACTATATGAGTGTGGTCCTTGTGTTGCTGTTGCTGTAGACTAATGACTATATGAGTGTGGTCCTTGTGTTGCTGTTGCTGTAGACTAATGACTATATGAGTGTGGTCCTTGTGTTGCTGTTGCTGTAGACTAATGACTATATGAGTGTGGTCCCTGTGTTGCTGTTGCTGTAGACTAATGACTATATGAGTGTGGTCCTTGTGTTGCTGTTGCTGTAGACTAATGACTATATGAGTGTGGTCCTTGTGTTGCTGTTGCTGTAGGCTAATGACTATATGAGTGTGGTCCTTGTGTTGCTGTTGCTGTAGACTAATGACTATATGAGTGTGGTCCCTGTGTTGCTGTTGCTGTAGGCTAATGACTATATGAGTGTGGTCCTTGTGTTGCTGTTGCTGTAGACTAATGACTATATGAGTGTGGTCCTTGTGTTGCTGTTGCTGTAGACTAATGACTATATGAGTGTGGTCCTTGTGTTGCTGTTGCTGTAGGCTAATGACTATATGAGTGTGGTCCTTGTGTTGCTGTTGCTGTAGGCTAATGACTATATGTGTGTTCCTTGTGTTGCTGTTGCTGTAGACTAATGACTATATGAGTGTGGTCCTTGTGTTGCTGTTGCTGTAGACTAATGACTATATGAGTGTGGTCCTTGTGTTGCTGTTGCTGTAGACTAATGACTATATGAGTGTGGTCCTTGTGTTGCTGTTGCTGTAGACTAATGACTATATGAGTGTGGTCCTTGTGTTGCTGTTGCTGTAGACTAATGACTATATGAGTGTGGTCCTTGTGTTGCTGTTGCTGTAGACTAATGACTATATGAGTGTGGTCCCTGTGTTGCTGTTGCTGTAGACTAATGACTATATGAGTGTGGTCCTTGTGTTGCTGTTGCTGTAGGCTAATGACTATATGAGTGTGGTCCTTGTGTTGCTGTTGCTGTAGACTAATGACTATATGAGTGTGGTCCTTGTGTTGCTGTTGCTGTAGACTAATGACTATATGAGTGTGGTCCTTGTGTTGCTGTTGCTGTAGACTAATGACTATATGAGTGTGGTCCTTGTGTTGCTGTTGCTGTAGACTAATGACTATATGAGTGTGGCCCTTGTGTAGCTGTTGCTGTAGGCTAATGACTATATGAGTGTGGTCCTTGTGTTGCTGTTGCTGTAGACTAATGACTATATGAGTGTGGTCCTTGTGTTGCTGTTGCTGTAGACTAATGACTATATGAGTGTGGTCCTTGTGTTGCTGTTGCTGTAGGCTAATGACTATATGAGTGTGGTCCTTGTGTTGCTGTTGCTGTAGGCTAATGACTATATGAGTGTGGTCCCTGTGTTGCTGTTGCTTTAGACTAATGACTATATGAGTGTGGTCCTTGTGTTGCTGTTGCTGTAGACTAATGACTATATGAGTGTGGTCCTTGTGTTGCTGTTGCTGTAGACTAATGACTATATGAGTGTGGTCCCTGTGTTGCTGTTGCTGTAGGCTAATGACTATATGAGTGTGGTCCTTGTGTTGCTGTTGCTGTAGACTAATGACTATATGAGTGTGGTCCTTGTGTTGCTGTTGCTGTAGACTAATGACTATATGAGTGTGGTCCTTGTGTTGCTGTTGCTGTAGACTAATGACTATATGAGTGTGGTCCTTGTGTTGCTGTTGCTGTAGACTAATGACTATATGAGTGTGGTCCTTGTGTTGCTGTTGCTGTAGGCTAATGACTATATGAGTGTGGTCCTTGTGTTGCTGTTGCTGTAGACTAATGACTATATGAGTGTGATCCTTGTGTTGCTGTTGCTGTAGGCTAATGACTATATGAGTGTGGTCCTTGTGTTGCTGTTGCTGTAGACTAATGACTATATGAGTGTGGTCCTTGTGTTGCTGTTGCTGTAGGCTAATGACTATATTAGTGTGGTCCTTGTGTTGCTGTTGCTGTAGGCTAATGACTATATGAGTGTGGTCCTTGTGTTGCTGTTGCTGTAGACTAATGACTATATGAGTGTGGTCCTTGTGTTGCTGTTGCTGTAGACTAATGACTATATGAGTGTGGTCCTTGTGTTGCTGTTGCTGTAGACTAATGACTATATGAGTGTGGTCCTTGTGTTGCTGTTGCTGTAGGCTAATGACTATATGAGTGTGGTCCTTGTGTAGCTGTTGCTGTAGACTAATGACTATATGAGTGCGGTCCTTGTGTTGCTGTTGCTGTAGGCTAATGACTATATGAGTGTGGTCCTTGTGTTGCTGTTGCTGTAGGCTAATGACTATATGAGTGTGGTCCTTGTGTTGCTGTTGCTGTAGACTAATGACTATATGAGTGTGGTCCTTGTGTTGCTGTTGCTGTAGGCTAATGACTATATGAGTGTGGTCCTTGTGTTGCTGTTGCTGTAGACTAATGACTATATGAGTGTGGTCCTTGTGTTGCTGTTGCTGTAGACTAATGACTATATGAGTGTGGTCCTTGTGTTGCTGTTGCTGTAGACTAATGACTATATGAGTGTGGTCCTTGTGTTGCTGTTGCTGTAGGCTAATGACTATATGAGTGTGGTCCTTGTGTTGCTGTTGCTGTAGACTAATGACTATATGAGTGTGGTCCTTGTGTTGCTGTTGCTGTAGGCTAATGACTATATGAGTGTGGTCCTTGTGTTGCTGTTGCTGTAGACTAATGACTATATGAGTGTGGTCCTTGTGTTGCTGTTGCTGTAGGCTAATGACTATATGAGTGTGGTCCTTGTGTTGCTGTTGCTGTAGGCTAATGACTATATGAGTGTGGTCCTTGTGTTGCTGTTGCTGTAGACTAATGACTATATGAGTGTGGTCCTTGTGTTGCTGTTGCTGTAGGCTAATGACTATATGAGTGTGGTCCTTGTGTTGCTGTTGCTGTAGACTAATGACTATATGAGTGTGGTCCTTGTGTTGCTGTTGCTGTAGACTAATGACTATATGAGTGTGGTCCTTGTGTTGCTGTTGCTGTAGGCTAATGACTATATGAGTGTGGTCCTTGTGTTGCTGTTGCTGTAGACTAATGACTATATGAGTGTGGTCCCTGTGTTGCTGTTGCTGTAGACTAATGACTATATGAGTGTGGTCCTTGTGTTGCTGTTGCTGTAGACTAATGACTATATGAGTGTGGTCCTTGTGTTGCTGTTGCTGTAGGCTAATGACTATATGAGTGTGGTCCTTGTGTTGCTGTTGCTGTAGGACTAATGACTATATGAGTGTGGTCCTTGTGTTGCTGTTGCTGTAGGCTAATGACTATATGAGTGTGGTCCTTGTGTTGCTGTTGCTGTAGACTAATGACTATATGAGTGTGGTCCTTGTGTTGCTGTTGCTGTAGGCTAATGACTATATGAGTGTGGTCCCTGTGTTGCTGTTGCTGTAGGCTAATGACTATATGAGTGTGGTCCTTGTGTTGCTGTTGCTGTAGACTAATGACTATATGAGTGTGGTCCTTGTGTTGCTGTTGCTGTAGGCTAATGACTATATGAGTGTGGTCCTTGTGTTGCTGTTGCTGTAGGCTAATGACTATATGAGTGTGGTCCTTGTGTTGCTGTTGCTGTAGACTAATGACTATATGAGTGTGGTCCTTGTGTTGCTGTTGCTGTAGACTAATGACTATATGAGTGTGGTCCTTGTGTTGCTGTTGCTGTAGACTAATGACTATATGAGTGTGGTCCTTGTGTTGCTGTTGCTGTAGGACTAATGACTATATGAGTGTGGTCCTTGTGTTGCTGTTGCTGTAGACTAATGACTATATGAGTGTGGTCCTTGTGTTGCTGTTGCTGTAGACTAATGACTATATGAGTGTGGTCCTTGTGTTGCTGTTGCTGTAGACTAATGACTATATGAGTGTGGTCCTTGTGTTGCTGTTGCTGTAGACTAATGACTATATGAGTGTGTGGTCCTTGTGTTGCTGTTGCTGTAGACTAATGACTATATGAGTGTGGTCCTTGTGTTGCTGTTGCTGTAGACTAATGACTATATGAGTGTGGTCCTTGTGTTGCTGTTGCTGTAGACTAATGACTATATGAGTGTGGTCCTTGTGTTGCTGTTGCTGTAGGCTAATGACTATATGAGTGTGGTCCTTGTGTTGCTGTTGCTGTAGACTAATGACTATATGAGTGTGGTCCTTGTGTTGCTGTTGCTGTAGACTAATGACTATATGAGTGTGGTCCTTGTGTTGCTGTTGCTGTAGACTAATGACTATATGAGTGTGGTCCTTGTGTTGCTGTTGCTGTAGGCTAATGACTATATGAGTGTGGTCCTTGTGTTGCTGTTGCTGTAGACTAATGACTATATGAGTGTGGTCCTTGTGTTGCTGTTGCTGTAGGCTAATGACTATATGAGTGTGGTCCTTGTGTTGCTGTTGCTGTAGACTAATGACTATATGAGTGTGGTCCTTGTGTTGCTGTTGCTGTAGACTAATGACTATATGAGTGTGGTCCTTGTGTTGCTGTTGCTGTAGGACTAATGACTATATGAGTGTGGTCCTTGTGTTGCTGTTGCTGTAGGACTAATGACTATATGAGTGTGGTCCTTGTGTTGCTGTTGCTGTAGACTAATGACTATATGAGTGTGGTCCTTGTGTTGCTGTTGCTGTAGACTAATGACTATATGAGTGTGGTCCTTGTGTTGCTGTTGCTGTAGGACTAATGACTATATGAGTGTGGTCCTTGTGTTGCTGTTGCTGTAGACTAATGACTATATGAGTGTGGTCCTTGTGTTGCTGTTGCTGTAGGACTAATGACTATATGAGTGTGGTCCTTGTGTTGCTGTTGCTGTAGGACTAATGACTATATGAGTGTGGTCCTTGTGTTGCTGTTGCTGTAGACTAATGACTATATGAGTGTGGTCCTTGTGTTGCTGTTGCTGTAGGCTAATGACTATATGAGTGTGGTCCTTGTGTTGCTGTTGCTGTAGACTAATGACTATATGAGTGTGGTCCTTGTGTTGCTGTTGCTGTAGGCTAATGACTATATGAGTGTGGTCCTTGTGTTGCTGTTGCTGTAGGACTAATGACTATATGAGTGTGGTCCTTGTGTTGCTGTTGCTGTAGGACTAATGACTATATGAGTGTGGTCCTTGTGTTGCTGTTGCTGTAGACTAATGACTATATGAGTGTGGTCCTTGTGTTGCTGTTGCTGTAGACTAATGACTATATGAGTGTGGTCCTTGTGTTGCTGTTGCTGTAGGCTAATGACTATATGAGTGTGGTCCTTGTGTTGCTGTTGCTGTAGACTAATGACTATATGAGTGTGGTCCTTGTGTTGCTGTTGCTGTAGACTAATGACTATATGAGTGTGGTCCTTGTGTTGCTGTTGCTGTAGACTAATGACTATATGAGTGTGGTCCTTGTGTTGCTGTTGCTGTAGGACTAATGACTATATGAGTGTGGTCCTTGTGTTGCTGTTGCTGTAGGACTAATGACTATATGAGTGTGGTCCTTGTGTTGCTGTTGCTGTAGACTAATGACTATATGAGTGTGGTCCTTGTGTTGCTGTTGCTGTAGGCTAATGACTATATGAGTGTGGTCCTTGTGTTGCTGTTGCTGTAGACTAATGACTATATGAGTGTGTCCTT
>JAQNBH010000012.1:235499-339108 GCA_028752905.1 Cladorhizidae sp. MBARI D1340-BT2
TGGGTCAGACACTTGCTCCCCCCACACATACAGACTTGGGTCAGACACTTGCTCCCCCCACACATACAGACTTGGGTCAGGCACTTGCTCCCCCCACACATACAGACTTGGGTCAGGCACTTTCTCCCCCCACACATACAGACTTGGGTCAGGCACTTGCTCCCCCCACACATACAGACTTGGGTCAGGCACTTGCTCCCCCCACACATACAGACTTGGGTCAGGCACTTGCTCCCCCCACACATACAGGCTTGGGTCAGGCACTTGCTCCCCCCACACATACAGACTTGGGTCAGGCACTTGCTCCCCCCACACATACAGACTTGGGTCAGGCACTTGCTCCCCCCACACATACAGACACTTGCTCCCCCCACACATACAGACTTGGGTCAGACACTTGCTCCCCCCTCACATACAGACACTTGCTCCCCCCACACATACAGACTTGGGTCAGACACTTGCTCCCCCCACACATACAGACTTGGGCCAGACACTTGCTCCCCCCACACATACAGACTTGGGTCAGACACTTGCTCCCCCCACACATACAGACTTGGGTCAGGTACTTGCTCCCCCCACACATACAGACTTGGGTCAGGCACTTGCTCCCCCTACACATAGAGACTTGGGTCAGACACTTGCTCACCACACACATACAGACTTGGGTCAGGCACTTGCTCCCCCCCACACATACAGACTTGGGTCAGGCACTTGCTCCCCCCACACATACAGACTTGGGTCAGGCACTTGCTCCCCCCACACATACAGACACTTGCTCCCCCCACACATACAGACTTGGGTCAGACACTTGCTCCCCCCTCACATACAGACACTTGCTCCCCCCACACATACAGACTTGGGTCAGACACTTGCTCCCCCCACACATACAGACTTGGGCCAGACACTTGCTCCCCCCACACATACAGACTTGGGTCAGACACTTGCTCCCCCCACACATACAGACTTGGGTCAGGCACTTGCTCCCCCCACACATACAGACTTGAGTCAGGTACTTGCTCCCCCCACACATAGAGACTTGGGTCAGGCACTTGCTCCCCCCACACATACAGACTTGGGTCAGGTACTTGCTCCCCCCACACATACAGACTTGGGTCAGACACTTGCTCACCACACACATACAGACTTGGGTCAGGCACTTGCTCCCCCCACACATACAGACTTGGGTCAGGCACTTGCTCCCCCCACACATACAGACTTGGGTCAGACACTTGCCCCCCCCACACATACAGACTTGGGTCAGACACTTGCTCCCCCCACACATACAGACTTGGGTCAGGCACTTGCTCCCCCCACACATACAGACTTGGGTCAGACACTTGCTCCCCCCACACATACAGACTTGGGTCAGGTACTTGCTCCCCCCACACATACAGACTTGGGTCAGGCACTTGCTCCCCCCACACATAGAGACTTGGGTCAGACACTTGCTCACCACACACATACAGACTTGGGTCAGGCACTTGCTCACCACACACATACAGACTTGGGTCAGACACTTGCTCCCCCCACACATACAGACTTGGGTCAGGCACTTGCTCCCCCCACACATACAGACTTGGGTCAGGCACTTGCTCCCCCCACACATACAGACTTGGGTCAGGCACTTGCTCCCCCCACACATACAGACTTGGGTCAGGCACTTGCTCCCCTCACACATACAGACTTGGGTCAGACACTTGCTCCCCCCACACATACAGACTTGGGTCAGGCACTTGCTCCCCCCACACATACAGACTTGGGTCAGACACTTGCTCCCCCCACACATACAGACTTGGGTCAGACACTTGCTCCCCCCACACATACAGACTTGGGTCAGGCACTTGCTCCCCCCACACATACAGACTTGGGTCAGGCACTTGCTCCCCCCACACATACAGACTTGGGTCAGACACTTGCTCCCCCCACACATACAGACTTGGGCCTGGCACTTGCTCCCCCCACACATACAGACTTGGGCCAGGCACTTGCTCCCCCCACACATACAGACTTGGGTCAGGCACTTGCTCCCCCACACATACAGACTTGGGTCAGGCACTTGCTCCCCCCACACATACAGACTTGGGTCAGACACTTGCTCCCCCCACACATACAGACTTGGGCCAGGCACTTGCTCCCCCCACATATACAGACTTGGGCCAGGCACTTGCTCCCCCCACACATACAGACTTGGGTCAGGCACTTGCTCCCCCCACACATACAGACTTGGGTCAGACACTTGCTCCCCCCACACATACAGACTTGGGTCAGGTACTTGCTCCCCCCACACATACAGACTTGGGTCAGGCACTTGCTCCCCCCACACATACAGATTTGGGTCAGGCACTTGCTCCCCCCACACATACAGACTTGGGTCAGGCACTTGCTCCCCCCACACATACAGACACTTGCTCCCCCCACACATACAGACTTGGGTCAGACACTTGCTCCCCCCTCACATACAGACACTTGCTCCCCCCACACATACAGACTTGGGTCAGACACTTGCTCCCCCCACACATACATACTTGGGTCAGGCACTTGCTCCCCCCACACATACAGACTTGGGTCAGGTACTTGCTCCCCCCACACATACAGACTTGGGTCAGACACTTGCTCCCCCCACACATACAGACTTGGGTCAGGCACTTGCTCCCCCCACACATACAGACTTGGGTCAGACACTTGCTCCCCCCACACATACAGACTTGGGTCAGACACTTGCTCCCCCCACACATACATACTTGGGTCAGGCACTTGCTCCCCCCACACATACAGACTTGGGTCAGGCACTTGCTCCCCCCACACATACAGACTTGGGCCAGGCACTTGCTCCCCCCACACATACAGACTTGGGTCAGGCACTTGCTCCCCCCACACATATAGACTTGGGTCAGGCACTTGCTCCCCCCACACATACAGACTTGGGTCAGGCACTTGCTCCCCCCACACATACAGACTTGGGTCAGGCACTTGCTCCCCCCACACATACAGACTTGGGTCAGGCACTTGCTCCCCCCACACATACAGACTTGGGTCAGGCACTTGCTCCCCCCCACACATACAGACTTGGGTCAGGCACTTGCTCCCCCCACACATACAGACTTGGGTCAGGCACTTGCTCCCCCCACACATACAGACTTGAGTCAGGCACTTGCCCCCCCCCCCCCCACACATACAGACTTGGGTCAGGCACTTGCTCCCCCCACACATACAGACTTGGGTCAGGCACTTGCTCCCCCCCACACATACAGACTTGGGTCAGGCACTTGCTCCCCCCACACATACAGACTTGGGTCAGACACTTGCTCCCCCCACACATACAGACTTGGGTCAGGCACTTGCTCCCCCCCACACATACAGACTTGGGTCAGGCACTTGCCCCCCCACACATACAGACTTGGGTCAGGCACTTGCTCCCCCCACACATACAGACACTTGCTCCCCCCACACATACAGACTTGGGTCAGACACTTGCTCCCCCCTCACATACAGACACTTGCTCCCCCCACACATACAGACTTGGGTCAGACACTTGCTCCCCCCACACATACAGACTTTGGGCCAGACACTTGCTCCCCCCACACATACAGACTTGGGTCAGACACTTGCTCCCCCCACACATACAGACTTTGGGCCAGACACTTGCTCCCCCCACACATACAGACTTGGGTCAGGTACTTGCTCCCCCCACACATACAGACTTGGGTCAGACACTTGCTCACCACACACATACAGACTTGGGTCAGGCACTTGCTCCCCCCACACATACAGACTTGGGTCAGGCACTTGCTCCCCCCACACATACAGACTTGGGTCAGACACTTGCTCCCCCCACACATACAGACTTGGGTCAGGCACTTGCTCCCCCCACACATACAGACTTGGGTCAGACACTTGCTCCCCCCACACATACAGACTTGGGTCAGACACTTGCTCCCCCCACACATACAGACTTGGGTCAGGCACTTGCTCCCCCCACACATACAGACTTGGGTCAGGCACTTGCTCCCCCCACACATACAGACTTGGGCCAGGCACTTGCTCCCCCCACACATACAGACTTGGGTCAGGCACTTGCTCCCCCCACACATACAGACTTGGGTCAGACACTTGCTCCCCCCACACCTACAGACTTGCTCCCCCCACACATACAGACTTGGGTCAGGCACTTGCTCCCCCCACACATACAGACTTGGGTCAGGCACTTGCTCCCCCCACACATACAGACTTGGGTCAGGCACTTGCTCCCCCACACATACAGACTTGGGTCAGACACTTGCTCCCCCCACACATACAGACTTGGGTCAGGCACTTGCTCCCCCCACACATACAGACTTGGGTCAGGCACTTGCTCCCCCCACACATACAGACTTGCTCCCCGCACACATACAGACTTGGGTCAGGCACTTGCTCCCCCCACACATACAGACTTGGGCCAGGCACTTGCTCCCCCCACACATACAGACTTGGGCCAGGCACTTGCTCCCCCCACACATACAGACTTGGGTCAGACACTTGCCCCCCCACACATACAGACTTGGGTCAGGCACTTGCTCCCCCCACACATACAGACTTGGGTCAGGCACTTTCTCCCCCCACACATACAGACTTGGGTCAGGCACTTGCTCCCCCCACACATACAGACTTGGGTCAGGCACTTGCTCCCCCCACACATACAGACTTGGGTCAGGCACTTGCTCCCCCCACACATACAGACTTGGGTCAGGCACTTGCTCCCCCCACACATACAGACTTGGGTCAGACACTTGCTCCCCCCACACATACAGACTTGGGTCAGGCACTTGCTCCCCCCACACATACAGACTTGGGTCAGACACTTGCTCCCCCACACATACAGACTTGGGTCAGGCACTTGCTCCCCCCACACATACAGACTTGGGTCAGACACTTGCTCCCCCCACACATACAGACTTGGGTCAGACACTTGCTCCCCCCACACATACAGACTTGGGTCAGGCACTTGCTCCCCCCACACATACAGACTTGGGTCAGACACTTGCTCCCCCCACACATACAGACTTGGGTCAGACACTTGCTCTCCCCACACATACAGACTTGGGTCAGGCACTTGCTCCCCCCACACATACAGACTTGGGTCAGGCACTTGCTCACCCCACACATACAGACTTGGGTCAGACAATTGCTCCCCCCACACATACAGACTTGGGTCAGGCACTTGCTCCCCCCACACATACAGACTTGGGTCAGACACTTGCTCCCCACACACATACAGACTTGGGTCAGGCACTTGCTCCCCCCACACATACAGACTTGGGTCAGGCACTTGCTCCCCCCCACACATACAGACTTGGGTCAGACACTTGCTCCCCCCACACATACAGACTTGGGTCAGGCACTTGCTCCCCCCACACATACAGACTTGGGTCAGATACTTGCTCCCCCCACACATACAGACTTGGGTCAGGCACTTGCTCCCCCCACACATACAGACTTGGGCCAGACACTTGCTCCCCCCACACATACAGACTTGGGTCAGACACTTGCTCCCCCCACACATACAGACTTGGGTCAGGCACTTGCTCCCCCCACACATACAGACTTGGGCCAGACACTTGCTCCCCCCACACATACAGACTTGGGTCAGGCACTTGCTCCCCCCACACATACAGACTTGGGCCAGACACTTGCTCCCCCCACACATACAGACTTGGGTAAGACACTAGCTCCCCCCACACATACAGACTTGGGTCAGGCACTTGCTCCCCACACATATACAGACTTGGGTCAGACACTTGCTCCCCCCACACATACAGACTTGGGTCAGGCACTTGCTCCCCCCACACATACAGACTTGGGTCAGGCACTTGCTCCCCCCACACATACAGACTTGGGTCAGACACTTGCTCCCCCCACACATACAGACTTGGGTCAGGCACTTGCTCCCCCCACACATACAGACTTGGGTCAGGCACTTGCTCCCCCCCACACATACAGACTTGGGTCAGGCACTTGCTCCCCCCACACATACAGACTTGGGTCAGGCACTTGCTCCCCCCCACACATACAGACTTGGGTCAGGCACTTGCTCCCCCCACACATACAGACTTGGGTCAGGCACTTGCTCCCCCCACACATACAGACTTGGGTCAGGCACTTGCTCCCCCCACACATACAGACTTGGGTCAGGCACTTGCTCCCCCCACACATACAGACTTGGGTCAGGCACTTGCTCCCCCCACACATACAGACTTGGGTCAGGCACTTGCTCCCCCCACACATACAGACACTTGCTCCCCCCACACATACAAACTTGGGTCAGACACTTGCTCCCCCCTCACATACAGACACTTGCTCCCCCCACACATACAGACTTGGGTCAGACACTTGCTCCCCCCACACATACAGACTTGGGCCAGACACTTGCTCCCCCCACACATACAGACTTGGGTCAGGCACTTGCTCCCCCCACACATACAGACTTGGGTCAGGTACTTGCTCCCCCCACACATACAGACTTGGGTCAGACACTTGCTCCCCCCCACACATACAGACTTGGGTCAGGCACTTGCTCCCCCCACACATACAGACTTGGGTCAGGCACTTGCTCCCCCTACACATAGAGACTTGGGTCAGGCACTTGCTCCCCCCACACATACAGACTTGGGTCAGTCACTTGCTCACCACACACATACAGACTTGGGTCAGGCACTTGCTTCCCCCACACATACAGACTTGGGTCAGGCACTTGCTCCCCCCACACATATAGACTTGGGTCAGACACTTGCTCCCCCCACACATACAGACTTGGGTCAGGCACTTGCTCCCCCCACACATACAGACTTGGGTCAGACACTTGCTCCCCCCACACATACAGACTTGGGTCAGGCACTTGCTCCCCCCACACATACAGATTTGGGTCAGGCACTTGCTCCCCCCACACATACAGACTTGGGTCAGACACTTGCTCCCCCCACACATACAGACTTGGGTCAGACACTTGCTCCCCCCACACATACAGACTTGGGTCAGGCACTTGCTCCCCCCACACATACAGACTTGGGTCAGGCGCTTGCTCCCCCCACACATACAGACAGTTGCTCCCCCCACACATACAGACTTGGGTCAGACACTTGCTCCCCCCACACATACAGACTTGGGTCAGACACTTGCTCCCCCCACACATACAGACTTGGGTCAGGCGCTTGCTCCCCCCACACATACAGACAGTTGCTCCCCCCACACATACAGACTTGGGTCAGGCACTTGCTCTCCCCACACATACAGACACTTGCTCCCCCCACACATACAGACTTGGGTCAGACACTTGCTCCCCCCTCACATACAGACACTTGCTCCCCCCACACATACAGACTTGGGTCAGACACTTGCTCCCCCCACACATACAGACTTGGGCCAGACACTTGCTCCCCCCACACATACAGACTTGGGTCAGACACTTGCTCCCCCCACACATACAGACTTGGGTCAGGCACTTGCTCCCCCCACACATACAGACTTGGGTCAGGTACTTGCTCCCCCCACACATAGAGACTTGGGTCAGGCACTTGCTCCCCCCACACATACAGACTTGGGTCAGGTACTTGCTCCCCCCCACACATACAGACTTGGGTCAGACACTTGCTCACCACACACATACAGACTTGGGTCAGGCACTTGCTCCCCCCACACATACAGACTTGGGTCCGGCACTTGCTCCCCCCACACATACAGACTTGGGTCAGACACTTGCTCCCCCCACACATACAGACTTGGGTCAGACACTTGCTCCCCCCACACATACAGACTTGGGTCAGGCACTTGCTCCCCCCACACATACAGACTTGGGTCAGACACTTGCTCCCCCCACACATACAGACTTGGGTCAGGTACTTGCTCCCCCCACACATACAGACTTGGGTCAGGCACTTGCTCCACCCACACATACAGACACTTGCTCCCCCCACACATACAGACTTGGGTCAGACACTTGCTCCCCCCACACATACAGACTTGGGCCAGACACTTGCTCCCCCCACACATACAGACTTGGGTCAGACACTTGCTCCCCCCACACATACAGACTTGGGTCAGGCACTTGCTCCCCCCACACATACAGACTTGGGTCAGGCACTTGCTCCCCCCACACATAGAGACTTGGGTCAGACACTTGCTCACCACACACATACAGACTTGGGTCAGACACTTGCTCCCCCCACACATACAGACTTGGGTCAGGCACTTGCTCCCCCCACACATACAGACTTGGGTCAGGCACTTGCTCCCCCCACACATACAGACTTGGGTCAGGCACTTGCTCCCCCCACACATACAGACTTGGGTCAGGCACTTGCTCCCCCCACACATACAGACTTGGGTCAGACACTTGCTCCCCCCACACATACAGACTTGGGTCAGGCACTTGCTCCCCCCACACATACAGACTTGGGTCAGACACTTGCTCCCCCCACACATACAGACTTGGGTCAGACACTTGCTCCCTCCACACTTACAGACTTGGGTCAGACACTTGCTCCCCCCACACATACAGACTTGGGTCAGGCACTTGCTCCCCCCACACATACAGACTTGGGTCAGGCACTTGCTCCCCCCACACATACAGACTTGGGTCAGGCACTTGCTCCCCCCACACATACAGACTTGGGTCAGGCACTTGCTCCCCCCACACATACAGACACTTGCTCCCCCCACACATACAGACTTGGGTCAGACACTTCCTCCCACCTCACATACAGACACTTGCTCCCCCCACACATACAGACTTGGGTCAGACACTTGCTCCCCCCACACATACAGACTTGGGTCAGACACTTGTTCCCCCCACACATACAGACTTGGGTCAGGCACTTGCTCCCCCCACACATACAGACTTGGGTCAGACACTTGCTCCCCCCACACATACAGACTTGGGTCAGACACTTGCTCCCCCCACACATACAGACTTGGGTCAGGCACTTGCTCCCCCCACACATACAGACTTGGGTCAGGCACTTGCTCCCCCCACACATACAGACTTGGGCCAGGCACTTGCTCCCCCCACACATACAGACTTGGGTCAGGCACTTGCTCCCCCCACACATACAGACTTGGGTCAGGCACTTGCTCCCCCCACACATACAGACTTGGGTCAGGCACTTGCTCCCCCCACACATACAGACTTGGGTCAGGCACTTGCTCCACCCAGACATACAGACTTGGGTCAGGCACTTGCTCCCCCCACATATACAGACTTGGGTCAGGCACTTGCTTCCCCCCACACATACAGACTTGGGTCAGGCACTTGCTCCCCCCACACATACAGACTTGGGTCAGGCACTTGCTCCCCCCACACATACAGACTTGAGTCAGGCACTTGCTCCCCCCACACATACAGACTTGGGTCAGACACTTGCTCCCCCCACACATACAGACTTGGGTCAGACAATTGCTCACCCCACACATACAGACTTGGACCAGGCACTTGCTCCCCCCACACATACAGACTTGGGTCAGACACTTGCTCCCCCCACACATACAGACTTGGGTCAGACACTTGCTCCCTCCACACATACAGACTTGGGTCAGGCACTTGCTCCCCCCACACATACAGACTTGGGTCAGGCACTTGCTCCCCCCACACATACAGACTTGGGTCAGGTACTTGCTCCCCCCACACATAGAGACTTGGGTCAGGCACTTGCTCCCCCCACACATACAGACTTGGGTCAGGTACTTGCTCCCCCCCACACATACAGACTTGGGTCAGACACTTGCTCACCACACACATACAGACTTGGGTCAGGCACTTGCTCCCCCCACACATACAGACTTGGGTCCGGCACTTGCTCCCCCCACACATACAGACTTGGGTCAGACACTTGCTCCCCCCACACATACAGACTTGGGTCAGACACTTGCTCCCCCCACACATACAGACTTGGGTCAGGCACTTGCTCCCCCCACACATACAGACTTGGGTCAGACACTTGCTCCCCCCACACATACAGACTTGGGTCAGGTACTTGCTCCCCCCACACATACAGACTTGGGTCAGGCACTTGCTCCACCCACACATACAGACACTTGCTCCCCCCACACATACAGACTTGGGTCAGACACTTGCTCCCCCCACACATACAGACTTGGGCCAGACACTTGCTCCCCCCACACATACAGACTTGGGTCAGACACTTGCTCCCCCCACACATACAGACTTGGGTCAGGCACTTGCTCCCCCCACACATACAGACTTGAGTCAGGCACTTGCTCCCCCCACACATAGAGACTTGGGTCAGTCACTTGCTCACCACACACATACAGACTTGGGTCAGGCACTTGCTTCCCCCACACATACAGACTTGGGTCAGGCACTTGCTCCCCCCACACATATAGACTTGGGTCAGACACTTGCTCCCCCCACACATACAGACTTGGGTCAGGCACTTGCTCCCCCCACACATACAGACTTGGGTCAGACACTTGCTCCCCCCACACATACAGACTTGGGTCAGGCACTTGCTCCCCCCACACATACAGATTTGGGTCAGGCACTTGCTCCCCCCACACATACAGACTTGGGTCAGACACTTGCTCCCCCCACACATACAGACTTGGGTCAGACACTTGCTCCCCCCACACATACAGACTTGGGTCAGGCACTTGCTCCCCCCACACATACAGACTTGGGTCAGGCGCTTGCTCCCCCCACACATACAGACAGTTGCTCCCCCCACACATACAGACTTGGGTCAGACACTTGCTCCCCCCACACATACAGACTTGGGTCAGACACTTGCTCCCCCCACACATACAGACTTGGGTCAGGCGCTTGCTCCCCCCACACATACAGACAGTTGCTCCCCCCACACATACAGACTTGGGTCAGGCACTTGCTCTCCCCACACATACAGACACTTGCTCCCCCCACACATACAGACTTGGGTCAGACACTTGCTCCCCCCTCACATACAGACACTTGCTCCCCCCACACATACAGACTTGGGTCAGACACTTGCTCCCCCCACACATACAGACTTGGGCCAGACACTTGCTCCCCCCACACATACAGACTTGGGTCAGACACTTGCTCCCCCCACACATACAGACTTGGGTCAGGCACTTGCTCCCCCCACACATACAGACTTGGGTCAGGTACTTGCTCCCCCCACACATAGAGACTTGGGTCAGGCACTTGCTCCCCCCACACATACAGACTTGGGTCAGGTACTTGCTCCCCCCCACACATACAGACTTGGGTCAGACACTTGCTCACCACACACATACAGACTTGGGTCAGGCACTTGCTCCCCCCACACATACAGACTTGGGTCCGGCACTTGCTCCCCCCACACATACAGACTTGGGTCAGACACTTGCTCCCCCCACACATACAGACTAGGGTCAGACACTTGCTCCCCCCACACATACAGACTTGGGTCAGGCACTTGCTCCCCCCACACATACAGACTTGGGTCAGACACTTGCTCCCCCCACACATACAGACTTGGGTCAGGTACTTGCTCCCCCCACACATACAGACTTGGGTCAGGCACTTGCTCCACCCACACATACAGACACTTGCTCCCCCCACACATACAGACTTGGGTCAGACACTTGCTCCCCCCACACATACAGACTTGGGCCAGACACTTGCTCCCCCCACACATACAGACTTGGGTCAGACACTTGCTCCCCCCACACATACAGACTTGGGTCAGGCACTTGCTCCCCCCACACATACAGACTTGGGTCAGGCACTTGCTCCCCCCACACATAGAGACTTGGGTCAGACACTTGCTCACCACACACATACAGACTTGGGTCAGACACTTGCTCCCCCCACACATACAGACTTGGGTCAGGCACTTGCTCCCCCCACACATACAGACTTGGGTCAGGCACTTGCTCCCCCCACACATACAGACTTGGGTCAGGCACTTGCTCCCCCCACACATACAGACTTGGGTCAGGCACTTGCTCCCCCCACACATACAGACTTGGGTCAGACACTTGCTCCCCCCACACATACAGACTTGGGTCAGGCACTTGCTCCCCCCACACATACAGACTTGGGTCAGACACTTGCTCCCCCCACACATACAGACTTGGGTCAGACACTTGCTCCCTCCACACTTACAGACTTGGGTCAGACACTTGCTCCCCCCACACATACAGACTTGGGTCAGGCACTTGCTCCCCCCACACATACAGACTTGGGTCAGGCACTTGCTCCCCCCACACATACAGACTTGGGTCAGGCACTTGCTCCCCCCACACATACAGACTTGGGTCAGGCACTTGCTCCCCCCACACATACAGACACTTGCTCCCCCCACACATACAGACTTGGGTCAGACACTTCCTCCCACCTCACATACAGACACTTGCTCCCCCCACACATACAGACTTGGGTCAGACACTTGCTCCCCCCACACATACAGACTTGGGTCAGACACTTGTTCCCCCCACACATACAGACTTGGGTCAGGCACTTGCTCCCCCCACACATACAGACTTGGGTCAGACACTTGCTCCCCCCACACATACAGACTTGGGTCAGACACTTGCTCCCCCCACACATACAGACTTGGGTCAGGCACTTGCTCCCCCCACACATACAGACTTGGGTCAGGCACTTGCTCCCCCCACACATACAGACTTGGGCCAGGCACTTGCTCCCCCCACACATACAGACTTGGGTCAGGCACTTGCTCCCCCCACACATACAGACTTGGGTCAGGCACTTGCTCCCCCCACACATACAGACTTGGGTCAGGCACTTGCTCCCCCCACACATACAGACTTGGGTCAGGCACTTGCTCCACCCAGACATACAGACTTGGGTCAGGCACTTGCTCCCCCCACATATACAGACTTGGGTCAGGCACTTGCTTCCCCCCACACATACAGACTTGGGTCAGGCACTTGCTCCCCCCACACATACAGACTTGGGTCAGGCACTTGCTCCCCCCACACATACAGACTTGAGTCAGGCACTTGCTCCCCCCACACATACAGACTTGGGTCAGACACTTGCTCCCCCCACACATACAGACTTGGGTCAGACAATTGCTCACCCCACACATACAGACTTGGACCAGGCACTTGCTCCCCCCACACATACAGACTTGGGTCAGACACTTGCTCCCCCCACACATACAGACTTGGGTCAGACACTTGCTCCCTCCACACATACAGACTTGGGTCAGGCACTTGCTCCCCCCACACATACAGACTTGGGTCAGGCACTTGCTCCCCCCACACATACAGACTTGGGTCAGGTACTTGCTCCCCCCACACATAGAGACTTGGGTCAGGCACTTGCTCCCCCCACACATACAGACTTGGGTCAGGTACTTGCTCCCCCCCACACATACAGACTTGGGTCAGACACTTGCTCACCACACACATACAGACTTGGGTCAGGCACTTGCTCCCCCCACACATACAGACTTGGGTCCGGCACTTGCTCCCCCCACACATACAGACTTGGGTCAGACACTTGCTCCCCCCACACATACAGACTTGGGTCAGACACTTGCTCCCCCCACACATACAGACTTGGGTCAGACACTTGCTCCCCCCACACATACAGACTTGGGTCAGACACTTGCTCCCCCCACACATACAGACTTGGGTCAGGCACTTGCTCCCCCCACACATACAGACTTGGGTCAGGCACTTGCTCCCCCCACACATACAGACTTGGGCCAGGCACTTGCTCCCCCCACACATACAGACTTGGGTCAGGCACTTGCTCCCCCCACACATACAGACTTGGGTCAGGCACTTGCTCCCCCCACACATACAGACTTGGGTCAGGCACTTGCTCCCCCCACACATACAGACTTGGGTCAGGCACTTGCTCCACCCAGACATACAGACTTGGGTCAGGCACTTGCTCCCCCCACATATACAGACTTGGGTCAGGCACTTGCTTCCCCCCACACATACAGACTTGGGTCAGGCACTTGCTCCCCCCACACATACAGACTTGGGTCAGGCACTTGCTCCCCCCACACATACAGACTTGAGTCAGGCACTTGCTCCCCCCACACATACAGACTTGGGTCAGACACTTGCTCCCCCCACACATACAGACTTGGGTCAGACAATTGCTCACCCCACACATACAGACTTGGACCAGGCACTTGCTCCCCCCACACATACAGACTTGGGTCAGACACTTGCTCCCCCCACACATACAGACTTGGGTCAGACACTTGCTCCCTCCACACATACAGACTTGGGTCAGGCACTTGCTCCCCCCACACATACAGACTTGGGTCAGGCACTTGCTCCCCCCACACATACAGACTTGGGTCAGGTACTTGCTCCCCCCACACATAGAGACTTGGGTCAGGCACTTGCTCCCCCCACACATACAGACTTGGGTCAGGTACTTGCTCCCCCCCACACATACAGACTTGGGTCAGACACTTGCTCACCACACACATACAGACTTGGGTCAGGCACTTGCTCCCCCCACACATACAGACTTGGGTCCGGCACTTGCTCCCCCCACACATACAGACTTGGGTCAGACACTTGCTCCCCCCACACATACAGACTTGGGTCAGACACTTGCTCCCCCCACACATACAGACTTGGGTCAGGCACTTGCTCCCCCCACACATACAGACTTGGGTCAGACACTTGCTCCCCCCACACATACAGACTTGGGTCAGGTACTTGCTCCCCCCACACATACAGACTTGGGTCAGGCACTTGCTCCACCCACACATACAGACACTTGCTCCCCCCACACATACAGACTTGGGTCAGACACTTGCTCCCCCCACACATACAGACTTGGGCCAGACACTTGCTCCCCCCACACATACAGACTTGGGTCAGACACTTGCTCCCCCCACACATACAGACTTGGGTCAGGCACTTGCTCCCCCCACACATACAGACTTGAGTCAGGCACTTGCTCCCCCCACACATAGAGACTTGGGTCAGTCACTTGCTCACCACACACATACAGACTTGGGTCAGGCACTTGCTTCCCCCACACATACAGACTTGGGTCAGGCACTTGCTCCCCCCACACATATAGACTTGGGTCAGACACTTGCTCCCCCCACACATACAGACTTGGGTCAGGCACTTGCTCCCCCCACACATACAGACTTGGGTCAGACACTTGCTCCCCCCACACATACAGACTTGGGTCAGGCACTTGCTCCCCCCACACATACAGATTTGGGTCAGGCACTTGCTCCCCCCACACATACAGACTTGGGTCAGACACTTGCTCCCCCCACACATACAGACTTGGGTCAGACACTTGCTCCCCCCACACATACAGACTTGGGTCAGGCACTTGCTCCCCCCACACATACAGACTTGGGTCAGGCGCTTGCTCCCCCCACACATACAGACAGTTGCTCCCCCCACACATACAGACTTGGGTCAGACACTTGCTCCCCCCACACATACAGACTTGGGTCAGACACTTGCTCCCCCCACACATACAGACTTGGGTCAGGCGCTTGCTCCCCCCACACATACAGACAGTTGCTCCCCCCACACATACAGACTTGGGTCAGGCACTTGCTCTCCCCACACATACAGACACTTGCTCCCCCCACACATACAGACTTGGGTCAGACACTTGCTCCCCCCTCACATACAGACACTTGCTCCCCCCACACATACAGACTTGGGTCAGACACTTGCTCCCCCCACACATACAGACTTGGGCCAGACACTTGCTCCCCCCACACATACAGACTTGGGTCAGACACTTGCTCCCCCCACACATACAGACTTGGGTCAGGCACTTGCTCCCCCCACACATACAGACTTGGGTCAGGTACTTGCTCCCCCCACACATAGAGACTTGGGTCAGGCACTTGCTCCCCCCACACATACAGACTTGGGTCAGGTACTTGCTCCCCCCCACACATACAGACTTGGGTCAGACACTTGCTCACCACACACATACAGACTTGGGTCAGGCACTTGCTCCCCCCACACATACAGACTTGGGTCCGGCACTTGCTCCCCCCACACATACAGACTTGGGTCAGACACTTGCTCCCCCCACACATACAGACTAGGGTCAGACACTTGCTCCCCCCACACATACAGACTTGGGTCAGGCACTTGCTCCCCCCACACATACAGACTTGGGTCAGACACTTGCTCCCCCCACACATACAGACTTGGGTCAGGTACTTGCTCCCCCCACACATACAGACTTGGGTCAGGCACTTGCTCCACCCACACATACAGACACTTGCTCCCCCCACACATACAGACTTGGGTCAGACACTTGCTCCCCCCACACATACAGACTTGGGCCAGACACTTGCTCCCCCCACACATACAGACTTGGGTCAGACACTTGCTCCCCCCACACATACAGACTTGGGTCAGGCACTTGCTCCCCCCACACATACAGACTTGGGTCAGGCACTTGCTCCCCCCACACATAGAGACTTGGGTCAGACACTTGCTCACCACACACATACAGACTTGGGTCAGACACTTGCTCCCCCCACACATACAGACTTGGGTCAGGCACTTGCTCCCCCCACACATACAGACTTGGGTCAGGCACTTGCTCCCCCCACACATACAGACTTGGGTCAGGCACTTGCTCCCCCCACACATACAGACTTGGGTCAGGCACTTGCTCCCCCCACACATACAGACTTGGGTCAGACACTTGCTCCCCCCACACATACAGACTTGGGTCAGGCACTTGCTCCCCCCACACATACAGACTTGGGTCAGACACTTGCTCCCCCCACACATACAGACTTGGGTCAGACACTTGCTCCCTCCACACTTACAGACTTGGGTCAGACACTTGCTCCCCCCACACATACAGACTTGGGTCAGGCACTTGCTCCCCCCACACATACAGACTTGGGTCAGGCACTTGCTCCCCCCACACATACAGACTTGGGTCAGGCACTTGCTCCCCCCACACATACAGACTTGGGTCAGGCACTTGCTCCCCCCACACATACAGACACTTGCTCCCCCCACACATACAGACTTGGGTCAGACACTTCCTCCCACCTCACATACAGACACTTGCTCCCCCCACACATACAGACTTGGGTCAGACACTTGCTCCCCCCACACATACAGACTTGGGTCAGACACTTGTTCCCCCCACACATACAGACTTGGGTCAGGCACTTGCTCCCCCCACACATACAGACTTGGGTCAGACACTTGCTCCCCCCACACATACAGACTTGGGTCAGACACTTGCTCCCCCCACACATACAGACTTGGGTCAGGCACTTGCTCCCCCCACACATACAGACTTGGGTCAGGCACTTGCTCCCCCCACACATACAGACTTGGGCCAGGCACTTGCTCCCCCCACACATACAGACTTGGGTCAGGCACTTGCTCCCCCCACACATACAGACTTGGGTCAGGCACTTGCTCCCCCCACACATACAGACTTGGGTCAGGCACTTGCTCCCCCCACACATACAGACTTGGGTCAGGCACTTGCTCCACCCAGACATACAGACTTGGGTCAGGCACTTGCTCCCCCCACATATACAGACTTGGGTCAGGCACTTGCTTCCCCCCACACATACAGACTTGGGTCAGGCACTTGCTCCCCCCACACATACAGACTTGGGTCAGGCACTTGCTCCCCCCACACATACAGACTTGAGTCAGGCACTTGCTCCCCCCACACATACAGACTTGGGTCAGACACTTGCTCCCCCCACACATACAGACTTGGGTCAGACAATTGCTCACCCCACACATACAGACTTGGACCAGGCACTTGCTCCCCCCACACATACAGACTTGGGTCAGACACTTGCTCCCCCCACACATACAGACTTGGGTCAGACACTTGCTCCCTCCACACATACAGACTTGGGTCAGGCACTTGCTCCCCCCACACATACAGACTTGGGTCAGGCACTTGCTCCCCCCACACATACAGACTTGGGTCAGGTACTTGCTCCCCCCACACATAGAGACTTGGGTCAGGCACTTGCTCCCCCCACACATACAGACTTGGGTCAGGTACTTGCTCCCCCCCACACATACAGACTTGGGTCAGACACTTGCTCACCACACACATACAGACTTGGGTCAGGCACTTGCTCCCCCCACACATACAGACTTGGGTCCGGCACTTGCTCCCCCCACACATACAGACTTGGGTCAGACACTTGCTCCCCCCACACATACAGACTTGGGTCAGACACTTGCTCCCCCCACACATACAGACTTGGGTCAGGCACTTGCTCCCCCCACACATACAGACTTGGGTCAGACACTTGCTCCCCCCACACATACAGACTTGGGTCAGGTACTTGCTCCCCCCACACATACAGACTTGGGTCAGGCACTTGCTCCACCCACACATACAGACACTTGCTCCCCCCACACATACAGACTTGGGTCAGACACTTGCTCCCCCCACACATACAGACTTGGGCCAGACACTTGCTCCCCCCACACATACAGACTTGGGTCAGACACTTGCTCCCCCCACACATACAGACTTGGGTCAGGCACTTGCTCCCCCCACACATACAGACTTGAGTCAGGCACTTGCTCCCCCCACACATAGAGACTTGGGTCAGACACTTGCTCACCACACACATACAGACTTGGGTCAGACACTTGCTCCCCCCACACATACAGACTTGGGTCAGGCACTTGCTCCCCCCACACATACAGATTTGGGTCAGGCACTTGCTCCCCCCACACATACAGACTTGGGTCAGGCACTTGCTCCCCCCACACATACAGACTTGGGTCAGGCACTTGCTCCCCCCACACATACAGACTTGGGTCAGACACTTGCTCCCCCCACACATACAGACTTGGGTCAGGCACTTGCTCCCCCCACACATACAGACTTGGGTCAGACACTTGCTCCCCCCACACATACAGACTTGGGTCAGACACTTGCTCCCTCCACACTTACAGACTTGGGTCAGACACTTGCTCCCCCCACACATACAGACTTGGGTCAGGCACTTGCTCCCCCCACACATACAGACTTGGGTCAGGCACTTGCTCCCCCCACACATACAGACTTGGGTCAGGCACTTGCTCCCCCCACACATACAGACTTGGGTCAGGCACTTGCTCCCCCCACACATACAGACACTTGCTCCCCCCACACATACAGACTTGGGTCAGACACTTCCTCCCACCTCACATACAGACACTTGCTCCCCCCACACATACAGACTTGGGTCAGACACTTGCTCCCCCCACACATACAGACTTGGGTCAGACACTTGTTCCCCCCACACATACAGACTTGGGTCAGGCACTTGCTCCCCCCACACATACAGACTTGGGTCAGACACTTGCTCCCCCCACACATACAGACTTGGGTCAGACACTTGCTCCCCCCACACATACAGACTTGGGTCAGGCACTTGCTCCCCCCACACATACAGACTTGGGTCAGGCACTTGCTCCCCCCACACATACAGACTTGGGCCAGGCACTTGCTCCCCCCACACATACAGACTTGGGTCAGGCACTTGCTCCCCCCACACATACAGACTTGGGTCAGGCACTTGCTCCCCCCACACATACAGACTTGGGTCAGGCACTTGCTCCCCCCACACATACAGACTTGGGTCAGGCACTTGCTCCACCCACACATACAGACTTGGGTCAGGCACTTGCTCCCCCCACACATACAGACTTGGGTCAGGCACTTGCTTCCCCCCACACATACAGACTTGGGTCAGGCACTTGCTCCCCCCACACATACAGACTTGGGTCAGGCACTTGCTCCCCCCACACATACAGACTTGGGTCAGGCACTTGCTCCCCCCACACATACAGACTTGGGTCAGGCACTTGCTCCCCACACACATACAGACTTGAGTCAGGCACTTGCTCCCCCCACACATACAGACACTTGCTCCCCCCACACATACAGACTTGGGTCAGACACTTGCTCCCCCCTCACATACAGACACTTGCTCCCCCCACACATACAGACTTGGGTCAGACACTTGCTCCCCCCACACATACAGACTTGGGCCAGACATTTGCTCCCCCCACACATACAGACTTGGGTCAGACACTTGCTCCCCCCACACATACAGACTTGGGTCAGGTACTTGCTCCACCCACACATACAGACTTGGGTCAGGTACTTGCTCCCCCCACACATAGAGACTTGGGTCAGGTACTTGCTCCCCCCACACATACAGACTTGGGTCAGACACTTGCTCACCACACACATACAGACTTGGGTCAGGCACTTGCTCCCCCCACACATACAGACTTGGGTCAGGCACTTGCTCCCCCCACACATACAGACTTGGGTCAGACACTTGCTCCCCCCACACATACAGACTTGGGTCAGGCACTTGCTCCCCCCACACATACAGACTTGGGTCAGACACTTGCTCCCCCCACACATACAGACTTGGGTCAGACACTTGCTCCCCCCACACATACAGACTTGGGTCAGGCACTTGCTCCCCCCACACATACAGACTTGGGTCAGGCACTTGCTCCCCCCACACATACAGACTTGGGCCAGGCACTTGCTCCCCCCACACATACAGACTTGGGTCAGGCACTTGCTCCCCCCACACATACAGACTTGGGCCAGGCACTTGCTCCCCCCACACATACAGACTTGGGTCAGGCACTTGCTCCCCCCACACATACAGACTTGGGTCAGGCACTTGCTCCCCCCACACATACAGACTTGGGTCAGGCACTTGCTCCCCCCACACATACAGACTTGGGTCAGGCACTTGCTCCACCCACACATACAGACTTGGGTCAGGCACTTGCTCCCCCCACACATACAGACTTGGGTCAGGCACTTGCTTCCCCCCACACATACAGACTTGGGTCAGGCACTTGCTCCCCCCACACATACAGACTTGGGTCAGGCACTTGCTCCCCCCACACATACAGACTTGAGTCAGGCACTTGCTCCCCCCACACATACAGACTTGGGTCAGACACTTGCTCCCCCCACACATACAGACTTGGGTCAGACAATTGCTCACCCCACACATACAGACTTGGACCAGGCACTTGCTCCCCCCACACATACAGACTTGGGTCAGACACTTGCTCCCCCCACACATACAGACTTGGGTCAGACACTTGCTCCCTCCACACATACAGACTTGGGTCAGGCACTTGCTCCCCCCACACATACAGACTTGGGTCAGGCACTTGCTCCCCCCACACATACAGACTTGGGTCAGGTACTTGCTCCCCCCACACATAGAGACTTGGGTCAGGCACTTGCTCCCCCCACACATACAGACTTGGGTCAGGTACTTGCTCCCCCCCACACATACAGACTTGGGTCAGACACTTGCTCACCACACACATACAGACTTGGGTCAGGCACTTGCTCCCCCCACACATACAGACTTGGGTCCGGCACTTGCTCCCCCCACACATACAGACTTGGGTCAGACACTTGCTCCCCCCACACATACAGACTTGGGTCAGACACTTGCTCCCCCCACACATACAGACTTGGGTCAGGCACTTGCTCCCCCCACACATACAGACTTGGGTCAGACACTTGCTCCCCCCACACATACAGACTTGGGTCAGGTACTTGCTCCCCCCACACATACAGACTTGGGTCAGGCACTTGCTCCACCCACACATACAGACACTTGCTCCCCCCACACATACAGACTTGGGTCAGACACTTGCTCCCCCCACACATACAGACTTGGGCCAGACACTTGCTCCCCCCACACATACAGACTTGGGTCAGACACTTGCTCCCCCCACACATACAGACTTGGGTCAGGCACTTGCTCCCCCCACACATACAGACTTGAGTCAGGCACTTGCTCCCCCCACACATAGAGACTTGGGTCAGACACTTGCTCACCACACACATACAGACTTGGGTCAGGCACTTGCTCCCCCCACACATACAGACTTGGGTCAGGCACTTGCTCCCCCCACACATACAGACTTGGGTCAGACACTTGCCCCCCCACACATACAGACTTGGGTCAGACACTTGCTCCCCCCACACATACAGACTTGGGTCAGGCACTTGCTCCCCCCACACATACAGACTTGGGTCAGGCACTTGCTCCCCCCACACATACAGACTTGGGTCAGGCACTTGCTCCCCCCACACATACAGACTTGGGTCAGGCACTTGCTCCCCCCACACATACAGACTTGGGTCAGACACTTGCTCCCCCCACACATACAGACTTGGGTCAGGCACTTGCTCCCCCCACACATACAGACTTGGGTCAGGCACTTGCTCCCCCCACACATACAGACTTGGGTCAGGCACTTGCTCCCCCCACACATACAGACTTGGGTCAGGCACTTGCTCCCCCCACACATACAGACTTGGGTCAGACACTTGCTCCCCCCACACATACAGACTTGGGTCAGGCACTTGCTCCCCCCACACATACAGACTTGGGTCAGACACTTGCTCCCCCCACACATACAGACTTGGGTCAGACACTTGCTCCCTCCACACTTACAGACTTGGGTCAGACACTTGCTCCCCCCACACATACAGACTTGGGTCAGGCACTTGCTCCCCCCACACATACAGACTTGGGTCAGGCACTTGCTCCCCCCACACATACAGACTTGGGTCAGGCACTTGCTCCCCCCACACATACAGACTTGGGTCAGGCACTTGCTCCCCCCACACATACAGACACTTGCTCCCCCCACACATACAGACTTGGGTCAGACACTTCCTCCCACCTCACATACAGACACTTGCTCCCCCCACACATACAGACTTGGGTCAGACACTTGCTCCCCCCACACATACAGACTTGGGTCAGACACTTGTTCCCCCCACACATACAGACTTGGGTCAGGCACTTGCTCCCCCCACACATACAGACTTGGGTCAGACACTTGCTCCCCCCACACATACAGACTTGGGTCAGACACTTGCTCCCCCCACACATACAGACTTGGGTCAGGCACTTGCTCCCCCCACACATACAGACTTGGGTCAGGCACTTGCTCCCCCCACACATACAGACTTGGGCCAGGCACTTGCTCCCCCCACACATACAGACTTGGGTCAGGCACTTGCTCCCCCCACACATACAGACTTGGGTCAGGCACTTGCTCCCCCCACACATACAGACTTGGGTCAGGCACTTGCTCCCCCCACACATACAGACTTGGGTCAGGCACTTGCTCCACCCACACATACAGACTTGGGTCAGGCACTTGCTCCCCCCACACATACAGACTTGGGTCAGGCACTTGCTTCCCCCCACACATACAGACTTGGGTCAGACACTTGCTCCCCCCACACATACAGACTTGGGTCAGGCACTTGCTCCCCCCACACATACAGACTTGGGTCAGGCACTTGCTCCCCCCACACATACAGACTTGGGTCAGGCACTTGCTCCCCCCACACATACAGACTTGGGTCAGGCACTTGCTCCCCCCACACATACAGACTTGGGTCAGGCACTTGCTCCCCCCACACATACAGACTTGGGTCAGGCACTTGCTCCCCCCACACATACAGACTTGAGTCAGGCACTTGCTCCCCCCACACATACAGACACTTGCTCCCCCCACACATACAGACTTGGGTCAGACACTTGCTCCCCCCTCACATACAGACACTTGCTCCCCCCACACATACAGACTTGGGTCAGACACTTGCTCCCCCCACACATACAGACTTGGGCCAGACATTTGCTCCCCCCACACATACAGACTTGGGTCAGACACTTGCTCCCCCCACACATACAGACTTGGGTCAGGTACTTGCTCCCCCCACACATACAGACTTGGGTCAGGTATTGCTCCCCCCACACATAGAGACTTGGGTCAGGTACTTGCTCCCCCCACACATACAGACTTGGGTCAGACACTTGCTCACCACACACATACAGACTTGGGTCAGGCACTTGCTCCCCCCACACATACAGACTTGGGTCAGGCACTTGCTCCCCCCACACATACAGACTTGGGTCAGACACTTGCTCCCCCCACACATACAGACTTGGGTCAGGCACTTGCTCCCCCCACACATACAGACTTGGGTCAGACACTTGCTCCCCCCACACATACAGACTTGGGTCAGACACTTGCTCCCCCCACACATACAGACTTGGGTCAGGCACTTGCTCCCCCCACACATACAGACTTGGGTCAGGCACTTGCTCCCCCCACACATACAGACTTGGGCCAGGCACTTGCTCCCCCCACACATACAGACTTGGGTCAGGCACTTGCTCCCCCCACACATACAGACTTGGGTCAGACACTTGCTCCCCCCACACATACAGACTTGGGTCAGGCACTTGCTCCCCCCACACATACAGACTTGGGTCAGGCACTTGCTCCCCCCACACATACAGACTTGGGTCAGGCACTTGCTCCCCCCACACATACAGACTTGGGTCAGGCACTTGCTCCCCCCACACCTACAGACTTGCTCCCCCCACACATACAGACTTGGGTCAGACACTTGCTCCCCCCTCACATACAGACACTTGCTCCCCCCACACATACAGACTTGGGCCAGACACTTGCTCCCCCCACACATACAGACTTGGGCCAGACACTTGCTCCCCCAACACATACAGACTTGGGTCAGGTACTTGCTCCCCCCACACATACAGACTTGGGTCAGGTACTTGCTCCCCCTACACATAGAGACTTGGGTCAGGCACTTGCTCCCCCCACACATACAGACTTGGGTCAGGTACTTGCTCCCCCCACACATACAGACTTGGGTCAGGCACTTGCTCCCCCCACACATACAGACTTGGGTCAGGCACTTGCTCCCCCCACACATACAGACTTGGGTCAGACACTTGCTCCCTCCACACTTACAGACTTGGGTCAGACACTTGCTCCCCCCACACATACAGACTTGGGTCAGGCACTTGCTCCCCCCACACATACAGACTTGGGTCAGGCACTTGCTCCCCCCACACATACAGACTTGGGTCAGGCACTTGCTCCCCCCACACATACAGACTTGGGTCAGGCACTTGCTCCCCCCACACATACAGACACTTGCTCCCCCCACACATACAGACTTGGGTCAGACACTTCCTCCCACCTCACATACAGACACTTGCTCCCCCCACACATACAGACTTGGGTCAGACACTTGCTCCCCCCACACATACAGACTTGGGTCAGACACTTGTTCCCCCCACACATACAGACTTGGGTCAGGCACTTGCTCCCCCCACACATACAGACTTGGGTCAGACACTTGCTCCCCCCACACATACAGACTTGGGTCAGACACTTGCTCCCCCCACACATACAGACTTGGGTCAGGCACTTGCTCCCCCCACACATACAGACTTGGGTCAGGCACTTGCTCCCCCCACACATACAGACTTGGGCCAGGCACTTGCTCCCCCCACACATACAGACTTGGGTCAGGCACTTGCTCCCCCCACACATACAGACTTGGGTCAGGCACTTGCTCCCCCCACACATACAGACTTGGGTCAGGCACTTGCTCCCCCCACACATACAGACTTGGGTCAGGCACTTGCTTCCCCCACACATACAGACTTGGGTCAGGCACTTGCTCCCCCCACACATACAGACTTGGGTCAGGCACTTGCTCCCCCCACACATACAGACTTGGGTCAGGCACTTGCTTCCCCCCACACATACAGACTTGGGTCAGGCACTTGCTCCCCCCACACATACAGACTTGGGTCAGGCACTTGCTCCCCCCACACATACAGACTTGAGTCAGGCACTTGCTCCCCCCACACATACAGACACTTGCTCCCCCCACACATACAAACTTGGGTCAGACACTTGCTCCCCCCTCACATACAGACACTTGCTCCCCCCACACATACAGACTTGGGTCAGACACTTGCTCCCCCCACACATACAGACTTGGGCCAGACATTTGCTCCCCCCACACATACAGACTTGGGTCAGACACTTGCTCCCCCCACACATACAGACTTGGGTCAGGTACTTGCTCCCCCCACACATACAGACTTGGGTCAGGTACTTGCTCCCCCCCACACATAACTTGGGTCAGGTACTTGCTCCCCCCACACATACAGACTTGGGTCAGGCACTTGCTCCCCCCACACATACAGACTTGGGTCAGACACTTGCTCACCACACACATACAGACTTGGGTCAGGCACTTGCTCCCCCCACACATACAGACTTGGGTCAGGCACTTGCTCCCCCCACACATACAGACTTGGGTCAGACACTTGCTCCCCCCACACATACAGACTTGGGTCAGGCACTTGCTCCCCCCACACATACAGACTTGGGTCAGGCACTTGCCCCCACCACACATACAGACTTGGGTCAGGCACTTGCTCCCCCCACACATACAGACTTGGGTCAGACACTTGCTCCCCCCACACATACAGACTTGGGTCAGACACTTGCTCCCCCCACACATACAGACTTGGGTCAGGCACTTGCTCCCCCCACACATACAGACTTGGGTCAGGCACTTGCTCCCCCCACACATACAGACTTGGGCCAGGCACTTGCTCCCCCCACACATACAGACTTGGGTCAGGCACTTGCTCCCCCCACACATACAGCTTGGGTCAGACACTTGCTCCCCCCACACATACAGACTTGGGTCAGGCACTTGCTCCCCCCACACATACAGACTTGGGTCAGGCACTTGCTCCCCCCACACATACAGACTTGGGTCAGGCACTTGCTCCCCCCACACATACAGACTTGGGCCAGGCACTTGCCCCCCCCACACATACAGACTTGGGTCAGGCACTTGCTCCCCCCACACATACAGACTTGGGTCAGACACTTGCTCCCCCCACACATACAGACTTGGGCCAGGCACTTGCCCCCCCCCACACATACAGACTTGGGTCAGGCACTTGCTCCCCCCACACATACAGACACTTGCTCCCCCCACACATACAGACTTGGGTCAGACACTTGCTCCCCCCTCACATACAGACACTTGCTCCCCCACACATACAGACTTGGGCCAGACACTTGCTCCCCCCACACATACAGACTTGGGCCAGACACTTGCTCCCCCAACACATACAGACTTGGGTCAGGTACTTGCTCCCCCCACACATACAGACTTGGGTCAGGTACTTGCTCCCCCCACACATAGAGACTTGGGTCAGGCACTTGCTCCCCCCACACATACAGACTTGGGTCAGGTACTTGCTCCGCCCACACATACAGACTTGGGTCAGGCACTTGCTCCCCCCACACATACAGACTTGGGTCAGGCACTTGCTCCCCCCACACATACAGACTTGAGTCAGGCACTTGCTCCCCCCACACATACAGACTTGGGTCAGACACTTGCTCCCCCCACACATACAGACTTGGGTCAGGCACTTGCTACCCCCACACATACAGACTTGGGTCAGGCACTTGCTCCCCCCACACATACAGACTTGGGTCAGACACTTGCTCCCCCCACATATACAGACTTGGGTCAGGCACTTGCTCCCCCCACACATACAGACTTGGGTCAGGCACTTGCTCCCCCCACACATACAGACTTGGGTCAGGCACTTGCTCCCCCCACACATACAGACTTGGGTCAGACACTTGCTCCCCCCACACATACAGACTTGGGCCAGGCACTTGCTCCCCCCACACATACAGACTCGGGTCAGGCACTTGCTCCCCCCACACATACAGACTTGGGTCAGACACTTGCTCCCCCCACACATACAGACTTGGGTCAGACACTTGCTTCCCCCACACATACAGACTTGGGTCAGACACTTGCTCCCCCCACACATACAGACTTGGGTCAGGCACTTGCTCCCCCCACACATACAGACTTGGGTCAGGCACTTGCTCCCCCCACACATACAGACTTGGGTCAGGTACTTGCCCCCCCCACACATACAGACTTGGGTCAGGCACTTGCTTCCCCCCACACATACAGACTTGGGTCAGGCACTTGCTCCCCCCACACATACAGACTTGGGTCAGGCACTTGCTCCCCCCACACATACAGACTTGAGTCAGGCACTTGCTCCCCCCACACATACAGACACTTGCTCCCCCCACACATACAAACTTGGGTCAGACACTTGCTCCCCCCTCACATACAGACACTTGCTCCCCCCACACATACAGACTTGGGTCAGACACTTGCTCCCCCCACACATACAGACTTGGGCCAGACATTTGCTCCCCCCACACATACAGACTTGGGTCAGACACTTGCTCCCCCCACACATACAGACTTGGGTCAGGTACTTGCTCCCCCCACACATACAGACTTGGGTCAGGTACTTGCTCCCCCCCACACATAACTTGGGTCAGGTACTTGCTCCCCCCACACATACAGACTTGGGTCAGGCACTTGCTCCCCCCACACATACAGACTTGGGTCAGACACTTGCTCACCACACACATACAGACTTGGGTCAGGCACTTGCTCCCCCCACACATACATACTTGGGTCAGGCACTTGCTCCCCCCACACATACAGACTTGGGTCAGACACTTGCTCCCCCCACACATACAGACTTGGGTCAGGCACTTGCTCCCCCCACACATACAGACTTGGGTCAGGCACTTGCCCCCACCACACATACAGACTTGGGTCAGGCACTTGCTCCCCCCACACATACAGACTTGGGTCAGACACTTGCTCCCCCCACACATACAGACTTGGGTCAGACACTTGCTCCCCCCACACATACAGACTTGGGTCAGGCACTTGCTCCCCCCACACATACAGACTTGGGTCAGGCACTTGCTCCCCCCACACATACAGACTTGGGCCAGGCACTTGCTCCCCCCACACATACAGACTTGGGTCAGGCACTTGCTCCCCCCACACATACAGCTTGGGTCAGACACTTGCTCCCCCCACACATACAGACTTGGGTCAGGCACTTGCTCCCCCCACACATACAGACTTGGGTCAGGCACTTGCTCCCCCCACACATACAGACTTGGGTCAGGCACTTGCTCCCCCCACACATACAGACTTGGGCCAGGCACTTGCCCCCCCCACACATACAGACTTGGGTCAGGCACTTGCTCCCCCCACACATACAGACTTGGGTCAGACACTTGCTCCCCCCACACATACAGACTTGGGCCAGGCACTTGCCCCCCCCCACACATACAGACTTGGGTCAGGCACTTGCTCCCCCCACACATACAGACACTTGCTCCCCCCACACATACAGACTTGGGTCAGACACTTGCTCCCCCCTCACATACAGACACTTGCTCCCCCACACATACAGACTTGGGCCAGACACTTGCTCCCCCCACACATACAGACTTGGGCCAGACACTTGCTCCCCCAACACATACAGACTTGGGTCAGGTACTTGCTCCCCCCACACATACAGACTTGGGTCAGGTACTTGCTCCCCCCACACATAGAGACTTGGGTCAGGCACTTGCTCCCCCCACACATACAGACTTGGGTCAGGTACTTGCTCCGCCCACACATACAGACTTGGGTCAGGCACTTGCTCCCCCCACACATACAGACTTGGGTCAGGCACTTGCTCCCCCCACACATACAGACTTGAGTCAGGCACTTGCTCCCCCCACACATACAGACTTGGGTCAGACACTTGCTCCCCCCACACATACAGACTTGGGTCAGGCACTTGCTACCCCCACACATACAGACTTGGGTCAGGCACTTGCTCCCCCCACACATACAGACTTGGGTCAGACACTTGCTCCCCCCACATATACAGACTTGGGTCAGGCACTTGCTCCCCCCACACATACAGACTTGGGTCAGGCACTTGCTCCCCCCACACATACAGACTTGGGTCAGGCACTTGCTCCCCCCACACATACAGACTTGGGTCAGACACTTGCTCCCCCCACACATACAGACTTGGGCCAGGCACTTGCTCCCCCCACACATACAGACTCGGGTCAGGCACTTGCTCCCCCCACACATACAGACTTGGGTCAGACACTTGCTCCCCCCACACATACAGACTTGGGTCAGACACTTGCTTCCCCCACACATACAGACTTGGGTCAGACACTTGCTCCCCCCACACATACAGACTTGGGTCAGGCACTTGCTCCCCCCACACATACAGACTTGGGTCAGGCACTTGCTCCCCCCACACATACAGACTTGGGTCAGGTACTTGCCCCCCCCACACATACAGACTTGGGTCAGGCACTTGCTCCCCCCACACATACAGACTTGGGTCAGGCACTTGCTCCCCCCACACATACAGACTTGGGTCAGACACTTGCTCCCCCCACACATACAGACTTGGGTCAGGCACTTGCTCCCCCCACACATACAGACTTGGGTCAGACACTTGCTCCCCCCACACATACAGACTTGGGTCAGACACTTGCTCCCCCCACACATAGAGACTTGGGTCAGGCACTTGCTCCCCCCACACATACAGACTTGGGCCAGGCACTTGCTCCCCCCACACATACAGACTTGGGTCAGGCACTTGCTCCCCCCACACATACAGACTTGGGTCAGGCACTTGCTCCCCCCACACATACAGACTTGGGTCAGGCACTTGCTCCCCCCACACATACAGACTTGGGTCAGGCACTTGCTCCCCCCACACATACAGACTTGGGTCAGGCACTTGCTCCCCCCACACATACAGACTTTGGTCAGGCACTTGCTCCCCCCACACATACAGACTTGGGTCAGGCACTTGCTTCCCCCCACACATACAGACTTGGGTCAGGCACTTGCTCCCCCCACACATACAGACTTGGGTCAGGCACTTGCTCCCCCCACACATACAGACACTTGCTCCCCCCACACATACAGACTTGGGTCAGACACTTGCTCCCCCCTCACATACAGACACTTGCTCCCCCCACACATACAGACTTGGGCCAGACACTTGCTCCCCCCACACATACAGACTTGGGCCAGACACTTGCTCCCCCAACACATACAGACTTGGGTCAGGTACTTGCTCCCCCCACACATACAGACTTGGGTCAGGTACTTGCTCCCCCCACACATAGAGACTTGGGTCAGGCACTTGCTCCCCCCACACATACAGACTTGGGTCAGGTACTTGCTCCCCCCACACATACAGACTTGGGTCAGGCACTTGCTCCCCCCACACATACAGACTTGGGTCAGGCACTTGCTCCCCCCACACATACAGACTTGGGTCAGACACTTGCTCCCCCCACACATACAGACTTGGGTCAGACACTTGCTCCCCCCACACATACAGACTTGGGTCAGGCACTTGCTCCCCCCACACATACAGACTTGGGTCAGGCACTTGCTCCCCCCACACATACAGACTTGGGTCAGACACTTGCTCCCCCCACATATACAGACTTGGGTCAGGCACTTGCTCCCCCCACACATACAGACTTGGGTCAGGCACTTGCTCCCCCCACACATACAGACTTGGGTCAGGCACTTGCTCCCCCCACACATACAGACTTGGGTCAGACACTTGCTCCCCCCACACATACAGACTTGGGTCAGGCACTTGCTCCCTCCACACATACAGACTTGGGTCAGGCACTTGCTCCCCCCACACATACAGACTTGGGCCAGGTACTTGCCCCCCCCACACATACAGACTTGGGTCAGGCACTTGCTCCCCCCACACATACAGACTTGGGTCAGGCACTTGCTCCCCCCACACATACAGACTTGGGTCAGACACTTGCTCCCCCCACACATACAGACTTGGGTCAGGCACTTGCTCCCCCCACACATACAGACTTGGGTCAGACACTTGCTCCCCCCACACATACAGACTTGGGTCAGACACTTGCTCCCCCCACACATACAGACTTGGGTCAGGCACTTGCTCCCCCCACACATACAGACTTGGGTCAGGCACTTGCTCCCCCCACACATACAGACTTGGGTCAGGCACTTGCTCCCCCCACACATACAGACTTGGGTCAGGCACTTGCTCCCCCCACACATACAGACTTGGGTCAGGCACTTGCTCCCCCCACACATACAGACTTGGGTCAGGCACTTGCTCCCCCCACACATACAGACACTTGCTCCCCCCTCACATACAGACACTTGCTCCCCCCACACATACAGACTTGGGTCAGACACTTGCTCCCCCCACACATACAGACTTGGGTCAGGCACTTGCTCCCCCCACACATACAGACTTGGGTCAGCCCTTGCAATGATGGCCGAGCACAAGGGCAGTCTGGACATTCACAGCCAACATGGCCACAGACAAGCAACATTAGAGATTCATTTAGGAACTGCACCACTGCCATCAACAGCAGCCACACCCAGTGGCTACAATAACCCTATCCCCAAGACCAGACATTCTCATCATGCCAGGTGAACATTATTAGCACACTTGCTGTTATAGGAACATTATTAATAATTGCTGAGTAACAGAGTGGTGAAGACAGGGGGAGTGGTTAGTGATGGTGTATGCAGCACATTGTCTTGAGTGTTAGGAGGTTCATGTCGGGGAAATTACCCTCTCCTGAGGCCTTCCTGCCTCAACGAATAACACTGGTCCGAGCAGAGACTACTGCTGGTAATTTCCACCGCGACGCCTAGGAGCTCAGGGTACTGGCTACACCACCAATCACCCCTCCTAGACCTAACTGGACAAGCCGTACCTCTCTAGGCCCTTTACGGTCTTGCCCCTTTGGCTCCCTACCCTTCACTTGGGTAGATAAGTATTTGATTAAATACAAGTCAATGCCAAAGACACATACAGAGTATAGTCTAACTTCTCTCTCTCTCCTTATATACATACATTCAGTCACATGATAATGATAGCCAATCCAATACTATAGTTCATTCTATCTGTAATCTTGGTCTTGGGTGTTCTTGTGGTATTCATTGTGGCTGTTCCCTTTTAGTTAATCTTAGTCTTGGGTGTATCCAATGCTTGTGGTAGTAGTGATCCATTAACTGTGGGTTGTGGTTATGGTGGGTTACTGTTTGAAAAGTCAGGGGGTGGTCCTGTTAATTTCCCTGACAGTTCACTTTCGAGTGGTGAAGAGGTAGACTCCACACTTGAGTTGTTTTAAAGCAGAACGACCTTCCACACCAATATTGTTATTATTGAGCCACAGTTGTCGTAGATTATTACATGTCTTGAATGCACCTGCCAAAGCCACTGCACCTTCCTCACCAATATTGTTATGACCGAGCCACAGTTCTTGTAGATTATTACATGTCTTGAGTGCACCTGCCAGAGCCACTGCACCTTCCTCACCAATATTGTTATTATTGAGCCCCAGTCCTTGTAGATTATTACATGTCTTGAGTGCACCTGCCAGAGCCACTGCACCTTCCTCACCAATATTGTTATAATTGAGCCCCAGTTGTTGTAGATTATTACATGTCTTGAGTGCACCTGCCAGAGCCACTGCACCTTCCACACCAATATTGTTATTCCTGAGCACCAGTCTTTGTAGATTATTACATGTCTTGAGTGCACCTGCCAGAGCCACTGCACCTTCCTCACCAATATTGTTATTACTGAGCCCCAGTCCTTGTAGATTATTACATGTCTTGAGTGCACCTGCCAGAGCCACTGCACCTTCCTCACCAATATTGTTATTACTGAGCCACAGTTCTTGTAGATTATTACATGTCTTGAGTGCACCTGCCAGAGCCACTGCACCTTCCACACCAATCTTGTTATTCCTGAGCCACAGTTCTTGTAGATTATTACATGTCTTGAGTGCACCTGCCAGAGCCACTGCACCTTCCTCACCAATATTGTTATTATTGAGCCCCAGTCCTTGTAGATTATTACATGTCTTGAGTGCACCTGCCAGAGCCACTGCACCTTCCTCACCAATATTGTTATAATTGAGCCCCAGTTGTTGTAGATTATTACATGTCTTGAGTGTACCTGCCAGAGCCACTACACCTTCCACACCAATCTTGTTATTCCTGAGCACCAGTCTTTGTAGATTATTACATGTCTTGAGTGCACCTGCCAGAGCCACTGCACCTTCCTCACCAATATTGTTATTACTGAGCCCCAGTCCTTGTAGATTATTACATGTCTTGAGTGCACCTGCCAGAGCCACTGCACCTTCCTCACCAATATTGTTATTACTGAGCCTCAGTTGTTGTAGATTATTACATGTCTTGAGTGCACCTGCCAGAGCCACTGCACCTTCCTCACCAATCTTGTTATTACTGAAACTCAATATTTGTATAGAGTTTAGCTTGTTGAGGCTAACTTCTCTCAGTAGTGCTGTAACATGTGCATCATGTAAGAGACAACTCCCCATAGATAGGCGTGTGACAGGGTGGGAAGCAGTGGTGATGACATAGCCCACAGCAGTCATGTCAGAAGGTGTGAGAGTAGAGCCACTAAAGACAAGCTCACCAGCTCTTCCCTCTACTAAGTTGTCACAGAGCAGACGTTGTTGAGCCACAAATGCACAGTGGACCTCATGCAAGATATCTTGTGATCTCATGCTATCTGCAGGCCACATTATACGCTGTATTTCTGCTAGTTTGTCTTCGGTCTTGACTATGCTGCAGTAATACTTCCATACTACACGCATGTGCTTCGCTGCTGCATATTGTTTGAAAATCTTCTTTTGTTCTCTATTATTAAGTTGAGCTAAGTGGCGTGCTGCCAGATATTCCTGGAAGGTGAGGTGGAGAAAGGTGTAGGTATTATCCAGTTGGTCTAGTTTAGTTGTTCTGTCCACCGTCAACAAGCCGAGGGTAGGCGTATCATCTGGGCCAGTACAAAGGGAAAGTGGAACGTTGGTATCACTCTGGCGAACAGTCTGTGAGGAGTTGGTGGTCATATTAAAGGCGAGTCTGCAGATCTTTTGGAAACATTCCTTGTCCCTTCCTCGTAAATCTTTCAGTGAAGGGAGTGTAGCTGCTGCATTAACACGCTTTAGATTGCGTAAGACTATAAATTTTGTAAAATGTTCGTAGATATCTGCCTCATTGGGTGGAATCCCTTGCTCATGGTCATGCAGGAAGCATATCATGGCAGCATGCACTGGAAGATAGCACATGTGGAGTAGGTTGGGGTGGGAATTTAGATGTGCTTTCAGTTGAGCTGGTGAGCTACTATTGGGCGGGTGTGAAGTGAAGGGGTATTTGTCCACATATTCAAGGATTTGCTCAGGACTGAAGCCTAGCACCTCAACACGTCTGTTAACATGAGACCTTAGTTTCTCAGTGGCCACTGGTCGCGACGCCACGACGATCATTGCCTCAGGAAGGCATCTCTTGTACAGTAACCGATGGATAACGGACTTGGTTTCCTCTTGGGGATGGAACTCGTCTAATCCATCAAGTACAAAACACACACCCTTGCCTTTAGATTGCATAATGTCTGTGACCACCTTCTCACATTCTCCTCTGTCCTGGTAGAGAAGGCCGAGAAGATCCGACAAATTTTTAGTGATTCTATTAGCTAGGTCTCGGAGAGGAACATGAAAGGTCAGTTTTGCACCCTTCAGTACATCCCCACGTGTTGCCCAATCCCGGGAGACCTTGTGCAGCAAAGTTGTCTTGCCACTTCCCGGCCGACCCTCGACCAGCAGTAGTGCCCCACTCTCGTACTCTCCAAACACTGCCTCAAAGTCAATCTTTTCCTTGGCCTCTAAAACATCGTCGATGTCTCCACGAACAGAGGATGTGTAAACATCGGTAACCTCGGTGCTCTTGGTGATGAGAGCAAGATCAATGAAGGTGTTAGTTACCCTCGGAGGCCAAGAGTCTCGGGGGACTTCTCTAGTCTTGGAGTAGAGCTTGAAAAGATGTTCTTTCTCTGGAAGAAAGCTTATGGTCAATGGAACAGATTGACTAATGACTTCCTCACTGCCTCTAGTGATGTGGCAGGTGTACTTGCCTTGAGCTCCTTGCCGGGCTGGCCTGATAGCAAGGATGGGTGTGTGTGCACCTGAGTAAGCCAGGCCGTCAGTTAAGGGCTGGCCCTCCTTCACCCACTGGTAGGACACTCCCTCATTGTCACTAACTTGCACCTCCAAGAGTGCAGACTTGCCATCAACTACTTCAGTGTCGCTAGACAGGTAGGCTACCCTCAGGGGGGACTCTGACTGGGGGGGCTTTGGCATCGGTATTGTCTGGGATGGCCTCAGACATGCTGTGAATCTCATCTCTAAGGTCTGTGCGGCACCACCTCTCCCCACTAGCTTGCTGGCCAGTGCAAGCTGGAGGCTCTTCAGAGTGTTCTGGTTGCGCAAGATCCACTCACGGAGAATGCTGGTCATGCTTTGTCGATTCGTGCTGTGCCTGCAGTCGTCTATGACATGTTGAGGCAGCTGCAAGGCTGTGCCTAAGAGCTCCCAACTATCACTCACTTCAACAAGAACTTCCATCAATTTAGGAAGATTGGCTTGTACAAGACAGAGGTCACCTGCCACCTCCCGGCCACTGCCTGCCCCATCAGCTAGAGCCTGCCCCTCTAATGACTCCTCCCTCAGGTGGCTAGCCAGCTGTTTGGCAGGCCCTCCATACCCAGCGAGGACTTTAAGGAACCTGTGGAACACTGAGACATCGTGTTTCACTCCCTCACACACCCCCTGCAGTAAGTACCTTATTGTAAGCTTGGGCTCCAGGGCGTCGTCCAGGGAGGCAAAGACATCATGCACTTGCCGGGGGATGACCTGTGACCTGTACAACTCCGCTGAGAAATGCACGAGTTTGGTGGTTGCCACTTGAGCCAGCAAGTCATCATGGTGCTCCTGCAGGACCTGGTGCTCCTTGTTGGCAGGCGGCTGAGGGGCGTGTTCAGCTGAAGCAGACATCTCAGAGACAGCGATGGGAAGTTCGAGAGGAGCTGATATCAAAATTCTAGAGATGATAGATCACAAAATTCGAGGTGTTGATTACGAAATTCGAGAGGTGTTGATTACGAAATTCGAGAGATGATAGATCACAAAATTTGAGGTGTTGATTACGAAATTCGAGAGATGATAGATCACAAAATTCGAGAGGTGTTGATTACGAAATTCGAGAGATGATAGACCACAAAATTCGAGGTGTTGATTACGAAATTCGAGAGATGATAGATCACAAAATTCGAGAGGTGTTAATTACGAAATTCGAGAGATGATAGATCACAAAATTCGAGAGGTGTTGATTACGAAATTTGAGAGATGATAGATCACAAAATTTGAGAGGTGTTGATTACGAAATTCGAGAGATGATAGATCACAAAATTCGAGAGCAGCTATTACAAAGGTTGAGAGATACAAGACCAGCAACTGGCAGCAAGTTTGATCTCAAGGGTACGGGCGTGTCCCTTTATACTTACTCCAGCTCACTTCCTGCCTGGCACTAATTAAGTTGGCCCTTGAGGGCTGCTCCTCCCACACATGCCAGGCATCCAGGAAGCCACAAAACCACTAGTGCCGTGTGCAGATCTGGTGACCCACCAAACATGTGTATGTATGTGTGCATGTGTGCAGTGCTGGAGTGGGTGGGGAATGTTTGGTGCAATCATTATTTGGCTCCACCTACTTTGAATAAGGGCAGTAGGTGTAAATAGGGTAGAAGGACTACAAATAAGTGACACTTCTCAAGATAACATATTGTGGGCATCATGGGTGTTGTCTTGGGGGCTTGAGGTACCTTGTCCGCTGAGCAAGTGATGGTCCAGTCTTTGGTTTAGAAGACATCATCACAGAAGCAGCTCTTGGCATTGGCAGCCATTTTGTTTGGGAGATGTCTGTGCACGCACTTTCCTAGCTGTGTGTACATACAGTGTTATAGCAGGTCAGTGATGGTGGTCCCTAGCTGTGTGTACATGCAGTGTTATAGCAGGTCAGTGATGGTGGTCCCTAGCTGTGTGTACATGCAGTGTTATAGTAGGTCAGTGATGGTGGTCCCTAGCTGTGTGTACATGCAGTGTTATAGCAGGTCAGTGATGGTGGCCCCTAGCTGTGTGTACATGCAGTGTTATAGTAGGTCAGTGATGGTGGCCCCTAGCTGTGTGTACATGCAGTGTTATAGCAGGTCAGTGATGGTGGCCCCTAGCTGTGTGTACATGCAGTGTTATAGTAGGTCAGTGATGGTGGTCCCTAGCTGTGTGTACATGCAGTGTTATAGTAGGTCAGTGATGATGGCCCCTAGCTGTGTGTACATGCAGTGTTATAGTAGGTCAGTGATGGTGGCCCCTAGCTGTGTGTACATGCAGTGTTATAGTAGGTCAGTGATGGTGGTCCCTAGCTGTGTGTACATGCAGTGTTATAGTAGGTCAGTGATGGTGGCCCCTAGCTGTGTGTACATGCAGTGTTATAGTAGGTCAGTGATGGTGGTCCCTAGCTGTGTGTACATGCAGTGTTATAGTAGGTCAGTGATGGTGGCCCCTAGCTGTGTGTACATGCAGTGTTATAGTAGGTCAGTGATGGTGGCCCCTAGCTGTGTGTACATGTAGTGTTATAGTAGGTCAGTGATGGTGGCCCCTAGCTGTGTGTACATGCAGTGTTATAGCAGGTCAGTGATGGTGGCCCCTAGCTGTGTGTACATGCAGTGTTATAGTAGGTCAGTGATGGTGGTCCCTAGCTGTGTGTACATGCAGTGTTATAGCAGGTCAGTGATGGTGGCCCCTAGCTGTGTGTACATGCAGTGTTATAGTAGGTCAGTGATGGTGGCCCCTAGCTGTGTGTACATGCAGTGTTATAGTAGGTCAGTGATGGTGGCCCCTAGCTGTGTGTACATGCAGTGTTATAGTAGGTCAGTGATGGTGGTCCCTAGCTGTGTGTACATGCAGTGTTATAGCAGGTCAGTGATGGTGGCCCCTAGCTGTGTGTACATGCAGTGTTATAGCAGGTCAGTGATGGTGGCCCCTAGCTGTGTGTACATGCAGTGTTATAGCAGGTCAGTGATGGTGGCCCCTAGCTGTGTGTACATGCAGTGTTAAGTAGGTCAGTGATGGTGGCCCCTAGCTGTGTGTACATGCAGTGTTATAGTAGGTCAGTGATGGTGGCCCCTAGCTGTGTGTACATGCAGTGTTATAGTAGGTCAGTGATGGTGGCCCCTAGCTGTGTGTACATGCAGTGTTATAGTAGGTCAGTGATGGTGGCCCCTAGCTGTGTGTACATGCAGTGTTATAGTAGGTCAGTGATGGTGGTCCCTAGCTGTGTGTACATGCAGTGTTATAGCAGGTCAGTGATGGTGGCCCCTAGCTGTGTGTACATGCAGTGTTATAGTAGGTCAGTGATGGTGGCCCCTAGCTGTGTGTACATGCAGTGTTATAGCAGGTCAGTGATGGTGGCCCCTAGCTGTGTGTACATGCAGTGTTATAGTAGGTCAGTGATGGTGGTCCCTTGCAGTGTGTACATGCAGTGTTATAGTAGGTCAGTGATGGTGGCCCCTAGCTGTGTGTACATGCAGTGTTATAGTAGGTCAGTGATGGTGGCCCCTAGCTGTGTGTACATGCAGTGTTATAGTAGGTCAGTGATGGTGGTCCCTAGCTGTGTGTACATGCAGTGTTATAGTAGGTCAGTGATGGTGGCCCCTAGCTGTGTGTACATGCAGTGTTATAGTAGGTCAGTGATGGTGGTCCCTAGCTGTGTGTACATGCAGTATTATAGTAGGTCAGTGATGGTGGCCCCTAGCTGTGTGTACATGCAGTGTTATAGTAGGTCAGTGATGGTGGCCCCTAGCTGTGTGTACATGTAGTGTTATAGTAGGTCAGTGATGGTGGCCCCTAGCTGTGTGTACATGCAGCAGGTCAGTGATGGTGGTCCCTAGCTGTGTGTACATGCAGTGTTATAGTAGGTCAGTGATGGTGGCCCCTAGCTGTGTGTACATGCAGTGTTATAGTAGGTCAGTGATGGTGGCCCCTAGCTGTGTGTACATGCAGTGTTATAGCAGGTCAGTGATGGTGGCCCCTAGCTGTGTGTACATGCAGTGTTATAGTAGGTCAGTGATGGTGGTCCCTAGCTGTGTGTACATGCAGTGTTATAGTAGGTCAGTGATGGTGGCCCCTAGCTGTGTGTACATGCAGTGTTATAGTAGGTCAGTGATGGTGGCCCCTAGCTGTGTGTACATGCAGTGTTATAGTAGGTCAGTGATGGTGGTCCCTAGCTGTGTGTACATGCAGTGTTATAGTAGGTCAGTGATGGTGGCCCCTAGCTGTGTGTACATGCAGTGTTATAGTAGGTCAGTGATGGTGGTCCCTAGCTGTGTGTACATGCAGTATTATAGTAGGTCAGTGATGGTGGCCCCTAGCTGTGTGTACATGCAGTGTTATAGTAGGTCAGTGATGGTGGCCCCTAGCTGTGTGTACATGTAGTGTTATAGTAGGTCAGTGATGGTGGCCCCTAGCTGTGTGTACATGCAGTGTTATAGCAGGTCAGTGATGGTGGCCCCTAGCTGTGTGTACATGCAGTGTTATAGTAGGTCAGTGATGGTGGTCCCTAGCTGTGTGTACATGCAGTGTTATAGCAGGTCAGTGATGGTGGCCCCTAGCTGTGTGTACATGCAGTGTTATAGTAGGTCAGTGATGGTGGCCCCTAGCTGTGTGTACATGCAGTGTTATAGTAGGTCAGTGATGGTGGCCCCTAGCTGTGTGTACATGCAGTGTTATAGTAGGTCAGTGATGGTGGCCCCTAGCTGTGTGTACATGCAGTGTTATAGTAGGTCAGTGATGGTGGCCCCTAGCTGTGTGTACATGCAGTGTTATTGTAGGTCAGTGATGGTGGCCCCTAGCTGTGTGTACATGCAGTGTTATAGTAGGTCAGTGATGGTGGCCCCTAGCTGTGTGTACATGCAGTGTTATAGTAGGTCAGTGATGGTGGCCCCTAGCTGTGTGGACATGCAGTGTTAAGTAGGTCAGTGATGGTGGCCCCTATCTGTGTGTACATGCGGTGTTATAGTAGGTCAGTGATGGTGGCCCCTAGCTGTGTGTACATGCAGTGTTATAGTAGGTCAGTGATGGTGGCCCCTAGCTGTGTGTACATGCAGTGTTATAGTAGGTCAGTGATGGTGGCCCCTAGCTGTGTGTACATGTAGTGTTATAGCAGGTCAGTGATGGTGGCCCCTAGCTGTGTGTACATGCAGTGTTATAGTAGGTCAGTGATGGTGGTCCCTAGCTGTGTGTACTTGCAGTGTTATAGCAGGTCAGTGATGGTGGCCCCTAGCTGTGTGTACATGCAGTGTTATAGTAGGTCAGTGATGGTGGCCCCTAGCTGTGTGTACATGCAGTGTTATAGTAGGTCAGTGATGGTGGCCCCTAGCTGTGTGTACATGCAGTGTTATAGTAGGTCAGTGATGGTGGCCCCTAGCTGTGTGTACATGCAGTGTTATAGTAGGTCAGTGATGGTGGCCCCTAGCCTAGCAAAAGTCCTATGAGGACACACACTGGACCAACACACGCTGGGTGGCGGCAGTACTGATGTCAAGACCGGCCATCAAGTCTCATCACTAGCTATAGATATTCAGGCTAGACCAACTTCCTGTGCCCTGTGGTCATCATGTGGAAGACCTACTCAGAGACTGACACACGGGCAGATGCAAGCTTGCTAGCCGCAGGGCCTTGAGTTGTGCTCCCTCCCTCACTCACACCCACACATATTTGGCTATGAGCAACTATAAGCTATGAGGTAACAGTGTAGCTGGGGGGTCAAAAGACAGGGCTCTCTGTGTGTTCTCTTTTGATACTAAAAACTGTTGTATAGGTACAAGCCCCCCCAAGGTACAGGCAGTCAAAGTTGGGGCCTCAAACCACCTGCCCACATTTCTAGCTGCTAATTGTTGAGTGCAAGGCATTGAAATTAGCACCTGAGGCTAGAGGAGCTCTCCCATACAATAAGTGTCATTATTAGCTCAAACATAAGTAGGTGGTCAAGCACTTGGGCTGGCTGGAACATCAACAATGTTCCTGCCACTCTACAATATACTGCATATCTACAGTCAAGTGTGTGCAATCTAGGAGCAGGCAAGTCATAACCACATGGTCATGTTTGTCAGTATATAATTTAGACCCCTCCCTCTTCACAGCGATATAAACTGCTGGCCCCATCTGTAGTGTTTGAGCAGCTCTACCAGTCCCAGTGCTTATAGCCACTCAAGACTTGATGCTGGCAAGTAGCTACTAGCAAGAGGTGAGGGCTGGCTCCACTTCACATGGCAACCTGCAGCTCCAATACATGACCATGTAGGGCCAAACTAAACTGCCCTCAGCAAGCACTCTACACTGGGCACATCAATCACTAGCACAGCATGAATGTGTGCACAGATATGCACTTTCATGGTAGCCCCATAAATCATGATGACCTCATCTCTACACTAGCAAGACTTATTCAACATTGAGCAGTGGAGCAGGAGACATGAATCAATGGCTGCATACTCCATCATGAGCTTCTTGTGTGGTGAGTGTGTGTGTGTGTGTGTTCACAGGTTGTATGGGGCAGTAGCTATTGGTGCACTCACCCTGAAAACCGTGGGCCACAGCGAGCTGGTGTGGATGTCTCCTCAAGCACACAGGGTTGGCCTGGAATGTGATATTTAACTATATACATAGTTGTGTTGGGACACCAGTGCACCCTCTACATATCTCTAACACACACACACACACACCACCTGGAGCATGGCCATTAGTGCCTAATTAAAATACTCACATAGTAGAGTAGCTTCCTCTAGTAATGAATACTACATGTATTTCAATTATCAAGCACTTCCAAATTAGGGGCATTCAGGTTTTGAGGGTCCCAACTTTGACTGCCTGTAACTTTAGCATGGCTATACCTATGCAACAGTCTTTAGTATCAAGAGAGAGCACACAGAGAGACTTATCTTTTATGCTATATATCAAGTCCATACAGTGAAGTGTGCAGAATCTATGGAGCTATACCTATGCAACATTTTTAGGATCAGGAGAGAACACAGAGAGAGACCAGAGCTATATACTGGGTGGAGGCAGGTTGAAGTAGGTGCCCATAGCTCTATGGGGACACACACTGGACCAACACCACACTGGGTAGAGGCAGGTTGAAGTAGGTGGCCATACTGTAGCTCTATGGGGGCACACACTGGACCAACACCACACTGGGTGGAGGCAGGTTGAAGTAGGTGGCCATAGCTCTATGGGAACACACACTGGACCAACACCATACTGGGTGGAGGCACGTTGAAGTAGGTGGCCATAGCTCTATGGGGACACACTGGACCAACACCACACTGGGTGGAGGCAGGTTGAAGTAGGTGACCATAGCTCTATGGGGACACACACTGGACCAACACCACACTGGGTGGAGGCAGGTTGAAGTAGGTGGCCATAGCTCTATGGGGACACACACTGGACCAACACCACACTTGGTGGAGGCAGGTTGAAGTAGGTGGCCATAGCTCTATGGGAACACACACTGGACCAACATCACACTGGGTGGAGGCAGGTTGAAGTAGGTGGCCATAAGCTCTATGGGAACACACACTGGACCAACACCACACTGGGTGGAGGTAGGTTGAAGTAGGTGGCCATAAGCTCTATGGGGACACACACTGGACCAACACCACACTGGGTGGAGGTAGGTTGAAGTAGGTGGCCATAAGCTCTATGGGGACACACACTGGACCAACACCACACAGGGTGGAGGTAGGTTGAAGTAGGTGGCCATAGCTCTATGGGGACACACACTGGACCAACACCACACTGGGTGGAGGCAGGTTGAAATAGGTGGCCATAGCTCTATGGGGACCCACACTGGACCAACACCACACTGGGTGGAGGCAGGTTGAAGTAGGTGGCCATAGCTCTATGGGGACACACACTGGACCAACACCACACTGGGTGGAGGCAGGTTGAAGTAGGTGGCCATAGCTCTATGGGGACACACACTGGACCAACATCACACTGGGTGGAGGCAGGTTGAAATAGGTGGCCATAGCTCTATGGGGACCAACACTGGACCAACACCACACTGGGTGGAGGCAGGTTGAAATAGGTGGCCATAGCTCTATGGGGACCCACACTGGACCAACACCACACTGCGTGGAGGCAGGTTGAAGTAGGTGGCCATAGCTCTATGGGGAAACACACTGGACCAACACCCACTGGGAAGAGGCAGGTTGATGAAGTAGGTGGCCATAGCTCTATGGGGACACACACTGGACCAACACCACACTGGGTGGAGGCAGGTTAAAGTAGGTGGCCATGGCTCTATGGGGACACACACTGGACCAACACCACACTGGGTGGAGGCAGGTTAAAGTAGGTAGCCATAGCTCTATGGGGACACACACTGGACCAACACCACACTGGGTGGAGGCAGGTTGAAGTAGGTGGCCATAGCTCTATGAGGACACACACTGGACCAACACCACACTGGGTGGAGGCAGGTTGAAGTAGGTGGCCATAGCTCTATGGGGACACACACTGGACCAACCACAACTGGATTAAAAATCCAAGAAAATAAAATGATAATCCAAAAGTGGCTCAACTATAATGCTCTTCACACTTGACCTAAATCTCTGAAGGCAAGGGGAATTCTGCATTCTGTAGTTGCCTAGCAACCCACTGCTATATAAACTTGCAAGAGAACTGATTCTAATGAGATGTGAAATTCTCTAAATATTGCACACCCACTGATTCTGTATATACAATACATGTAGGAGTATGTTTGTGGTGGCCAGTACATGTCTCTGTGGAGTAGCAGAATGGTGTATGCAAAGACAATGTCCTGGTGGTAGCCATCCCTCCTCTCCTTGAAGAAGAGGATTCTCAAGTCACCACAAGCCCATGGAAATCAAAAATGGAGGACATACTTGGCAGGAGACTTTTGCCCTTCCTTTGTGATGGTGGGCACTACAAATGGAAGAGATCTGAGGTCACCTCATAAAGGATGTGGCAATTGCTCTATTCCTAATAGTCCCCACCACATACATGCTGCTCCCACTGCCTAGGGCTCACTTAGAGGGGGGCAGACATGTAGTCTGGTGCATGGCCAGGCTGCTCTCTGACCTGTGTGAGGAGTGTGGAGGTCTAGTAAAACTCTGTGCCCTGTGTGAGGAGTGTGGAGGTCTAGTGAAACTCTGTGCCCTGTGTGAGGAGTGTGGAGGTCTAGTGAAACTCTGTGCCCTGTGTGAGGAGTGTGGAGGTCTAGTGAAACTCTGTGCCCTGTGTGAGGAGTGTGGAAGTGTAGTGAAACTCTGTGCCCTATGTGAGGAGTGTGGAGGTCTAGTGAAACTCTGTGCCCTGTGTGAGGAGTGTGGAGGTCTAGTGAAACTCTGTGCCCTGTGTGAGGAGTGTGGAGGTCTAGTGCAACTAAGTCCTAACTCGTATTCCAAGCCCTAACCCTAGTCATTGTCCAAGCCCTGACCCTAGTCATTGTCCAAGCCCTAACCCTAGTCATTGTCCAAGCCCTAACCCTAGTCATTGTCCAAGCCATAACCCTTGGAAGTCATTGTCCAAGCCCTAACCATAGTCATTGTCCAAGCCCTAACCCTAGTCATTGTCCAAGCCCTAACCCTAGTCATTGTCCAAGCCCTAACCCTAGTCATTGTCCAAGCCCTAACCCTAGTCATTGTCCAACCCCTAACCCTAGTCATTGTCCAAGCCCTAACCCTAGTCATTGTCCAAGCCATAACCCAAGTCATTGTCCAAGCCCTAACCATAGTCATTGTCCAAGCCCTAACCCTAGTCATTGTCCAAGCCCTAACCCTAGTCATTGTCCAAGCCCTAACCCTAGTCATTGTCCAAGCCCTAACCCTAGTCATTGTCCAAGCCCTAACCCTAGTCATTGTCCAAGCCCTAACCCTAGTCATGGTCCTAGCCCTAACCCTAGTCATTGTCCAAGCCCTAACCCTAGTCATTGTCCAGGCCCTAACCCTAGTCTCATTGTCCAGGCCCTAACCCTAGTCATTGTCCAGTCCCTAACCCTAGTCATGGTCCAAGCCCTAACCCTAGTCATTGTCCAAGCCCTAACCCTAGTCATGGTCCAGGCCCTAACCCTAGTCATGGTCCAAGCCCTAACCCTAGTCATTGTCCAAGCCCTAACCCTAGTGATTGTCCAGGCCCTAACCCTAGTCTCATTGTCCAGGCCCTAACCCTAGTCATTGTCCAGTCCCTAACCCTAGTCATGGTCCAAGCCCTAACCCTAGTCATTGTCCAAGCCCTAACCCTAGTCATGGTCCAGGCCCTAACCCTAGTCATGGTCCAAGCCCTAACCCTAGTCATTGTCCAAGCCCTAACCCTAGTCATTGTCCAAGCCCTAACCCTAGTCATTGTCCAAGCCCTAACCCTAGTCATTGTCCTAGCCCTAACCCTAGTCATGGTCCAAGCCCTAACCCTAGTCATTGTCCAAGCCCTAACCCTAGTCATTGTCCTAGCCCTAACCCTAGTCATGGTCCAAGCCCTAACCCTAGTCATGGTCCAAGCCCTAACCCTAGTCATGGTCCAAGCCCTAACCCTAGTCATTGTCCAAGCCCTAACCCTAGTCATTGTCCAAGCCCTAACCCTAGTCATTGTCCTAGCCCTAACCCTAGTCATGGTCCAAGCCCTAACCCTAGTCATGGTCCAAGCCCTAACCCTAGTCATGGTCCAAGCCCTAACCCTAGTCAGTGTCCAAGCCCTAACCATAGTCATGGTCCAAGCCCTAACCCTAGTCATGGTCCAAGCCCTAACCCTAGTCATGGTCCAAGCCCTAACCCTAGTCATGGTCCAAGCCCTAACCCTAGTCATGGTCCAAGCCCTAACCCTAGTCATGGTCCAAGCCCTAACCCTAGTCATTGTCCAAGCCCTAACCCTAGTCATTGTCCAATGCCTAACCATAGTCATTGTCCTAGCCCTAACCCTAGTCATGGTCCAAGCCCTAACCCTAGTCATTGTCCAATGCCTAACCATAGTCATTGTCCTAGCCCTAACCCTAGTCATGGTCCAAGCCCTAATCCTAGTCATGGTCCAAGCCCTAACCCTAGTCATGGTCCAAGCCCTAACCCTAGTCATTGTCCAAGCCCTAACCCTAGTCATTGTCCAAGCCCTAACCCTAGTCATTGTCCAAGCCCTAACCCTAGTCATGGTCCAAGCCCTAACCCTAGTCATTGTCCAAGCCCTAACCCTAGTCATTGTCCTAGCCCTAACCCTAGTCATGGTCCAAGCCCTAACCCTAGTCATGGTCCAAGCCCTAACCCTAGTCATTGTCCAAGCCCTAACCCTAGTCATTGTCCAAGCCCTAACCCTAGTCATGGTCCAAGCCCTAATCCTAGTCATGGTCCAAGCCCTAACCCTAGTCATGGTCCAAGCCCTAACCCTAGTCATTGTCCAAGCCCTAACCCTAGTCATTGTCCAAGCCCTAACCCTAGTCATTGTCCAAGCCCTAACCATAGTCATGGTCCAAGCCCTAACCCTAGTCATGGTCCAAGCCCTAACCCTAGTCATGGTCCTAGCCCTAACCCTAGTCATGGTCCAAGCCCTAACCCTAGTCATGGTCCAAGCCCTAACCCTAGTCATGGTCCAAGCCCTAACCCTAGTCATTGTCCAAGCCCTAACCCTAGTCATTGTCCAATGCCTAACCATAGTCATTGTCCTAGCCCTAACCCTAGTCATGGTCCAAGCCCTAACCCTAGTCATTGTCCAATGCCTAACCCTAGTCATTGTCCTAGCCCTAACCCTAGTCATGGTCCAAGCCCTAATCCTAGTCATGGTCCAAGCCCTAACCCTAGTCATGGTCCAAGCCCTAACCCTAGTCATTGTCCAAGCCCTAACCCTAGTCATTGTCCAAGCCCTAACCCTAGTCATGGTCCAAGCCCTAACCCTAGTCATGGTCCAAGCCCTAACCCTAGTCATTGTCCAAGCCCTAACCCTAGTCATGGTCCAAGCCCTAACCCTAGTCATGGTCCAAGCCCTAACCTAGTCATTCTCCATGTGGAGTAGACCACTATATTCTAATCTTTGTCCTTCGCCATTCACTACCTTCACTATTATACTAACTGCATTTCAAGCTTCAGCTCATTATTGTCAACCATTCTTGAGTTACGATACTTTTAGCCGCCCACTTCATCTCCAGAAATGAATAAGTTTGATAGTAGTGTACCAAAGTGTTAAACAGCTGTGGTTACCACATTGACCTCCATAGATTCTGAACACTTCATTCATTCAATGAACTTGACAACAGCTCAAAAGATAGGTCTCTCTGTGTGCTCTCTCTTGACACTAAAACCTGTTGCACAGGTATAGCCATGCTAAAGTTACAGGCAGTCAAAGTTGGGGCCTCAAAACCAGCCAAGCCTGCCCAAGTGTTCTGCATTTCTAACTTTTAAATAAAATGATAATCCAAAAGTGGCTCAACTATAATGCTCTTCACACTTGACCTAAATCTCTGAGGGCAAGGGGAATTCTGCATTCTGTAGTTGCCTAGCAACCCACTGCTATATAAACTTGCAGGAGAACTGATTCTAATGAGATGTGAAATTCCCTAAATATAGCACACCCACTGATTCTGTATATACAATACATGTAGGAGTATGTTTGTGGGGTCCAGTACATGTCTCTGTGGAGTGGCAGAATGGTGTATGCAAAGACATGTCCTGGTGGCAGCCATCCCTCCTCTCCTTGAAGAAGAGGATTCTCAAGTCACCACAAGCCCATGGAAATCAAAAATGGAGGACATACTTGGCAGGAGACTTTTGCCCTTCCTTTGTGATGGTGGGCACTACAAATGGAACAGATCTGAGGTCACCTCATAAAGGATGTGGCAATTGCTCTATTCCTAATAGTACCGACCACATACATGCTGCTCCCACTGCCCAGGGCTCACTTGGAGGAGGGCAGACATGTACATAGTCTGGTGCATGGCCAGGCTGCTCTCTGTCCTGTGTGAGGAGTGTGGAGGTCTAGTGAAACTCTGTGCCCTGTGTGAGGAGTGTGGAGGTCTAGTGAAACGCTAGTGAAACGCTGTGCCCTGTGTGAGGAGTGTGGAGGTCTAGTGAAACTCTGTGCCCTGTGTGAGGAGTGTGGAGGTCTAGTGAAACTCTGTGCCCTGTGTGAGGTGTGTGGAGGTCTAATGAAACTCTGTGCCCTGTGTGAGGAGTGTGGAGGTCTAGTGAAACTCTGTGCCCTGTGTGAGGAGTGTGGAGGTCTAGTGAAACTCTGTGCCCTGTGTGAGGTGTGTGGAGGTCTAATGAAACTCTGTGCCCTGTGTGAGGAGTGTGGAGGTCTAGTGAAACTCTGTGCCCTGTGTGAGGAGTGTGGAGGTCTAGTGAAACTCTGTGCCCTGTGTGAGGTGTGTGGAGGTCTAATGAAACTCTGTGCCCTGTGTGAGGAGTGTGGAGGTCTAGTGAAACTCTGTGCCCTGTGTGAGGAATGTGGAGGTATAGTGAAACTCTGTGCCCTGTGTGAGGAGTGTGGAGGTCTAGTGTAACTAAGTCCTAACTCGTATTCCAAGCCCTAACCCTAGTCATTGTCCAAGCCCTAACACTAGTCATTGTCCAAGCCCTAACCCTAGTCATTGTCCAAACCCTAACCCTAGTCATGGTCCAAGCCCTAATCCTAGTCATGGTCCAAGCCCTAACCCTAGTCATAATCCAAGCCCTAACCCTAGTCATTGTCCAAGCCTTAACCCTAGTCATTGTCCAAACCCTAACCCTAGTCATGGTCCAAGCCCTAACCCTAGTCATTGTCCAAGCCCTAACCATAGTCATGGTCCAAGCCCTAACCCTAGTCATGGTCCAAGCCCTAACCCTAGTCATGGTCCTAGCCCTAACCCTAGTCATGGTCCAAGCCCTAACCCTAGTCATGGTCCAAGCCCTAACCCTAGTCATGGTCCAAGCCCTAACCCTAGTCATTGTCCAAGCCCTAACCCTAGTCATTGTCCAATGCCTAACCATAGTCATTGTCCTAGCCCTAACCCTAGTCATGGTCCAAGCCCTAACCCTAGTCATTGTCCAATGCCTAACCATAGTCATTGTCCTAGCCCTAACCCTAGTCATGGTCCAAGCCCTAATCCTAGTCATGGTCCAAGCCCTAACCCTAGTCATGGTCCAAGCCCTAACCCTAGTCATTGTCCAAGCCCTAACCCTAGTCATTGTCCAAGCCCTAACCCTAGTCATGGTCCAAGCCCTAACCCTAGTCATGGTCCAAGCCCTAACCCTAGTCATTGTCCAAGCCCTAACCCTAGTCATGGTCCAAGCCCTAACCCTAGTCATGGTCCAAGCCCTAACCCTAGTCATGGTCCAAGCCCTAACCCTAGTCATGGTCCAAGCCCTAACCCTAGTCATTCTCCATGTGGAGTAGACCACTATATTCTAATCTTTGTCCTTCGCCATTCACTACCTTCACTATTATACTAACTGCATTTCAAGCTTCAGCTCATTATTGTCAACCATTCTTGAGTTACGATACTTTTAGCCGCCCACTTCATCTCCAGAAATGAATAAGTTTGATAGTAGTGTACCAAAGTGTTAAACAGCTGTGGTTACCACATTGACCTCCATAGATTCTGAACACTTCATTCATTCAATGAACTTGACAACAGCTCAAAAGATAGGTCTCTCTGTGTGCTCTCTCTTGACACTAAAACCTGTTGCACAGGTATAGCCATGCTAAAGTTACAGGCAGTCAAAGTTGGGGCCTCAAAACCAGCCAAGCCTGCCCAAGTGTTCTGCATTTCTAACTTTTAAATAAAATGATAATCCAAAAGTGGCTCAACTATAATGCTCTTCACACTTGACCTAAATCTCTGAGGGCAAGGGGAATTCTGCATTCTGTAGTTGCCTAGCAACCCACTGCTATATAAACTTGCAGGAGAACTGATTCTAATGATATGTGAAATTCCCTAAATATAGCACACCCACTGATTCTGTATATACAATACATGTAGGAGTATGTTTGTGGGGTCCAGTACATGTCTCTGTGGAGTGGCAGAATGGTGTATGCAAAGACATGTCCTGGTGGCAGCCATCCCTCCTCTCCTTGAAGAAGAGGATTCTCAAGTCACCACAAGCCCATGGAAATCAAAAATGGAGGACATACTTGGCAGGAGACTTTTGCCCTTCCTTTGTGATGGTGGGCACTACAAATGGAACAGATCTGAGGTCACCTCATAAAGGATGTGGCAATTGCTCTATTCCTAATAGTACCGACCACATACATGCTGCTCCCACTGCCCAGGGCTCACTTGGAGGAGGGCAGACATGTACATAGTCTGGTGCATGGCCAGGCTGCTCTCTGTCCTGTGTGAGGAGTGTGGAGGTCTAGTGAAACTCTGTGCCCTGTGTGAGGAGTGTGGAGGTCTAGTGAAACGCTGTGCCCTGTGTGAGGAGTGTGGAGGTCTAGTGAAACTCTGTGCCCTGTGTGAGGAGTGTGGAGGTCTAGTGAAACGCTGTGCCCTGTGTGAGGAGTGTGGAGGTCTAGTGAAACTCTGTGCCCTGTGTGAGGAGTGTGGAGGTCTAGTGAAACTCTGTGCCCTGTGTGAGGTGTGTGGAGGTCTAATGAAACTCTGTGCCCTGTGTGAGGAGTGTGGAGGTCTAGTGAAACTCTGTGCCCTGTGTGAGGAGTGTGGAGGTCTAGTGAAACTCTGTGCCCTGTGTGAGGTGTGTGGAGGTCTAATGAAACTCTGTGCCCTGTGTGAGGAGTGTGGAGGTCTAGTGAAACTCTGTGCCCTGTGTGAGGAGTGTGGAGGTCTAGTGAAACTCTGTGCCCTGTGTGAGGTGTGTGGAGGTCTAATGAAACTCTGTGCCCTGTGTGAGGAGTGTGGAGGTCTAGTGAAACTCTGTGCCCTGTGTGAGGAATGTGGAGGTCTAGTGAAACTCTGTGCCCTGTGTGAGGAGTGTGGAGGTCTAGTGTAACTAAGTCCTAACTCGTATTCCAAGCCCTAACCCTAGTCATTGTCCAAGCCCTAACACTAGTCATTGTCCAAGCCCTAACCCTAGTCATTGTCCAAACCCTAACCCTAGTGATTGTCCAAGCCCTAACCCTAGTCATTGTCCAAGCCCTAACCCTAGTCATTGTCCAAGCCCTAACCCTAGTCATTGTCGAAGCACTAACTCTAGTCATTGTCCAAGCCCTAACCCCTAGTCATGGTCCAGGCCCTAACCCTAGTCATTGTCCAAGCCCTAAACCTAGTCATTGTCCAGGCCCTAACCCTAGTCATTCTCCAGGTCCTAACCCTAGTCATTGTCCAAGCCCTAACCCTAGTCATAGTCCAGGCCCTAACCCTAGTCATAGTCCAAGCCCTAACCCTAGTCATTGTCCAAGCCCTAACCCTAGTCATTGTCCAAGCCCTAACCCTAGTCATTGTCCAAGCCCTAACCCTAGTCATTCTCCAGGTCCTAACCCTAGTCATGGTCCAGGCCCTAACCCTAGTCAAGCCCTAACCCTAGTCATTCTCCAGGTCCTAACCCTAGCCATTGTCCAGGCCCTAACCCTAGTCATTATCCAAGCCCTAACCCTAGTCATTGTCCAAGCCCTAAACCTAGTCATTATCCAAGCCCTAACCCTAGTCATGGTCCAGGCCCTAACCCTAGTCATTGTCCAGGCCCTAACCCTAGTCAAGCCCTAACCCTAGTCATTCTCCAGGTCCTAACCCTAGTCATTGTCCAAGCCCTAACCCTAGTCATTCTCCAGGTCCTAACACTAGTCATTGTCCAGGCCCTAACCCTAGTCAAGCCCTAACCCTAGTCATTCTCCAGGTCCTAACCCTAGTCATTGTCCAGGCCCTAACCCTAGTCATTGTCCAAGCCCTAACCCTAGTCATTGTCCAAGCCATAACCCTAGTCATTGTCCAAGCCCTAACCCTAGTCATTGTCCAGGCCCTAACCCTAGTCATTGTCCAGGCCCTAACCCTAGTCATTGTCCAAGCCCTAACCCTAGTCATTGTCCAAGCCCTAACCCTAGTCATTATCCAAGCCCTAACCCTAGTCATTGTCCAAGCCCTAACCCTAGTCATGGTCCAGGCCCTAACCCCTAGTCATTGTCCAAGCCCTAACCCTAGTCATTGTCCAGGCCCTAACCCTAGTCATTGTCCAAGCCGTAACCCTAGTCATTGTCCAAGCCCTAACCCCTAGTCATTGTCCAAGCCCTAACCCTAGTCATTGTCCAAGCCCTAACCCTAGTCATGGTCCAAGCCCTAACCCTAGTCATGGTCCAAGCCCTAACCCTAGTCATGGTCCAAACCCTAACCCTAGTCATGGTCCAAGCCCTAACCCTAGTCATGGTCCAAGCCCTGACTCTAGTCATTGTCCAAGCCCTAACCCTAGTCATTATCCAAGCCCTAACCCTAGTCATTGTCCAAGCCCTAACCCTAGTCATTGTCCAAGCCCTAACCCTAGTCATGGTCCAAGCCCTAACCCTAGTCATGGTCCAAGCCCTAACCCTAGTCATGGTCCAAACCCTAACCCTAGTCATGGTCCAAGCCCTAACCCTAGTCATGGTCCAAGCACTATCCCTAGTCATTGTCCAAGCCCTAATCCTAGTCATTGTCCAAGCCCTAACCCTAGTCATGGTCCAAGCCCTAACCCTAGTCATTGTCCAAGCCATAACCCCTAGTCATTGTCCAAGCCCTAACCCTAGTCATGGTCCAAGCCCTAACCCTAGTCATTGTCCAAGCCCTAACCCTAGTCATGGTCCAAGCCCTAACCCTAGTGTCATTGTCCAAGCCCTAACCCTAGTCATGGTCCAAGCCCTAATCCTAGTCATTGTCCAAGCCCTAACCCTAGTCATTGTCCAAGCCCTAACCGTAGTCATTGTCCAAGCCCTAACCCCTAGTCATGGTCCAAACCCTAACCCTAGTCATTGTCCAAGCCCTAACCCTAGTCATGGTCCAAGCCCTAACCCTAGTCATTGTCCAAGCCCTAACCCTAGTCATTGTCCAAGCCCTAACCCTAGTCATTGTCCAAGCCCTAACCCTAGTCATTGTCCAAGCCCTAACCCTAGTCATGGTCCAAGCCCTAACCCTAGTCATGGTCCAAGCCCTAATCCTAGTCATTGTCCAAGCCCTAACCCTAGTCATGGTCCAAGCCCTAACCCTAGTCATGGTCCAGGCCCTAACCCTAGTCATTGTCCAAGCCCTAATCCTAGTCATTGTCCAAGCACTAACCCTAGTCATTGTCCAAGCCCTAACCCTAGTCATTGTCCAAGCCATAACCCTAGTCATTGTCCAAGCCCTAACCCTAGTCATTGTCCAGGCCCTAACCCTAGTCATGGTCCAAGCCCTAACCCTAGTCATTGTCCAAGCCCTAACCCTAGTCATTGTCCAAGCCCTAACCCTAGTCATTGTCCAAACACTAACCCTAGTCATTGTCCAAGCCCTAACCCTAGTCATTGTCCAAGCCCTAACCCTAGTCATTGTCCAAGCCCTAACCCTAGTCATGGTCCAAGCCCTAACCCTAGTCATTGTCCAAGCCCTAACTGAGTATCGCTACTCCACATTGGCAAAACTTGCAAACACTATTCTAGTTGTACCCCATGGCAATGCTGATACCGAATGTTTATTCAGCCACACATTGGTCTCAACAAAACCAAGCACAGAAACAGACTAGGAATTAAATTCACTTTTAACAGTGCAATTCAATGTTCCTAAAAAATGCTATGAATTTAAACCGAACACTGAATTATTAAAAGACATGTGTAAATGCCATGAACACACTTTAGTATGTTATTTCTCATGAAATAGTTGCTTGCATTTTGTTTGCATTTTGTTTGCATTTTGTTTGGATTTTGTTTGGATTTTCTGTTGCCAATTTTTTTTGATAAGACAGGCGAGTAATTTGGAAATTACCAAAAACATTATGGCAACACTGTGAATGTGTGCAAAGATATGCACTTTCATGGTCGCCCACGGTTTTCAGGGTGAGTGCACCAATAGCTACTGCCCCATACAACCTGTGAACACACACACACTCACCACACAAGAAGCTCATGATGGAGTATGCAGCCATTGATTCATGTCTCCTGCTCCACTGCTCAATGTTGCATAAGTCTTGCTAGTGTAGAGATGAGGTCATCATGATTTATGGGGCCACAGGGAGCTGGTGTGGATGTCTCCTCAAGCACACAGGGTTGGCCTGGAATGTGTTATGTAACTATATACATAGTTGTATTGGGACACCAGTGGAGCCCTCTACATATCTCTAACACACACACACATGCATGCACACACACACCACATAGCCATTAGTGCCTAATTAAAGCACTCACATAGTAGAGTAGCTTCCTCTAGTAATGAATACTACAGTACATGTATTTCAATTATCAAGCGCTTCCAAATTAGGAGCTACATAGACATTCAGGTTTTGAACACAATTTTGACTGCTTGTAACTTTAGCTGCTATACATGTATGCAACAGTTTTTAGTATCAAGAGACAGCACACAGAGAGACCTATCAAGATTTTGATCTATACATGTATATCAAGTCCATACAGTGAAGTGTGCAGAATCTATGGAGCTATACCTATGCAACATTTTTAGCATCAAGAGAGAGCGCACAGAGAAACCTATCTTTTATGCTAACCCCAGTCATTGTCCAAGCCCTAATAACAGTCATAGTCCATCCCTAACCCTAGCCCTAGCCCTAGCCCTGTATTCATGCAGGAGAGGAGCTCAACACCAGCACATCCAATGTACAGTACAGAGTTCATCCTTCAGATGGCTATGTTTACCACACCTACAAATCACCCACAGCGAAGCTCCACCCACTCCTGAACACTGGAATGCTGCCACTCCCACATACGAGAGAGCTCCATGAACTCTGACCCACAGACACCAATCATGCACTCACTAGATTATTCACTAGACACACCCATCATGCCCTCACTAGAAGATTATTCACTAGACACACCCATCATGCCCTCACTAGAAGATTATTTACTAGACACACCCATCATGCCCTCACTAGAAGATTATTCACTAGACACACCCATCATGCCCTCACTAGAAGATTATTCACTAGACACACCCATCATGCCCTCACTAGAAGATTATTCACTAGACACACCCACCATGCCCTCACTAGAAGATTATTCACTAGACACACCCATCATGCCCTCACAGAAGATTATTCACTAGACACACCCATCATGCCCTCACTAGAAGATTATTCACTAGACACACCCACCATGCCCTCACTAGAAGATTATTCACTAGACACACCCACCATGCCCTCACTAGAAGATTATTCACTAGACACACCCATCATGCCCTCACTAGAAGATTATTCACTAGACACACCCATCATGCCCTTACTAGAAGATTATTCACTAGACACACCCATCATGCCCTCACTAGAAGATTATTCACTAGACACACCCATCATGCCCTCGCTAGAAGATTATTCACTAGACACACCCATCATGCCCTCACTAGAAGATTATTCACTAGACACACCCATCATGCCCTTACTAGATTATTCACTAGACACACCCATCATGCCCTCACTAGAAGATTATTCACTAGACACACCCATCATGCCCTCACTAGAAGATTATTCACTAGACACACCCACCATGCCCTCACTAGAAGATTATTCACTAGACACACCCATCATGCCCTCACTAGAAGATTATTCACTAGACACACCCATCATGCCCTCACTAGAAGTTTATTCACTAGACACACCCACCATGCCCTCACTAGAAGATTATTCACTAGACACACACACCATGCCCTCACTAGAAGATTATTCACTAGACACACCCATCATGCCCTCACTAGAAGATTATTCACTAGACACACCCATCATGCCCTCACTAGAAGATTATTCACTAGACACACCCATCATGCCCTCACTAGAAGATTATTCACTAGACACACCCATCATGCCCTTACTAGAAGATTATTCACTAGACACACCCATCATGCCCTCACTAGAAGATTATTCACTAGACACACCCATCATGCCCTCACTAGAAGATTATTCACTAGACACACCCACCATGCCCTCACTAGAAGATTATTCACTAGACACACACATCCGTTCCAACCCTTCCGATTTTTGGGGGAGTCTCCCGAATTTGGACCCAATCTCCCGATCTCCCGATTTTCATAAAATTCTCCCGATTTTTAAAAATCCAGAGACTAGCAGCTAACAGAAATCCACAAATTCATAGACTATCACAAATCCTACAGACTGCTGTTCTTTCCTCACAATCACCGCGACCGTGGCAGTTGTATGCGGAGGAAATCAAAAATGGCACTAAGAGACTAAGAGAAAGCGGAAGTTCAAGTAGCGAGGAAGAAACGGAATTAGAAATCAGCACTGTTAGTGTTAGTAGTGTCTCTTCCTTTAAACAAAGAAAGAAGAAATATAAAAAACAAGATAGAGCAAAGATTGGGTGAGTAAATATACCTTTCTGATCGGCTCTTATGCCGAGTTGAGCCAATGTTGCTGTTCCATTATACATGTATATATATACTATTCCTATTGATTTTGCTACCTATATATATTTGTCCCTGATGATTGCATTAGCATGAAACTGCAGTAGGACTAGCCATCCCAGTACTTTTCTATATATACTATTCCTATTGATTTTGCTACCTATATATATATATATATATATATATATACTATTCCTATTGATTTTGCTACCTATATATACTATTCCTATTGATTTTGCTACCTATATATATATATATATATATATACTATTCCTATTGATTTTGCTACCTATATATATATATATATATATATATATATACTATTCCTATTGATTTTGCTACCTATATATATATATATATATATATATATACACTATTCCTATTGATTTTGCTACCTATATATATACTATTCCTATTGATTTTGCTACCTATATATATATACTATTCCTATTGATTTTGCTACCTATATATATATATATATAATATATATATACTATTCCTATTGATTTTGCTACCTATATATATATATATATATACTATTCCTATTGATTTTGCTACCTATATATGTATATATATATACTGCTGTTGCTGTTATATTTCATTGATTTTATTCTAGTTGGATGAAGTGAATTTTATCATTATATTTCACTTTTTATGAATACCGTATTCACTCGAATAGAAGTCGCGACTTGTACTTATTTCAGCCAAATCAAGTTGCTATCTTCAAGCAATGCGCTTGCGCAGTGCCAAGCCAGTCTTGTGCTATTGTGCTGACGCAATTTTTGTGTGCGTCATTGTGGTTGTGATTGTTTCATTTCAAACATTTAGCAGGTAGAAGGTAGTAGTTAGCTGGCTAGAGAATTGCTATCGTTATCTATAATGTTATCTACAATGAGTTCGTTATGTTCGATCTGTTCTTCATCCTTTTCGTCCAGGGAAGCAAATGGATCTTCTCCACCGCTGCCACTTCCTTCCAACAGCTGGCGAGTAGCTTGTGTAATGGCTGGGATAGCTAAAGCTGCTACTTTATCGACTTTTGAGGCATTAAATTTCTCCATCTTCAGACCCGTCCACCTTCACAGTGATGCCACAAGCACGGAATGATTTCTTGATCAACTCGGCAGACAAGCTATCTTAGCTAATGATAAACAACTGCACGTGTGCAAGAGCGGTGGTGTAATTAACTAGGTGTGAATGCAGCTTTCAGAGCGACTTCTATTCAAGTGAATAAGGTATTTACATTTTTTCCTATAACTATAACTATATAGCTATACACAAGAATTGGGAGAAATCTACCTAATTTAAGCAAAATCTAATTTAGGCGAAGGTTCCCTAATTTTCATCTCTGGGGGTTGGAACGTCTGCACACCTCCGCACATCAACCAGCACCAGAGCTATCCTACATGGAGCACACCATGCTCAATGATGGTCCATGCTGAAGCTGAGTCAGGTGAGGTGGACATCTTACAAGTGTGTGGAGTACTAGCATACCTGACCTCAGCATAAAGGATGTGCTAATTAGGTAATAGTAGTGTAGACCCACCATAAAGGATGCTAACTTCTCTAGTAAACCACATGTTCTATGAGGCTGGCCTAGTGTGGCCTCCCAGACAACACTCCAGCAGCAGTTCCTACAGCCCTAGGCACTGCCCGGCACTAACAAGAAGGTGGACCATAGCTCTATGGGGATACACTGGACTAACACCACACTGGGTGGAGGCAGGTTGAAGTAAGTGGCCATAGCTCTATGGGGACACACACTGGACCAACACCACACTGGGAAGAGGCAGGTTGATGAAGTAGGTGACCATAGCTCTATGGGGACACACACTGGACCAACACCACACTGGGTGGAGGCAGGTTGAAGTAGGTGACCATAGCTCTATGGGGACACACACTGGACCAACACCACACTGGGTGGAGGCAGGTTGAAGTAGGTGGCCATAGCTCTATGGGGACACACACTGGACCAACACCACACTGGGTGGAGGCAGGTTGAAGTAGGTGGCCATAGCTCTATGGGGACACACACTGGACCAACACCACACTGGGTGGAGGCAGGTTGAAGTAGGTGGCCATAGCTCTATGGGGAAACACATGGACCAACACCACACTGGGTGGAGGCAGGTTGAAGTAGGTGGCCATAGCTCTATGGGGACACACACTGGACCAACACCACACTGGGTGGAGGCAGGTTGAAGTAGGTGGCCATAGCTCTATGGGGACACACACTGGACCAACACCACACTGGGTGGAGGCAGGTTGAAGCAGATGGCGATAGCTCTATGGGGACACACACTGGACCAACACCACACTGGGTGGAGGCAGGTTGAAGTAGGTGGCCATAGCTCTATGGGGACACATACTGGACCAACACCACACTGGGTGGAGGCAGGTTGAAGTAGGTGGCCATGGCTCTATGGGGACACACACTAGACCAACACCACACTGGGTGGAGGCAGGTTGAAGTAGGTGGCCATAGCTCTATGGGAACACACACTGGACCAACACCACACTGGGTGGAGGCAAGTTGAAGTAGGTGGCCATAGCTCTATGGGGACACACACTGGACCAATACCATACTGGGTGGAGGCAAGTTGAAGTAGGTGGCCATAGCTCTATGGGGACACACACTGGACCAACACCACTGGATTAAAAATCTAAAAACATTAAATGTAGTATATAATACTCTTCACACTTGACCACACATTTCAAAGGGCAGGTGCATTATCTAGTTGCTAAGCAACCCACTGCTATCATCAAAGTGCAGAAGCTAATGGGATTTCCTATTCCCTAAATATTGCACACCCACTGATTCTGTATATACAATATATACATGTAGGAGTATGTTTGTGGGGGCCAGCACATGTCTCTGTGGAGTGACAGAATGGTGGAAGCAGGCAGCCATCCCTCCTCTCTTTGAAGAAGGGGATTCTCAAGTTATAGTCAATTGGAGTAGCCGGGGGGGGAAGTTGGGGTAAAAAAAAACAGGGGTCTGGGAAGACACAACTGCTTTAAGAATTTAAGCAATCCTTTGATCTGTCTAGTACTTTTAATGGACTTTTCATTAATGTGTGTTTTTGTATAAAAATATTGACATGGAGGATATGACAAAATAAAGAACCTAAACATGTAGAAAATACCCGAAATTAACTTTTTTCTGACTCACCTGAACTTTTGGGTAGATTAGTAAATTTTGAGCGCTAGCCAAAAGAAAATAGTTACTAAATGGTTTATAAAAAACAAAAAATCTGATATTTTAGGGTTTTTTGGACTGGCTTTTTTTACCCCAGATATTTTTGGTCACTCCGGGTTAAAAAAAGCCAGCTGTTTTTTTTGCAATTTTTTTCTATTTTCCCCCCCAATACTGAATAAACCATCTAGTGAATGGTACATGGACTATATCATTCTGATGGACAGAATGATTCAATAGTATATATATATATATAATGTGAGTAACTGAATATGAATAAACCAACTTTAGTATTTGATTATCAATGGTACATGGACTATCAAAAGTTTTCAGTGATGACGAAGATGCTGATCCCACTTCAGCTGAATTTACCTTCCTTCAAAAAAAGAGAGTGAAGCACAGACTCAACACACATTTTCTATGATTGGCCAAATGTGGAGATAGTAGCAGTGGATGGTTGCATGTATGGCCCTGTTCAGCCAGTAGTGGAAACAGTTAGTCGAGGGAAGACACCGCTGAAGTTTGAGTGTGAAGCAAAAGTGATAAACATTTTCAATTAAGAAAATGCAATAAAAACGTTTATTGTACTATTTACTGGACTATTGGAACAAATTTTAATGAAAAAAGATTCAATTGATAAAATATTGAAGTAATTACATTTGATTTTAACTTTAAAGATATTTTTAAAGTAGTGGGTTTTTTTTTACCTCGAACTTGTAAAAAAAAGCCACCATATTTTTATCATTATAGGACATAGGATATTTTATTTATGTTAGTCATCATTTGATAGTAAAGTACTAGAGGATGGCACATGTGTTTTCAGTAAATCCTTTACTCTGGCTCTTAAAAGGTAAAGTTAAGGGAAACGTGTTTTTTTAAACCCAATTGACTATACCATAAGATTTTAATAATCAAGAATGGAGGACATACTTGCCTTAATCCCATTCACATGTAAATCTAGCCATTGCCCTATCCCTAGCCAATCCCTTGGCCCTGACCTTCCAAACCCTAACCGTAGTCATTGTCCAGGCCCTAACCTTAGTCATTATCCAAGCCTTAACCCTAGTGATAAACATAACATAGCCATTGTCCAAGCGATAACCCTAGTCATAATCCAAGCCCTAACCCTAACCCTAGCTATATTGCCTTAGCCCTAGCCAATCCCTTGGCCCTGACCTTCCAAACCCTAACCCTAGTCATGGTCCAAGCACTAACTCTATTCTCAAGGTGGAGTAGACAATTCTTTTTTTAATCCCTAAAAATATATTCTAATATTTGTCCTTCACCATTCACTAGCTTCACTATTATACTAACTACATTTCAAGCTACAGCTCATTATTGTCAACCATTCTTGAGTTACGATACTTTTAGCCGCCCACTTCATTGCATACCTCTCCAGACATGAATAAGTGGGATAGTACCAAAGTGTTAAACAACTGTGGTTACCACTTTGAACCTCCATAGATTCTGCACACTTCACGATTCTGCACACTTCACTGTATGGACTTGATCCAGAAATGAAAATATAGGTCACTCTGTGTGTTCTCTCTTGATACTCTAAAAATTGTTGCATACATGTAGGTACAAGCATCCACAAGGTATAGGAAGTCAAAGTTGGGGACTCCAAACCACTTGCCCAAGTTTTTCTAGCTGCTAATTGTTGAGTGCAAGGCATTGAAATTAGCACCTGAGGCTAGAGGAGCTCTCCCATACAATAAGTGCAATCATTATTAGCTCAAACATAACTAGGTGGTCAAGCACTTGGGCTGGCTGGAACATCAACAATGTTCCAGCCACTCGACAATATACTGCGCATATCTACAGTGAAGTGTGTGAAATCTAGGAGCTGGCAAGTCATAACCACATGTCAGTATATAATTTAGACCCCTCCCTCTTCCCACAGGAACATAAGCATATAATCTGCTGGCCCCATCTGTAGTGTTTGTGCAGCTCTACCAGTCCCAGTGCTTATAGCCACTCAAGACTTGATGCTGGCTACTAGGGCTAGCTCCACTTCACATGGCAATCTGCAGCTCCAATACATGACCATGTAGGGCCAAACTAAACTGCCCTCAGCAAGCTGGCTGCAGGTGGCACATCAATCACTAGCACAGCATGAATGTGTGCGCAGATATGCACTTTCATGGTAGCCCACGGTTTTCAGGGTGAGTGCACCAATAGCAACTGCCCCATACAACCTGTGAACACACACACACACACACCACACACACACACACACACTCACATTAGAAGCTCATAATGGAGTATGCAGCCATTGATTCATGTCTCCTGATCCACTGCTCAATGTTGCATAAGTATTGCTAGTGTACAGATGAGGTCATCATGATTTATGGGGCCACAGGGAGCTGGTGTGGATGTCTCCTCAAGCAGGTTACCCTGGAATGTGTTATGTAACAATATACATAGTTGTGTTGGGACACCAGTGGAGCCCACACACCCTCTACATATCTCTAACACACACACACACACACCACCTGGAGCATGGCCATTAGTGCCTAATTAAAATACTCACATAGTAGAGTAGCTTCCTCTAGTAATGGATACTACATGTATTTCAATTATCACATAGACATTCAGGTTATGAGGGCCCCAACTTTCACTGCCTGTAACTTTAGCATGGCTATACTATGCAACAGTTTTTAGTATCAAGAGAGAGCACACAGAGAGACCTATCTTTTGAGCTATATATCAAGTCCATACAGTGAAGTGTGCAGAATCTATGGAGCTCTAAGTCCAAACCACAATATTCTAGAACACAAAATGGTATTGGCACCAGATCTGAGTCACCTCATAAACTAAAAGGATGTGGTACTAGCAACTGCACTGGCCCTAGCCATTACCCTGGCCCTAACACTAGCAACTGCACTGGCCCTAGTCATTGCCCTGGCCCTAACACTAGCAACTGCACTGGCCCTAGCCATTACCCTGGCCCTAACACTAGCAACTGCACTGGCCCTAGCCATTACCCTGGCCCTAACACTAGCAACTGCACTGGCCCTAGTCATTACCCTGGCCCTATCACTAGCAACTGCACTGGCCCTAGCCATTACCCTGGCCCTAACACTAGCAACTGCACTGGCCCTAGCCATTACCCTGGCCCTAACACTAGCAACTGCACTGGCCCTAGCCATTACCCTGGCCCTATCACTAGCAACTGCACTGGCCCTAGCCATTACCCTGGCCCGAACACTAGCAACTGCACTGGCCCTAGCCATTACCCTGGCCCTAACACTAGCAACTGCACTGGCCCTAGCCATTACCCTGGCCCTAACACTAGCAACTGCACTGGCCCTAGCCATTACCCTGGCCCTAACACTAGCAACTGCACTGGCCCTAGCCATTACCCTGGCCCTAACTCTAGCAACTGCACTGGCCCTAGCCATTACCCTGGCCCTAACACTAGCAACTGCACTGGCCCTAGCCATTGCCCTGGCCCTAACACTAGCACATGCTCACGTGTGTAGCACATCTGCACATCAACCAGCACCTGAGCTATCCCACATGGAGCACACCATGCTCACGCATGCTCAATGATGGTCCATGCTGAAGCTGAGTCAGGTGAGGTGGACATCTTACAACTGTGTGGAGTACTAGCATACTTAACCTCAGCATAAAGGATGTGCTAATTAGTTATATTAGTGTAGATTAGTGTCGACACACAGAAAAATTCTCTAGTATATCACATGTTCTATGAGGCTGGCCTAGTGTGGCCTCCCAGACAACACTCCAGCAGCAGTTCCTACAGCCCTAGGTACTGCCCTGGCACTAACAAGGAGGTGGCCATAGCTCTATGGGGACACAAACTGGACCAACACCACACTGGGTGGAGGCAGGTTGAAGTACATGTAGGTGGCCATAGCTCTATGGGGACACACACTGGACCAACACCACACTGGGAAGAGGCAGGTTGAAGTAGGTGGCCATAGGGCCCACACTGGACCAACACCACACTGGGTGGAGACAGGTTGAAGTAGGTGGCCATAGCTCTAAGGGGGCACACACTGGACCAACACCACACTGGGTGGAGGCAGGTTGAAGTAGGTGGCCATAGCTCTATGGGGGCACACACTGGACCAACACCACACTGGGTGGAGGCAGGTTGAAGTAGGTGGCCATAGCTCTATGGGGGCCCACACTGGACCAACACCACACTGGGTGGAGGCAGGTTGAAGTAGGTGGCCATAGCTCTATGGGGGCCCACACTGGACCAATACCACACTGGGTGGAGACAGGTTGAAGTAGGTGGCCATAGCTCTAAGGGGGCACACACTGGACCAACACCACACTGGGTGGAGGCAGGTTGAAGTAGGCGGCCATAGCTCTATGGGGACACACACTGGACCAACACCATTGGATTAAAATCTACAAACATTAAATGCAGTGTATAATACTCTTCACACTTGACCACACATTTCAAAGGGCAGGGGGAAATTCTGCATTCCCTAGTTGCTTAGCAACCCACAGCTATCATCAAAGTGCAGAAGCTAATGAGACGTGCTATTCCCTAAATATTGCACACCCACTGATTCTGTATATACAATACATGTAGGAGTATGTTTGTGGGGGCCAGCACATGTCTCTGTGGAGTGACAGAATGGTGGAAGCAAAGACATGTCCTGGAGGCAGCCATCCCTCCTCTCCTTGAAGAAGGGGATTCTCAAGTTATAGTCAATTGGGGTAAAAAGAGCCTGGGGGGGAAGTTGGGGTTAAAAAAGACCAGGGGTCTGGGGAAGACACAACTGCTTTAAGAATTTAAGCAATCCTTGATCTGTCTAGTAGTTTTAATGGGCTTTTCATTAATTTGTGTTTTTGTATAAAAAATATTGACATGGAGGATATGACAAAATAAAGAACCTAAACATGTAGAAAATACCCGAAATTAACTTTTTTCTGACTCACCTGAACTTTTGGGTAGATTAATAGTAAATTATGAACGCTAGCCAAAGAAAATAGTTACTAAATGGTTTATTAACTGTTATTTTAGGTTTTTTTGGAACGGCTTTTTTTTTACCCCAGATATTTTTGGTCACTCTGTGTAAAAAAAAAAGCCAGTTGGCAAAAAAATTCTAGTCTTTTTTTCAAGTACTATATTTTTCTTTTTTTCTTCTCCAGTCATGCTAATTTGTGAGTTAGAGCATAATTATGAGTAATATGAATTATTTGAATATGAATAAACCACCTAGTGAATGGTACATGGACTATTGCATCATTCTGATGGACAGAATGATACAATAGTATTATATATATATAATGTGAGTAACTGAATATGAATAAACCAACTTTAGTATTTGATTATCAATGGTACATGGACTATCAAAAGTTTTCAGTGATGACGAAGATGCTGATCCCACTTCAGCTGAATTTACCTTCCTTCAAAAAAAGAGAGTGAAGCACAGACTCAACACACATTTTCTATGATTGGCCAAATGTGGAGATAGTAGCAGTGGATGGTTGCATGTATGGCCCTGTTCAGCCAGTAGTGGAAACAGTTAGTCGAGGGAAGACACCGCTGAAGTTTGAGTGTGAAGCAAAAGTGATTAAACATTTTCAATTAAGAAAATGCAATAAAAACGATTATTGTACTATTTACTGGACTATTGGAACAAATTTTAATGAAAAAAGATTCAATTGATAAAATATTGAAGTAATTACATTTGATTTTAACTTTAAAGATATTTTTTAAGGAGTGGGTTTTTTTTACCTCGAACTTGTAAAAAAAAGCCACCATATTTTTATCATTATAGGACATAGGATATTTTATTTATGTTAGTCATCATTTGATAGTAAAGTACTAGAGGATGGCACATGTGTTTTCAGTAAATCCTTTACTCTGGCTCTTAAAAGGTAAAGTTAAGGGAAACGTGTTTTTTCTAACCCAATTGACTATACCATAAGATTTTAATAATCAAGAATGGAGGACATACTTGCCTTAATCCCACTCACCTGTAACTCTAGCCATTGCCCTAGCCCTAGCCAATCCCTTGGCCCTGACCTTCCAAACCCTAACCCTAGTCATGGTCCAAGCCCTAACTCTATTCTCGAGGTGGAGTAGACATTTCTTTTTTTAATCCCTAAAAATACATTATAATCTTTGTCCTTCGCCATTCACTAGCTTCACTATTATACTAACTGCATTTCAAGCTTCAGCTCATTATTGTCGACCATTCTTGAGTTACGATACTTTTAGCTGCCCACTTCATTGCATACCTCTCCAGAAATGAATAAGTGGGATACAGTAGACCATCACTAATCCGAATAGCCTGGGGATCTGAGTAGTTAGGATTAGTGAAATTTTCGGATTAGTGAAATTTATGAATATCATTATATTGAACTCTGTTTTTGCAGTGGGTTGAATACTGGGTAATTTTGATCCCTTCCCATCCTCATTCTTTTAGCAGATCTCCGGAATCCCATCAGTGATCTTCCTTTTGCATCTTCACAACTCGCTGCCCTTCTTCTTTATGTCTGAGATAGTTGAGACTCCAACTCCATATTGTTCAGGTAACTTGTAGCTTTTCTTCCCGAGCTGGTCCAGGATCTCGACCTTCTCCTCGATGGTAAGGCTCTTGTGTGCTCTTTTCTTCTCGTATGACGGGCTCGTGGTAGATTCGAAGCTCAATTAATGGCACACATTTTTTCTCTCCTTTTTCCTTTTTTTAATTTTTTTTTATATGCTACCTAATGCAGTTCGGATTAACGGGGTCCGGATTAGCGAGGGTCTACTGTAGTCCCAAAATGGCAACAACTGTGGTTACCACTTTGGACCTCTGCACACTTCACTGTATGGACTTAAAATATATATAACTCAAAAGATAGGTCTCTCTGTGTGCTCTCTCTTGATACTAAAAACTGTTGCATAGGTATAGCCATGCTAAAGTTACAGGCAGTCAAAGTTGGGGCCTCCAAACCACCTGCCCAAGTTTTCAGTATTTCTAGCTGCTAATTGTTGAGTGCAAGGCATTGAAATTAGCACCTGAGGCTAGAGGAGCTCTCCCATACAATAAGTGCTGTCATTATTAGCTCAAACATAAGTAGGTGGTCAAGCACTTGGGCTGGCCGGAACATCAACAATGTTCCTGCCACTCTACAATATACTGCATATCTACAGTGAAGTGTGTGCAATCTAGGAGCTGGCAAGTCATAACCACATGGCCATGTTTGTCGGTATATAATTTAGACCCCTCCCTCTTCTGACACCTCCCTCTTCAGGGGGGGCAATGGCATTTTTTAATTTTTTTAAAACTTATGGTAACCACTTTAGAGCTCCGTAGATTCTGTAAACTTAATGGTATGGACTTGATATTTAGCTCAAAAGATAGGTCTCTCTGTGTGCTCTCTTTTGATAGTGAAATATTTTTCATATTCATAAGTTAACTATAGCCAAGATACTGGACCTAAAGTGGAGGGAACTTCAAAACCTGAATGCCTGAATTGGCTGCATAAATATCTCCAGATTGCAGTGCTAAAGATTTTAAATTAGCACCAGTGGCTAGAGGAGCTCTACTCTGTTCAACGAGTGTTTTCATTAGGCGTTAAAATGCAAGTACGCGGTCAAGCGCACGGGAGATAAATCAATTTCGTTAAAACTCAACGAAATAAAAATTTATATTAATGAAATTTCTTATGTAATACATTACAATAACGGGGAAAAAGAGCAGTACAGAGAAGGGAACGTTGAAGCAATAGCAAGATGATCAACAGTAATAAAATTATTATAATTATGCATGGACAATTTATTAACAAAATTAATATATAAGCGAAGATATACAATAATTTATGGTGAAAATTACAATACAGTGAGTTCAGTAGTACTAAATTAAAGTAAAATGCGTCTAATTTTCTGTTTAAAAATGTCCGAGAATTTTATTAAAGTCCACATCGGTCAATGGAGGATCCTCTATACTAATTTTTATTAAATGTTCTAGGTTCGAGTCAGATAGACGACCGCGTAGGCGAGTTTTAATCAACTTCATTTGACTAAAGGAACGCTTTACTGTTGCTGTGCCAACAGGAGGTGCCATTGTAATGTTCAATAGCTTCCACGTCGCAGGGGAAATTCCTCCGTACGTATGTGACTTGTTCATCTCGTCCAGGATTTCTTGCATGCTAGGAGATACCAACTCTTCTTATGTTCCATTATTGCCATTTTCTCAACTAGCAAAGCCCGTCTAAATATGTTCCACTCTGAAAGAAGCTCATCGCCATCAAGCAATGGAGGTGAGGTGTAAGTCGTCCCCGCATACTCAACCTCTGCTTCTTTTCCATACATACAACTCGGCAAGAATCTTGATTTGCTCGCTGCCGTATGATGGTAAGGATGCTTCAGCGGGTAGTAGGGAGGGACTGAATATGGACATGGCAGTAACAATCTTCACGGCTTTATCAGTAAATTGACTCTTAATATTTAGAAGGGAATCGACGTATGGAATTGCAACTAGAGTTCGATACTCGGCTGTGGTTGTGATAGAAGACCAACGGCTTCATGCAGATCCATGTGTGCCGAGTGTTATATCGTGCTTTTCCTTCAATAGAGACTCGACTGAACCCAACCACTCACTTCTTTCGTCCTTTAGATGCTCGAGTTGATCCGTCATGATTTTCAGAAGTACCGGTAACCTGCTCAAATCGAGTAGCTTTCTTTGCATCGAAACATTCATCCTTGCCAGGATATCCAGAACTTCTGACAGGAACGCGATACTAGCAACTCCAGTGTAAGTAGCAAGGAGAGCACCAATACCGTATGTTTCAGCATCACCTAATGTCTCATACAGCTGTTGTAGGGTGACGATAACGGCAGGAAGCTCTCGGTAAATAGTCTGTACACAGCGTTCGTGTGAGAGCCATCTGGTATCACTAGGCTTCACAATCTTAAGCTCAGGCTTGAGGACAGACTGGACTCTTTTGAGAGATTCTGCTTTCTTGGGTGAGTAGAAGAAGAGCTTCCAATAGTTCCATGCATCTTCTGTTGTAGGCATCTGCCACAAAACTATTCTGTGGCAAGATGCAATTGAGCCATAATCTAGGATGTTCTGTCCAGCTTCTAGTACTTTAACTATAGGAAAGTACCCTCAAAATTTCTCAGAATCAATCAATTTGCAAATTTCAAAAAAAATCTGGGGGTGGGCATGACCCCAGACCCCCCTACATGGGGGTTACTTACGCACGCCCATCATGTAAAGCCAAATGTTTTGAGTTTCCCTCCCAAACTGTAAATCCTGTATGAACTCCTGAATATATATATATATTACCACACAGAGCAATGTGCCCCTCCCCCCCATACATATATATATAATTATATAGTACCACACAGAGCAATGTGCCCCTCCCTCCCCATACGGACCTCCACCTCAAGCAAAGTGGGCCAGGAGGATGTGTGTAAAGTATTTCTGGCGTATACTCACCTGTCGTATGTGGACGTCTTCAAGAAATACCTCAGCAGTCTAGACACACCTACTAAGTTGTATATAATCTTCTCAATTCCTGTGAGGTGTGTGTGTGTGTGAGGTGTGTGTGTGTGTGTGTGTGTGTTAGAGAGTGTGAACAAAATAACTCGTAATAATGTTAAAGGTCAAGGTCCCAATTAGGTGTAACTTGACGGAGCATTTCCCAAGTTTACCAGTAGCAAGGGACAAGGTGCAGGGTCAAAGGTCAATGAGAAGGACCACACCCCTATTTGTATGGTTGATCCCTAGTATTAATTAAATGTAGTCATGAAGAATGTGCCCCTGTTGCAGGCAGCAAGGGTAGTCCAACATCATGAATTCTCAGCACAAAGTCATGCTGCCAGTTTGCCCAGACTCTCTCCATGTGTGCATATGAGAGGCAGGCTAGGGAGTAGGAGGTCCTAGAGGAGCAACCAACAAGCCACTACATTAGCCATCCTTTACCCGTATTAGATGAACTCCTTCACAGACCAGCTTCTTCACCAGCATTGTAGGAGAGCAGGCCATCACTAACCCAAGTAGCGTTAAGTTTCAGCTTGTGGCCCGTCCAACTGTCAGTGACAAATGACGATCACAATGAAAGTAACGACGCTAAGATTCCATGGCTCCAGATCTCGGCGAGATACATATAGTACAGGCCTCTACGCACTTGGCTCACCTTCAGAGAGGTCAAATATACTGCTAGTTGCTAGAGAAATCCTCCGTTTCCTTGGTTAGATGCCTATTACTTTGAAGGGCGTCAAACCTAAACGGCATCTAGTGAATTCGTAAACGTTGGTTCTGCGATCTCGACGTGGACGACGTGGTCGTTCAGAATTTACGTGCGGAGGAGGTATGCGCAGTGAGAACAACATGTTAAGAAGGTGATGTTAATGATATGTTTGGGTGGGTTGACAAATAATAAATAGACAAATAATAAATAATAAATAAATAGCACAGAAGTTTCATTGCTAGCACACCCAGTTAAATATATTTATGCCAATGTGTATAATATATGATTGTGTGTGTGTATCGGTGTAGACTTATTCAGAGCAGCACAGAGAGCTAGCATAAGAGTGGCATGGATCAGTATTGCTGATGAGCTTCCCTCCTCTTCTTGTGCTAGCAATTTTGAACTGGCCAGACTATTTTTACGCGTGCAGATATTAAATGCGCGAAAGACGGAGGACTAAACAAGATAATTATTTGAGTATAATCTGTTGTGGTTTTTGTTGTTGTGTTGTCTTTAGTTTTTAAAACCTTTACCAAGTCTAGATGTAGTCTGAACTTTGGACCCTTGTCGTTAAGTCTAGATGTCTGAACTTTGGACCCTTGTCGTTCCGGCCATCTTTATTTCTGCATTCTCTTGCTTGAATAAAGTTGCCGTATTCCCTTGTCTTTTTATTACTGCAAACAAACAATATGCAACATAATAATAAATATATAAATATATATTATTATTATAATAATAATTAAAAGAAAATGTCATCAGAGTCCAAATCCAAGTGATCTGTGGTCCCCGCAACTGAAACTGCATTACCTCTCTGGACCACAAAAGCCTCTGCAGAATAATAATAATATAATAATAATAATGATGATGATTGATGATGATGATGATGATGATGATTGATGATGATGATGATGATGATGATGATGATGATGATGATGATGATGATGATGATGATGATGATGATGATGATGATGATGATGATGATGATGATGATGATGATGATGATGATGATGATGATGATGATGATGATGATGATGATGATGATGATGATGATGATGATGATGATGATGATGATGATGATGATGATGATGATGATGATGATGATGATGATGATGATGATGATGATGATGATGATGATGATGATGATGATGATGATGATGATGATGATGATGATGATGATGATGATGATGATGATGATGATGATGATGATGATGATGATGATGATGATGATGATGATGATGATGATGATGATGATGATGATGATGATGATGATGATGATGATGATGATGATGATGATGATGATGATGATGATGATGATGATGATGATGATGATGATGATGATGATGATGATGATGATGATGATGATGATGATGATGATGATGATGATGATGATGATGATGATGATGATGATGATGATGATGATGATGATGATGATGATGATGATGATGATGATGATGATGATGATGATGATGATGATGATGATGATGATGATGATGATGATGATGATGATGATGATGATGATGATGATGATGATGATGATGATGATGATGATGATGATGATGATGATGATGATGATGATGATGATGATGATGATGATGATGATGATGATGATGATGATGATGATGATGATGATGATGATGATGATGATGATGATGATGATGATGATGATGATGATGATGATGATGATGATGATGATGATGATGATGATGATGATGATGATGATGATGATGATGATGATGATGATGATGATGATGATGATGATGATGATGATGATGATGATGATGATGATGATGATGATGATGATGATGATGATGATGATGATGATGATGATGATGATGATGATGATGATGATGATGATGATGATGATGATGATGATGATGATGATGATGATGATGATGATGATGATGATGATGATGATGATGATGATGATGATGATGATGATGATGATGATGATGATGATGATGATGATGATGATGATGATGATGATGATGATGATGATGATGATGATGATGATGATGATGATGATGATGATGATGATGATGATGATGATGATGATGATGATGATGATGATGATGATGATGATGATGATGATGATGATGATGATGATGATGATGATGATGATGATGATGATGATGATGATGATGATGATGATGATGATGATGATGATGATGATGATGATGATGATGATGATGATGATGATGATGATGATGATGATGATGATGATGATGATGATGATGATGATGATGATGATGATGATGATGATGATGATGATGATGATGATGATGATGATGATGATGATGATGATGATGATGATGATGATGATGATGATGATGATGATGATGATGATGATGATGATGATGATGATGATGATGATGATGATGATGATGATGATGATGATGATGATGATGATGATGATGATGATGATGATGATGATGATGATGATGATGATGATGATGATGATGATGATCATGATGATGATGATGATCATGATGATGATGATGATGATGATCATGATGATCATGATGATGATGATGATGATGATGATGATGATGATGATGATGATGATGATCATGATGATGATGATGATGATGATGATGATGATGATGATGATGATGATGATGATGATGATGATGATGATCATGATGATGATGATGATGATGATGATGATGATGATGATGATGATGATGATGATGATGATGATGATGATGATGATGATGATGATGATGATGATGATGATGATGATGATGATGATGATGATGATGATGATGATGATGATGATGATGATGATGATGATGATGATGATGATGATGATGATGATGATGATGATGATGATGATGATGATGATGATGATGATGATGATGATGATGATGATGATGATGATGATGATGATGATGATGATGATGATCATGATGATGATGATGATGATGATGATGATGATGATGATGATGATGATGATGATGATGATGATGATGATGATGATGATGATAATAATAATAGTAATAGTAATAGTAATAGTAATAGTAATAATAATAATAATAATAATAATAATAATAGTAATAGTAATAGTAATAGTAATAATAATAATAATAATAATAATAATAATAATAATAATAATATGTATATGAATAATAATTATATTTTAATGATTATGATCATGATAAAATAAAATAAAATAATAATAATTACAACAACAACAACAACAACAGCAATAATAATAATAAGCCCTAACCCTAGCCTCTAAACCTAGTGTTGGTCCAAGGCCTAACCCTAGTCAAGTTCCAAGCCGCCCTAACTCTAGTCATTGTCCAAGCCCTAACCCTAGTCATTGTCCAAGCCCTAACCCTAGTAATTGTCCAGGCCCTAACCCTAGTCATTGTCCAAGCTCTAACCCTAGTATGTAATTATCCAAGCCCTAACTCTAATCATTGTCCAAGCCCTAATCCTAGTCATTGTCCAGGCACTAACACTAGTCATTGTCCAAGCCCTAACCCTAGTCATTGTCCAAGCCCTAACCCTAGTCATTGTCCAAGCCCTAACCCTAGTCATTGTCCAAGCACTAACCCTAGTCATTGTTCAAACCCTAACTTTAGTCTTTGGTCAAGCCCTAACCCTAGTCATTGTCCAAGCACTAACTCTAGTCATTGTCCAGGCACTAACACTAGTCATGGTCCAAGCCCAAATCCTGGTCAATGTACAACCCCTAACCATAGCCTTTGTCCAAGCCCTAACCCTAGTCATTGTCTAAGCACTAATACTAGTGAATCTACAAGCATGAACCCTAGTCATGGTTCAAGCCATCATGGTCCAATCCCTAACCCAAGTCATTCTTCAAGCCCCTAAACCTAGTCATTTCCCTGTCCAAGCGCTAACCCTAGTCATTGTCCAATCCCTAACCTTAGTAATTGTCAAACCTAACCCTAGTAATTGTCCAAGCCCTAATCTTAGTCGTTGTCCAAGCCCATACCAGGCCCTAACCCTAGTCATTGTCCAAGCCCTAACCCCAGGCCCTAACCCTAGTCATTGTCCAAGCCCTAACCTTAGTAATTGTCAAACCTAACCCTAGTAATTGTCCAAGCCCTAATCTTAGTCGTTGTCCAAGACCATACCAGGCCCTAACCCTAGTCATTGTCCAAGCCCTAACCCCAGGCCCAATCCCTAGTCATTGTCCAAGCCCTAACCCTAGTAATTGTCAAACCTAACCCTAGTAATTGTCCAAGCCCTAATCTTAGTCGTTGTCCAAGCCCATACCAGGCCCTAACCCTAGTCATTGTCCAAGCCCTAACCCCAGGCCCTAACCCTAGTCATTGTCCAAGCCCTAACCCTAGTCATTGTCCAAGCCCTAACCCTAGTCATTGTCCAAGCCCTAACCCTAGTCATTGTCCAAGCCCTAACCCTAGTCATTGTCCAAGCCCTAACCCTAGTCATTGTCCAAGCCCTAACCCTAGTCATTGTCCAAGCCCTAACCCTAGTCATTGTCCAAGCCCTAACCCTAGTCATTGTCCAAGCCCTAACCCTAGTCATTGTCCAAGCCCTAACCCTAGTCATTGTCCAAGCCCTAACCCTAGTCATTGTCCAAGCCCTAACCCTAGTCATTGTCCAAGCCCTAACCCTAGTCATTGTCCAAGCCCTAACCCTAGTCATTGTCCAAGCCCTAACCCTAGTCATTGTCCAAGCCCTAACCCTAGTCATTGTCCAAGCCCTAACGCTAGTCATGGTCCAAGCCCTAACCCTAGTCATTGTCCAAGCCCTAACCCTAGTCATTGTCCAAGCCCTAACCCTAGTCATTGTCCAAGCCCTAACCCTAGTCATTGTCCAAGCCCTAACCCTAGTCATTGTCCAAGCCCTAACCCTAGCCATTGTCCAAGCCCTAACCCTAGTCATTGTCCAAGCCCTAACCCTAGTCATTGTCCAAGCCCTAACCCTAGTCATTGTCCAAGTCCTAACCCTAGTCATTGTCCAAGCCCTAACCCTAGTCATTGTCCAAGCCCTAACCCTAGTCATTATCCAAGCCCTAACCCTAGCCATTGTCCAAGCACTACAAGTCGAGTAATTCATCAAACCCTAGTCCAATCCATAACTGGTACAAGTCATTGTCCAAGTAATTTGTACATATTTATAACTCGAGTCATTGCCAAATCCCTAACCCTAGCCTATATCTAAGCCCTAACCCTGGTCAATGTCCAACCCCTACATGTAACCCTAATCTTTGTCCAAGCCCTATAGCCTTTGTCAATGCCCAACCCACCATAGTCATTGTTCAAACCATCCTAATGATTGTCCAACCTCTATTTTGCTTGAATTGGGATGTTTTTAGCGTTTTTAGGAAAAACTGTCTGAAATCACTCATTCTTGTCCAAATGGGCACATTGGCAACATTATGGAACTGTTTTACTCTTTAAACGACAGAAAATGGCTTTTGGTGAGTAATCTCCCCTTTTTAACCGAACTTTATCCAAGCCCTAACCCTGGTCAGTGTCCAACCCCTAACCTTAACCTTAGTCCAAGCCCTAACCCTAGTAATTGTCCAAGCACTAAACTATGTCTTACTCAAGCCCTAACAGGAACACACTTCCCAAGATCTTGCACTCCCCAGCTGTTCTAGTAAAGTCAAGCCAAACATTGCTGCATCTAACTTCCCCACTCCCCAGCTTCCCTACTAGAGTGTACAGCAGGGATGTGGATTCATATTCACCAGTTCCTCCCTTAAAGGGATGCATGTAGCACATAGAAAGGTAACTGAGTGAACACATACTCCTTAACAGATATTGTAAATTCCTAAATGCCAGCTGCTAAAATAGTTCTACTTGCAGGCTAGATAGTGTATGTATTTGGGGAATGGCTAATAGTTGCTACAGTATAACTCAAGCAGCAGCTTTGCTTCTTTACCAGCCTACCTTCCTGGCTACAGGCACAGGCAGCTTTGTTTCTTTACCACCCTAACCTCTAACCATAGTCATTGTCCAAGCCCTAACCCTAGTCATTCCAAGCCCTAACCCTAGTCATTGTCCAAGCCCTAACCCTAGTCATTCCAAGCCCTAACCCTAGTCATGGTCCAAGCCCTAACCCTAGTCATTCCAAGCCCTAACCCTAGTCATTGTCCAGGCCCTAACCCTAGTCATTGTCCAGGCCATAACCCTAGTCATTGTCCAAGCCCTAACCCTTTTCAATGTACAACCCCTAACCTTAGCCATTGTCCAAGCCCTCACCATGGTTATTGTTCAAACCCCTTAACCTGTAGCCTTTGTCCAATTCCTAACCCTAGTCAATGTCCAGGCTCTAACACTAGTCGTTGTCCAAGCCCTAACACTAGTCGTTGTCCAAGCCCTAACCCTAGTCATTGTCCAAGCACTAACCCTGGCATGACAACCCAATGCCTTACATGTGATAGTGCCTAACTCTAGACATGTCAACCCAATGCCTTACATGTGATAGTGCCTAACTCTAGACATGTCAACCCAATGCCTTACATGTGATAGTGCCTAACTCTAGGCATGACAACCCAATGCCTTACATGTGATAGTGCCTAACTCTAGGCATGACAACCCAATGCCTTACATGTGATAGTGCCTAACTCTAGGCATGACAACCCAATGCCTTACATGTGATAGTGCCTAACTCTAGACATGTCAACCCAATACCTTACATGTGATAGTGCCTAACTCTAGGCATGTCAACCCAATGCCTTACATGTGATAGTGCCTAACTCTAGACATGACAACCCAATGCCTTACATGTGATAGTGCCTAACTCTAGACATGTCAACCCAATGCCTTACATGTGATAGTGCCTAACTCTAGGCATGACAACCCAATGCCTTACATGTGATAGTGCCTAACTCTAGGCATGTCAACCCAATGCCTTACATGTGATAGTGCCTAACTCTAGACATGTCAACCCAATGCCTTACATGTGATAGTACCTAACTCTAGGCATGACAACCCAATGCCTTACATGTGATAGTGCCTAACTCTAGGCATGACAACCCAATGCCTTACATGTGATAGTGCCTAACTCTAGGCATGACAACCCAATGCCTTACATGTGATAGTGCCTAACTCTAGGCATGACAACCCAATGCCTTACATGTGATAGTGCCTAACTCTAGACATGTCAACCCAATGCCTTACATGTGATAGTGCCTAACTCTAGACATGACAACCCAATGCCTTACATGTGATAGTGCCTAACTCTAGACATGTCAACCCAATGCCTTACATGTGATAGTGCCTAACTCTAGACATGTCAACCCAATGCCTTACATGTGATAGTACCTAACTCTAGGCATGACAACCCAATGCCTTACATGTGATAGTGCCTAACTCTAGGCATGACAACCCAATGCCTTACATGTGATAGTGCCTAACTCTAGGCATGACAACCCAATGCCTTACATGTGATAGTACCTAACTCTAGGCATGTCAACCCAATGCCTTACATGTGATAGTGCCTAACTCTAGGCATGACAACCCAATGCCTTACATGTGATAGTGCCTAACTCTAGGCATGACAACCCAATGCCTTACATGTGATAGTGCCTAACTCTAGGCATGACAACCCAATGCCTTACATGTGATAGTGCCTAACTCTAGGCATGACAACCCAATGCCTTACATGTGATAGTGCCTAACTCTAGACATGTCAACCCAATGCCTTACATGTGATAGTGCCTAACTCTAGGCATGACAACCCAATGCCTTACATGTGATAGTGCCTAACTCTAGGCATGACAACCCAATGCCTTACATGTGATAGTGCCTAACTCTAGGCATGACAACCCAATGCCTTACATGTGATAGTGCCTAACTCTAGGCATGACAACCCAATGCCTTACATGTGATAGTGCCTAACTCTAGGCATGACAACCCAATGCCTTACATGTGATAGTGCCTAACTCTAGGCATGTCAACCCAATGCCTTACATGTGATAGTGCCTAACTCTAGGCATGACAACCCAATGCCTTACATGTGATAGTGCCTAACTCTAGGCATGACAACCCAATGCCTTACATGTGATAGTGCCTAACTCTAGGCATGACAACCCAATGCCTTACATGTGATAGTGCCTAACTCTAGACATGACAACCCAATGCCTTACATGTGATAGTGCCTAACTCTAGGCATGTCAACCCAATGCCTTACATGTGATAGTGCCTAACTCTAGACATGTCAACCCAATGCCTTACATGTGATAGTGCCTAACTCTAGGCATGACAACCCAATGCCTTACATGTGATAGTGCCTAACTCTAGGCATGACAACCCAATGCCTTACATGTGATAGTGCCTAACTCTAGACATGACAACCCAATGCCTTACATGTGATAGTGCCTAACTCTAGGCATGACACCCAATGCCTTACATGTGATAGTGCCTAACTCTAGGCATGACAACCCAATGCCTTACATGTGATAGTGCCTAACTCTAGACATGTCAACCCAATGCCTTACATGTGATAGTGCCTAACTCTAGACATGACAACCCAATGCCTTACATGTGATAGTGCCTAACTCTAGGCATGACAACCCAATGCCTTACATGTGATAGTGCCTAACTCTAGGCATGACAACCCAATGCCTTACATGTGATAGTGCCTAACTCTAGGCATGACAACCCAATGCCTTACATGTGATAGTGCCTAACTCTAGGCATGTCAACCCAATGCCTTACATGTGATAGTGCCTAACTCTAGGCATGTCAACCCAATGCCTTACATGTGATAGTGCCTAACTCTAGACATGTCAACCCAATGCCTTACATGTGATAGTGCCTAACTCTAGGCATGACAACCCAATGCCTTACATGTGATAGTGCCTAACTCTAGGCATGACAACCCAATGCCTTACATGTGATAGTGCCTAACTCTAGACATGTCAACCCAATGCCTTACATGTGATAGTGCCTAACTCTAGGCATGACAACCCAATGCCTTACATGTGATAGTGCCTAACTCTAGGCATGACAACCCAATGCCTTACATGTGATAGTGCCTAACTCTAGGCATGCCAACCCAATGCCTTACATGTGATAGTGCCTAACTCTAGGCATGACAACCCAATGCCTTACATGTGATAGTGCCTAACTCTAGGCATGACAACCCAATGCCTTACATGTGATAGTGCCTAACTCTAGGCATGACAACCCAATGCCTTACATGTGATAGTGCCTAACTCTAGGCATGACAACCCAATGCCTTACATGTGATAGTGCCTAACTCTAGGCATGTCAACCCAATGCCTTACATGTGATAGTGCCTAACTCTAGGCATGACAACCCAATGCCTTACATGTGATAGTGCCTAACTCTAGGCATGACAACCCAATGCCTTACATGTGATAGTGCCTAACTCTAGGCATGTCAACCCAATGCCTTACATGTGATAGTGCCTAACTCTAGGCATGACAACCCAATGCCTTACATGTGATAGTGCCTAACTCTAGGCATGACAACCCAATGCCTTACATGTGATAGTGCCTAACTCTAGGCATGACAACCCAATGCCTTACATGTGATAGTGCCTAACTCTAGGCATGACAACCCAATGCCTTACATGTGATAGTGCCTAACTCTAGGCATGACAACCCAATGCCTTACATGTGATAGTGCCTAACTCTAGGCATGTCAACCCAATGCCTTACATGTGATAGTGCCTAACTCTAGGCATGACAACCCAATGCCTTACATGTGATAGTGCCTAACTCTAGGCATGACAACCCAATGCCTTACATGTGATAGTGCCTAACTCTAGGCATGTCAACCCAATGCCTTACATGTGATAGTGCCTAACTCTAGGCATGCCAACCCAATGCCTTACATGTGATAGTGCCTAACTCTAGGCATGACAACCCAATGCCTTACATGTGATAGTGCCTAACTCTAGACATGACAACCCAATGCCTTACATGTGATAGTGCCTAACTCTAGACATGCCAACCCAATGCCTTACATGTGATAGTGCCTAACTCTAGGCATGACAACCCAATGCCTTACATGTGATAGTGCCTAACTCTAGGCATGTCAACCCAATGCCTTACATGTGATAGTGCCTAACTCTAGACATGACAACCCAATGCCTTACATGTGATAGTGCCTAACTCTAGGCATGACAACCCAATGCCTTACATGTGATAGTGCCTAACTCTAGGCATGTCAACCCAATGCCTTACATGTGATAGTGCCTAACTCTAGGCATGACAACCCAATGCCTTACATGTGATAGTGCCTAACTCTAGGCATGACAACCCAATGCCTTACATGTGATAGTGCCTAACTCTAGGCATGACAACCCAGTGCCTTACATGTGATAGTGCCTAACTCTAGGCATGTCAACCCAATGCCTTACATGTGATAGTGCCTAACTCTAGACATGTCAACCCAATGCCTTACATGTGATAGTGCCTAACTCTAGGCATGACAACCCAATGCCTTACATGTGATAGTGCCTAACTCTAGGCATGTCAACCCAATGCCTTACATGTGATAGTGCCTAACTCTAGGCATGACAACCCAATGCCTTACATGTGATAGTGCCTAACTCTAGGCATGACAACCCAATGCCTTACATGTGATAGTGCCTAACTCTAGGCATGTCAACCCAATGCCTTACATGTGATAGTGCCTAACTCTAGGCATGACAACCCAATGCCTTACATGTGATAGTGCCTAACTCTAGACATGTCAACCCAATGCCTTACATGTGATAGTGCCTAACTCTAGGCATGACAACCCAATGCCTTACATGTGATAGTGCCTAACTCTAGACATGTCAACCCAATGCCTTACATGTGATAGTGCCTAACTCTAGGCATGACAACCCAATGCCTTACATGTGATAGTGCCTAACTCTAGGCATGACAACCCAATGCCTTACATGTGATAGTGCCTAACTCTAGGCATGACAACCCAATGCCTTACATGTGATAGTGCCTAACTCTAGGCATGACAACCCAATGCCTTACATGTGATAGTGCCTAACTCTAGGCATGACAACCCAATGCCTTACATGTGATAGTGCCTAACTCTAGGCATGACAACCCAATGCCTTACATGTGATAGTGCCTAACTCTAGGCATGACAACCCAATGCCTTACATGTGATAGTGCCTAACTCTAGACATGACAACCCAATGCCTTACATGTGATAGTGCCTAACTCTAGGCATGACAACCCAATGCCTTACATGTGATAGTGCCTAACTCTAGGCATGACAACCCAATGCCTTACATGTGATAGTGCCTAACTCTAGGCATGACAACCCAATGCCTTACATGTGATAGTGCCTAACTCTAGGCATGACAACCCAATGCCTTACATGTGATAGTGCCTAACTCTAGGCATGACAACCCAATGCCTTACATGTGATAGTGCCTAACTCTAGGCATGACAACCCAATGCCTTACATGTGATAGTGCCTAACTCTAGGCATGACAACCCAATGCCTTACATGTGATAGTGCCTAACTCTAGGCATGACAACCCAATGCCTTACATGTGATAGTGCCTAACTCTAGGCATGACAACCCAATGCCTTACATGTGATAGTGCCTAACTCTAGGCATGCCAACCCAATGCCTTACATGTGATAGTGCCTAACTCTAGGCATGTCAACCCAATGCCTTACATGTGATAGTGCCTAACTCTAGGCATGGCAACCCAATGCCTTACATGTGATAGTGCCTAACTCTAGGCATGTCAACCCAATGCCTTACATGTGATAGTGCCTAACTCTAGACATGACAACCCAATGCCTTACATGTGATAGTGCCTAACTCTAGGCATGACAACCCAATGCCTTACATGTGATAGTGCCTAACTCTAGGCATGTCAACCCAATGCCTTACATGTGATAGTGCCTAACTCTAGGCATGACAACCCAATGCCTTACATGTGATAGTGCCTAACTCTAGGCATGTCAACCCAATGCCTTACATGTGATAGTGCCTAACTCTAGGCATGACAACCCAATGCCTTACATGTGATAGTGCCTAACTCTAGGCATGACAACCCAATGCCTTACATGTGATAGTGCCTAACTCTAGGCATGACAACCCAATGCCTTACATGTGATAGTGCCTAACTCTAGGCATGTCAACCCAATGCCTTACATGTGATAGTGCCTAACTCTAGGCATGGCAACCCAATGCCTTACATGTGATAGTGCCTAACTCTAGGCATGTCAACCCAATGCCTTACATGTAATAGTGCCTAACTCTAGGCATGACAACCCAATGCCTTACATGTGATAGTGCCTAACTCTAGACATGACAACCCAATGCCTTACATGTGATAGTGCCTAACTCTAGGCATGACAACCCAATGCCTTACATGTGATAGTGCCTAACTCTAGGCATGTCAACCCAATGCCTTACATGTGATAGTGCCTAACTCTAGACATGACAACCCAATGCCTTACATGTGATAGTGCCTAACTCTAGGCATGACAACCCAATGCCTTACATGTGATAGTGCCTAACTCTAGGCATGACAACCCAATGCCTTACATGTGATAGTACCTAACTCTAGGCATGTCAACCCAATGCCTTACATGTGATAGTGCCTAACTCTAGGCATGACAACCCAATGCCTTACATGTGATAGTGCCTAACTCTAGGCATGTCAACCCAATGCCTTACATGTGATAGTGCCTAACTCTAGGCATGACAACCCAATGCCTTACATGTGATAGTGCCTAACTCTAGGCATGACAACCCAATGCCTTACATGTGATAGTGCCTAACTCTAGGCATGACAACCCAATGCCTTACATGTGATAGTGCCTAACTCTAGGCATGTCAACCCAATGCCTTACATGTGATAGTGCCTAACTCTAGGCATGACAACCCAATGCCTTACATGTGATAGTGCCTAACTCTAGGCATGACAACCCAATGCCTTACATGTGATAGTGCCTAACTCTAGACATGACAACCAATGCCTTACATGTGATAGTGCCTAACTCTAGGCATGACAACCCAATGCCTTACATGTGATAGTGCCTAACTCTAGGCATGACAACCCAATGCCTTACATGTGATAGTGCCTAACTCTAGGCATGACAACCCAATGCCTTACATGTGATAGTGCCTAACTCTAGGCATGACAACCCAATGCCTTACATGTGATAGTGCCTAACTCTAGGCATGTCAACCCAATGCCTTACATGTGATAGTGCCTAACTCTAGGCATGACAACCCAATGCCTTACATGTGATAGTGCATAACTCTAGGCATGACAACCCAATGCCTTACATGTGATAGTGCCTAACTCTAGGCATGACAACCCAATGCCTTACATGTGATAGTGCCTAACTCTAGGCATGTCAACCCAATGCCTTACATGTGATAGTGCATAACTCTAGGCATGACAACCCAATGCCTTACATGTGATAGTGCCTAACTCTAGGCATGACAACCCAATGCCTTACATGTGATAGTGCCTAACTCTAGGCATGACAACCCAATGCCTTACATGTGATAGTGCCTAACTCTAGGCATGTCAACCCAATGCCTTACATGTGATAGTGCCTAACTCTAGGCATGACAACCCAATGCCTTACATGTGATAGTGCCTAACTCTAGGCATGTCAACCCAATGCCTTACATGTGATAGTGCCTAACTCTAGGCATGACAACCCAATGCCTTACATGTGATAGTGCCTAACTCTAGGCATGTCAACCCAATGCCTTACATGTGATAGTGCCTAACTCTAGGCATGACAACCCAATGCCTTACATGTGATAGTGCCTAACTCTAGGCATGACAACCCAATGCCTTACATGTGATAGTACCTAACTCTAGGCATGACAACCCAATGCCTTACATGTGATAGTGCCTAACTCTAGGCATGACAACCCAATGCCTTACATGTGATAGTGCCTAACTCTAGGCATGTCAACCCAATGCCTTACATGTGATAGTGCCTAACTCTAGGCATGTCAACCCAATGCCTTACATGTGATAGTGCCTAACTCTAGGCATGACAACCCAATGCCTTACATGTGATAGTGCCTAACTCTAGACATGACAACCCAATGCCTTACATGTGATAGTGCCTAACTCTAGGCATGACAACCCAATGCCTTACATGTGATAGTGCCTAACTCTAGGCATGACAACCCAATGCCTTACATGTGATAGTGCCTAACTCTAGGCATGACAACCCAATGCCTTACATGTGATAGTGCCTAACTCTAGGCATGACAACCCAATGCCTTACATGTGATAGTGCCTAACTCTAGGCATGACAACCCAATGCCTTACATGTGATAGTGCCTAACTCTAGGCATGACAACCCAATGCCTTACATGTGATAGTGCCTAACTCTAGGCATGACAACCCAATGCCTTACATGTGATAGTGCCTAACTCTAGGCATGACAACCCAATGCCTTACATGTGATAGTGCCTAACTCTAGGCATGACAACCCAATGCCTTACATGTGATAGTGCCTAACTCTAGGCATGACAACCCAATGCCTTACATGTGATAGTGCCTAACTCTAGACATGACAACCCAATGCCTTACATGTGATAGTGCCTAACTCTAGACATGACAACCCAATGCCTTACATGTGATAGTGCCTAACTCTAGGCATGCCAACCCAATGCCTTACATGTGATAGTGCCTAACTCTAGGCATGACAACCCAATGCCCTACATGTGATAGTGCCTAACTCTAGGCATGACAACCCAATGCCCTACATGTGATAGTGCCTAACTCTAGGCATGACAACCCAATGCCCTACATGTGATAGTGCCTAACTCTAGGCATGACAACCCAATGCCTTACATGTGATAGTGCCTAACTCTAGGCATGACAACCCAATGCCTTACATGTGATAGTGCCTAACTCTAGGCATGACAACCCAATGCCTTACATGTGATAGTGCCTAACTCTAGGCATGACAACCCAATGCCTTACATGTGATAGTGCCTAACACTAGGCATGACAACCCAATGCCTTACATGTGATAGTGCCTAACTCTAGGCATGACAACCCAATGCCTTACATGTGATAGTGCCTAACTCTAGGCATGACAACCCAATGCCTTACATGTGATAGTGCCTAACTCTAGGCATGACAACCCAATGCCTTACATGTGATAGTGCCTAACTCTAGGCATGACAACCCAATGCCTTACATGTGATAGTGCCTAACTCTAGACATGTCAACCCAATGCCTTACATGTGATAGTGCCTAACTCTAGGCATGACAACCCAATGCCTTACATGTGATAGTGCCTAACTCTTACATGTGATAGTGCCTAACTCTAGGCATGACAACCCAATGCCTTACAAGTGATAGTGCCTAACTCTAGACATGACAACCCAATGCCTTACATGTGATAGTGCCTAACTCTAGGCATGACAACCCAATGCCTTACATGTGATAGTGCCTAACTCTAGGCATGACAACCCAATGCCTTACATGCGATAGTGCCTAACTCTAGGCATGTCAACCCAATGCCTTACATGTGATAGTGCCTAACTCTAGGCATGACAACCCAATGCCTTACATGTGATAGTGCCTAACTCTAGGCATGACAACCCAATGCCTTACATGTGATAGTGCCTAACTCTAGGCATGACAACCCAATGCCTTACATGTGATAGTGCCTAACTCTAGGCATGTCAACCCAATGCCTTACATGTGATAGTGCCTAACTCTAGGCATGACAACCCAATGCCTTACATGTGATAGTGCCTAACTCTAGGCATGTCAACCCAATGCCTTACATGTGATAGTGCCTAACTCTAGGCATGACAACCCAATGCCTTACATGTGATAGTGCCTAACTCTAGGCATGACAACCCAATGCCTTACATGTGATAGTGCCTAACTCTAGGCATGACAACCCAATGCCTTACATGTGATAGTGCCTAACTCTAGGCATGACACCCAATGCCTTACATGTGATAGTGCCTAACTCTAGGCATGACAACCCAATGCCTTACATGTGATAGTGCCTAACTCTAGGCATGACAACCCAATGCCTTACATGTGATAGTGCCTAACTCTAGGCATGACAACCCAATGCCTTACATGTGATAGTGCCTAACTCTAGGCATGACAACCCAATGCCTTACATGTGATAGTGCCTAACTCTAGGCATGACAACCCAATGCCTTACATGTGATAGTGCCTAACTCTAGACATGACAACCCAATGCCTTACATGTGATAGTGCCTAACTCTAGGCATGACAACCCAATGCCTTACATGTGATAGTGCCTAACTCTAGGCATGACAACCCAATGCCTTACATGTGATAGTGCCTAACTCTAGGCATGACAACTCAATGCCTTACATGTCAGGGGCGGATCTAGGATTTTGAGAAGGGGGGGGTTTAACCACTACATCATTGGAATGGGGATGGGGTGGAAGGTTTTAATTTTTACTGTGATCGCGTCACTTATTCAATTTTTTTTTAATACATTGGGAAGGATACTTATTAGACATTAGCTGTACAGGAACAGATTGATACACAAAAACTTTAGCACTATGGAGAAGAAACATTTTTGCTCTAGCTATAGCTTATACAAAATGATGGGTGCAACGACTCGATTCAAAATTATTATTTATAACCGTGTATTTATAACTGTGTATAATTTATAAATGTTATAACTATATAATCCAGTTCAAAAATATATTTATATTTATCCTATATACTCCTATATACTCATCAAATAATATTGAGTTGCAGAAGAGGCGCCTGGGATTTCTTCGTATGTAACATTTTACAACTTCCTCTGTGTTCAGTTTTTGTGCCTCAATGTAGTGCACAGCCATCATAGTCAGTCCTGTTAGCCTCTCCTCAGATATAGTTGCTTGCAGATAAGTCTTCACATGCCAGAGGACAGAGAAAGACCTTTCTGCTTCACAGGACCCGACAGGAGAGACACATCCAACGAGAAGAAGCTCCCAGATATTGGGGAAGATGTCCACATCAACATCAGACAATGTTTCAACCATATTCTGTGGTATTCCGTTTTCTTTTGAGAGCCATGAGCCAGAAGGCTTTCCAGCGCTGGAGCTCTCTCTAAATGAAGAAATGTTTCTAATTTCACATACATGTTTACATTGTATCAGGTGCTACAATATCATTAAGGGGAGACCAGAACATATTTGAATTTTTGCATTTTGGGGGGGTATTTTTTTAATAATCACAACTCAATAAGGAAGCCATTCTCTGTGCTTTCCGATTATAACTGCCAAGTGGGCTTAATTGTGGCAATACCACTGAAACAAATTTACACCTTAACCACACTTGCCATTTATGGTGCTATTAGGGTACCCACAGATAATGCACAATTTAACGACTTACTTAAAAAAAAAAAGATCACCCCTATTATATTGCAGGTGAGCACACCGACTAGACTCCATCTCGTGAGAGAAGGTAAGATCACTTAAAAATAAAGAGCAATGAAAGAGATTTCAGATGATACAAAAATGTTTGACCTGTTACGCGTGCGAAATATTTTGCAATGTAAGCAATTACCAGCTAACGTGCATGGCTGGCAAGTTCCACATGGGAGCCACACACTTCCAATTGAAACAAGGTCAAATGTTGTCGGCATAGATGTTGGAGCCAATATTGTATATTGGAAGTTTTTCTCTGCCAAAAAGTGTCTTAGAACTGTTTTTGTTCTATAAGTGTCAAAGAGGACTAAACTAGACATGTTCGAGACTGCAGCCTCCATATAGAAAATTCTGCGACATCACCGGGATGGTTGACAATACTGATATACCTAGCTGATTATCTCGTAAACCAGTCTTTTTCCATGGGCGGATCTAGAAAATCGAAAGAAGAGCTGACAGTGTACTAACATTTGATTGAATAATCATGAGAAAATATTTTCTCTACTCATATTCTATTACAGGTCCAAGGTACAGAAAATATTTCCTCTTCTCATATTTTATTACAGGTTCAAGATACAGAAACGAACATGGTAATAATGTGGGTGTGACCAAAATAACCTTTAGTCACGGACCTTTAGTCACATTGGATCAAAGACAACTCGTGAAAGGCTTGAAAGGCTAAAAAATCTTTTGATTTTTTGTGTATATAGCTACCTGGCTCGTAAAACATTTAAAAGGAAACTTGAATAAACTTAGTCGAGCCACTTCTGGATCTGCCAACTGCTTTCCGCATTGGGAAAAGGGTCTGGGTACATTTTACATAATTCCATGTGCTTGTGGAATGTGGCAGTCATGTGCTCAAGGAATTATATCAAAGCTTCAGTGATGTTACAACAGAGCTGAGCGAGCCTCTGCTACTCTGTCTCCTTGAAGCTCAAGCGGGCAGAACTAGGTGCCTGGTCTAGAATTGTAGGCATTTCATCTGACAACTCAACAGCTTACTACACGTACAAAATCTTGTCCCCAGACCCTTCTCAACATAACCTTAATTCATGGAATGTCCTGCCTCCTACAGAGACAACTTCACCATGAAGCGGAATTTATCAACATATTTATGGAACTATAATATTTATGGAACTATTTCATAACGCACTTCGACCTCACTTATTTCACTACATCTGTCCGATTTTCATGCAAAATACTTAACATCAATCATACTCACTATACCTCCTGCCTCTAACGGGAAACTCACATATTATTTACTTATTAATTTGATCATCTGTTAATTAATTTACTTGTATACGCCACTATCAGTACATGGTGGCTGTCCATAAACCTTTAACATGCAAGGAAATCACATTAATCCACACACTTCATCAGGTTGAAAAGTTCAGAATAATAATAATATCGATTCAGGTGCTGAAGGGATTAGTTTTCGAGACTTAATACTAGCTATAGGACCCAATATGACATAATTATAAACTAGTAACCTAGTAGACTTATATACACAAAGACTTATATACACAAATGTGTGACAATACACATTATCCTCCAGTACAGGCCTAATAAATTATAGGCCAGTGTCAATGTCAATTTGTTACCTGAAGAAATCTGGAATGGACAGCTGCCTCACTTTTTTTGAGAGGTGGCACCATACAACTTAAAAGAGAGACTCAGACCCAGAAAGTTAGTTGGCGAGGTGACTCAAAACTCGCTCACCGTCACAGTATTCACCAGTTTACACCAAGCTGCTCCAATTGAAGCCTGTTGACATGTGACGATCTCAGCGTTTGCGCATGCACGTACATCGTAGACATTTTTTTCTTTGCCGCTATTAACTTTGTAGTCATTCCAGTGATCCGTCATTCCAGTTTGAAAACAAAGAAGCTTACCTTACTTATATTTTAGCCTTACTTTTAGAAAGGTAGATTTCTTACCAGCGCATTTTAGTCGAAAGGTTGGCATCATCAGTTTACGATTTAAATATATTTTTATTCTTTTTTTCCCTAAATAGGCAAGAAGGTTTTTTTTTAAACCCCCTAAACCCCCCCCCCCCCCCCCCCCCCCTTGGAGCCGTCCCTGCATGTGATAGTGCCTAACTCTAGGCATGACAACCCAATGCCTTACATGTGATAGTGCCTAACTCTAGGCATGACAACCCAATGCCTTACATGTGATAGTGCCTAACTCTAGACATGACAACCCAATGCCTTACATGTGATAGTGCCTAACTCTAGACATGACAACCCAATGCCTTACATGTGATAGTGCCTAACTCTAGGCATGCCAACCCAATGCCTTACATGTGATAGTGCCTAACTCTAGGCATGACAACCCAATGCCTTACATGTGATAGTGCCTAACTCTAGGCATGTCAACCCAATGCCTTACATGTGATAGTGCCTAACTCTAGGCATGACAACCCAATGCCTTACATGTGATAGTGCCTAACTCTAGGCATGACAACCCAATGCCTTACATGTGATAGTGCCTAACTCTAGGCATGACAACCCAATGCCTTACATGTGATAGTGCCTAACTCTAGACATGACAACCCAATGCCTTACATGTGATAGTGCCTAACTCTAGGCATGACAACCCAATGCCTTACATGTGCTAGTGCCTAACTCTAGGCATGACAACCCAATGCCTTACATGTGATAGTGCCTAACTCTAGACATGACAACCCAATGCCTTACATGTGATAGTGCCTAACTATAGGCATGACAACCCAATGCCTTACATGTGATAGTGCCTAACTCTAGGCATGACAACCCAATGCCTTACATGTGATAGTGCCTAACTCTTATGACAACCCAATGCCTTACATGTGCTAGTGCCTAACTCTAGGCATGACAACCCAATGCCTTACATGTGCTAGTGCCTAACTCTAGGCATGACAACCCAATGCCTTACATGTGATAGTGCCTAACTCTAGGCATGACAAGCCAATGCCTTACATGTGATAGTGCCTAACTCTAGGCATGACAAGCCAATGCCTTACATGTGATAGTGCCTAACTCTAGACATGACAACCCAATGCCTTACATGTGATAGTGCCTAACTCTAGGCATGTCAACCCAATGCCTTACATGTGATAGTGCCTAACTCTAGGCATGACAACCCAATGCCTTACATGTGATAGTGCCTAACTCTAGGCATGACAACCCAATGCCTTACATGTGATAGTGCCTAACTCTAGGCATGACAACCCAATGCCTTACATGTGATAGTGCCTAACTCTAGGCATGACAACCCAATGCCTTACATGTGATAGTGCCTAACTCTAGGCATGACAACCCAATGCCTTACATGTGATAGTGCCTAACTCTAGGCATGACAACCCAATGCCTTACATGTGATAGTGCCTAACTCTAGACATGACAACCCAATGCCTTACATGTGATAGTGCCTAACTCTAGGCATGACAACCCAATGCCTTACATGTGATAGTGCCTAACTCTAGGCATGACAACCCAATGCCTTACATGTGATAGTGCCTAACTCTAGGCATGACAACTCAATGCCTTACATGTCAGGGGCGGATCTAGGATTTTGAGAAGGGGGGGGTTTAACCACTACATCATTGGAATGGGGATGGGGTGGAAGGTTTTAATTTTTACTGTGATCGCGTCACTTATTCAATTTTTTTTTAATACATTGGGAAGGATACTTATTAGACATTAGCTGTACAGGAACAGATTGATACACAAAAACTTTAGCACTATGGAGAAGAAACATTTTTGCTCTAGCTATAGCTTATACAAAATGATGGGTGCAACGACTCGATTCAAAATTATTATTTATAACCGTGTATTTATAACTGTGTATAATTTATAAATGTTATAACTATATAATCCAGTTCAAAAATATATTTATATTTATCCTATATACTCCTATATACTCATCAAATAATATTGAGTTGCAGAAGAGGCGCCTGGGATTTCTTCGTATGTAACATTTTACAACTTCCTCTGTGTTCAGTTTTTGTGCCTCAATGTAGTGCACAGCCATCATAGTCAGTCCTGTTAGCCTCTCCTCAGATATAGTTGCTTGCAGATAAGTCTTCACATGCCAGAGGACAGAGAAAGACCGTTCTGCTTCACAGGACCCGACAGGAGAGACACATCCAACGAGAAGAAGCTCCCAGATATTGGGGAAGATGTCCACATCAACATCAGACAATGTTTCAACCATATTCTGTGGTATTCCGTTTTCTTTTGAGAGCCATGAGCCAGAAGGCTTTCCAGCGCTGGAGCTCTCTCTAAATGAAGAAATGTTTCTAATTTCACATACATGTTTACATTGTATCAGGTGCTACAATATCATTAAGGGGAGACCAGAACATATTTGAATTTTTGCATTTTGGGGGGGTATTTTTTTAATAATCACAACTCAATAAGGAAGCCATTCTCTGTGCTTTCCGATTATAACTGCCAAGTGGGCTTAATTGTGGCAATACCACTGAAACAAATTTACACCTTAACCACACTTGCCATTTATGGTGCTATTAGGGTACCCACAGATAATGCACAATTTAACGACTTACTTAAAAAAAAAAAGATCACCCCTATTATATTGCAGGTGAGCACACCGACTAGACTCCATCTCGTGAGAGAAGGTAAGATCACTTAAAAATAAAGAGCAATGAAAGAGATTTCAGATGATACAAAAATGTTTGACCTGTTACGCGTGCGAAATATTTTGCAATGTAAGCAATTACCAGCTAACGTGCATGGCTGGCAAGTTCCACATGGGAGCCACACACTTCCAATTGAAACAAGGTCAAATGTTGTCGGCATAGATGTTGGAGCCAATATTGTATATTGGAAGTTTTTCTCTGCCAAAAAGTGTCTTAGAACTGTTTTTGTTCTATAAGTGTCAAAGAGGACTAAACTAGACATGTTCGAGACTGCAGCCTCCATATAGAAAATTCTGCGACATCACCGGGATGGTTGACAATACTGATATACCTAGCTGATTATCTCGTAAACCAGTCTTTTTCCATGGGCGGATCTAGAAAATCGAAAGAAGAGCTGACAGTGTACTAACATTTGATTGAATAATCATGAGAAAATATTTTCTCTACTCATATTCTATTACAGGTCCAAGGTACAGAAAATATTTCCTCTTCTCATATTTTATTACAGGTTCAAGATACAGAAACGAACATGGTAATAATGTGGGTGTGACCAAAATAACCTTTAGTCACGGACCTTTAGTCACATTGGATCAAAGACAACTCGTGAAAGGCTTGAAAGGCTAAAAAATCTTTTGATTTTTTGTGTATATAGCTACCTGGCTCGTAAAACATTTAAAAGGAAACTTGAATAAACTTAGTCGAGCCACTTCTGGATCTGCCAACTGCTTTCCGCATTGGGAAAAGGGTCTGGGTACATTTTACATAATTCCATGTGCTTGTGGAATGTGGCAGTCATGTGCTCAAGGAATTATATCAAAGCTTCAGTGATGTTACAACAGAGCTGAGCGAGCCTCTGCTACTCTGTCTCCTTGAAGCTCAAGCGGGCAGAACTAGGTGCCTGGTCTAGAATTGTAGGCATTTCATCTGACAACTCAACAGCTTACTACACGTACAAAATCTTGTCCCCAGACCCTTCTCAACATAACCTTAATTCATGGAATGTCCTGCCTCCTACAGAGACAACTTCACCATGAAGCGGAATTTATCAACATATTTATGGAACTATAATATTTATGGAACTATTTCATAACGCACTTCGACCTCACTTATTTCACTACATCTGTCCGATTTTCATGCAAAATACTTAACATCAATCATACTCACTATACCTCCTGCCTCTAACGGGAAACTCACATATTATTTACTTATTAATTTGATCATCTGTTAATTAATTTACTTGTATACGCCACTATCAGTACATGGTGGCTGTCCATAAACCTTTAACATGCAAGGAAATCACATTAATCCACACACTTCATCAGGTTGAAAAGTTCAGAATAATAATAATATCGATTCAGGTGCTGAAGGGATTAGTTTTCGAGACTTAATACTAGCTATAGGACCCAATATGACATAATTATAAACTAGTAACCTAGTAGACTTATATACACAAAGACTTATATACACAAATGTGTGACAATACACATTATCCTCCAGTACAGGCCTAATAAATTATAGGCCAGTGTCAATGTCAATTTGTTACCTGAAGAAATCTGGAATGGACAGCTGCCTCACTTTTTTTGAGAGGTGGCACCATACAACTTAAAAGAGAGACTCAGACCCAGAAAGTTAGTTGGCGAGGTGACTCAAAACTCGCTCACCGTCACAGTATTCACCAGTTTACACCAAGCTGCTCCAATTGAAGCCTGTTGACATGTGACGATCTCAGCGTTTGCGCATGCACGTACATCGTAGACATTTTTTTCTTTGCCGCTATTAACTTTGTAGTCATTCCAGTGATCCGTCATTCCAGTTTGAAAACAAAGAAGCTTACCTTACTTATATTTTAGCCTTACTTTTAGAAAGGTAGATTTCTTACCAGCGCATTTTAGTCGAAAGGTTGGCATCATCAGTTTACGATTTAAATATATTTTTATTCTTTTTTTCCCTAAATAGGCAAGAAGGTTTTTTTTTAAACCCCCTAAACCCCCCCCCCCCCCCCCCCCTTGGAGCCGTCCCTGCATGTGATAGTGCCTAACTCTAGGCATGACAACCCAATGCCTTACATGTGATAGTGCCTAACTCTAGGCATGACAACCCAATGCCTTACATGTGATAGTGCCTAACTCTAGACATGACAACCCAATGCCTTACATGTGATAGTGCCTAACTCTAGACATGACAACCCAATGCCTTACATGTGATAGTGCCTAACTCTAGGCATGCCAACCCAATGCCTTACATGTGATAGTGCCTAACTCTAGGCATGACAACCCAATGCCTTACATGTGATAGTGCCTAACTCTAGGCATGTCAACCCAATGCCTTACATGTGATAGTGCCTAACTCTAGGCATGACAACCCAATGCCTTACATGTGATAGTGCCTAACTCTAGGCATGACAACCCAATGCCTTACATGTGATAGTGCCTAACTCTAGGCATGACAACCCAATGCCTTACATGTGATAGTGCCTAACTCTAGACATGACAACCCAATGCCTTACATGTGCTAGTGCCTAACTCTAGGCATGACAACCCAATGCCTTACATGTGATAGTGCCTAACTCTAGACATGACAACCCAATGCCTTACATGTGATAGTGCCTAACTATAGGCATGACAACCCAATGCCTTACATGTGATAGTGCCTAACTCTAGGCATGACAACCCAATGCCTTACATGTGATAGTGCCTAACTCTTATGACAACCCAATGCCTTACATGTGCTAGTGCCTAACTCTAGGCATGACAACCCAATGCCTTACATGTGCTAGTGCCTAACTCTAGGCATGACAACCCAATGCCTTACATGTGATAGTGCCTAACTCTAGGCATGACAAGCCAATGCCTTACATGTGATAGTGCCTAACTCTAGGCATGACAAGCCAATGCCTTACATGTGATAGTGCCTAACTCTAGACATGACAACCCAATGCCTTACATGTGATAGTGCCTAACTCTAGGCATGTCAACCCAATGCCTTACATGTGATAGTGCCTAACTCTAGGCATGACAACCCAATGCCTTACATGTGATAGTGCCTAACTCTAGGCATGACAACCCAATGCCTTACATGTGATAGTGCCTAACTCTAGGCATGTCAACCCAATGCCTTACATGTGATAGTGCCTAACTCTAGGCATGTCAACCCAATGCCTTACATGTGATAGTGCCTAACTCTAGGCATGTCAACCCAATGCCTTACATGTGATAGTGCCTAACTCTAGGCATGACAACCCAATGCCTTACATGTGATAGTGCCTAACTCTAGGCATGACAACCCAATGCCTTACATGTGATAGTGCCTAACTCTAGGCATGACAACCCAATGCCTTACATGTGATAGTGCCTAACTCTAGACATGACAACCCAATGCCTTACATGTGATAGTGCCTAACTCTAGGCATGTCAACCCAATGCCTTACATGTGATAGTGCCTAACTCTAGACATGACAACCCAATGCCTTACATGTGATAGTGCCTAACTCTAGACATGACAACCCAATGCCTTACATGTGATAGTGCCTAACTCTAGGCATGACAACCCAATGCCTTACATGTGATAGTGCCTAACTCTAGGCATGACAACCCAATGCCTTACATGTGATAGTGCCTAACTCTAGGCATGACAACCCAATGCCTTACATGTGATAGTGCCTAACTCTAGACATGACAACCCAATGCCTTACATGTGATAGTGCCTAACTCTAGGCATGACAACCCAATGCCTTACATGTGATAGTGCCTAACTATAGGCATGACAACCCAATGCCTTACATGTGATAGTGCCTAACTCTAGGCATGACAACCCAATGCCTTACATGTGATAGTGCCTAACTCTAGGCATGACAACCCAATGCCTTACATGTGATAGTGCCTAACTCTAGGCATGTCAACCCAATGCCTTACATGTGATAGTGCCTAACTCTAGGCATGACAACCCAATGCCTTACATGTGATAGTGCCTAACTCTAGGCATGACAACCCAATGCCTTACATGTGATAGTGCCTAACTCTAGGCATGGCAACCCAATGCCTTACATGTGATAGTGCCTAACTCTAGGCATGTCAACCCAATGCCTTACATGTGATAGTGCCTAACTCTAGGCATGACAACCCAATGCCTTACATGTGATAGTGCCTAACTCTAGGCATGTCAACCCAATGCCTTACATGTGATAGTGCCTAACTCTAGGCATGACAACCCAATGCCTTACATGTGATAGTGCCTAACTCTAGGCATGACAACCCAATGCCTTACATGTGATAGTGCCTAACTCTAGGCATGACAACCCAATGCCTTACATGTGATAGTGCCTAACTCTAGGCATGACAACCCAATGCCTTACATGTGATAGTGCCTAACTCTAGGCATGTCAACCCAATGCCTTACATGTGATAGTGCCTAACTCTAGGCATGACAACCCAATGCCTTACATGTGATAGTGCCTAACTCTAGGCATGACAACCCAATGCCTTACATGTGATAGTGCCTAACTCTAGGCATGTCAACCCAATGCCTTACATGTGATAGAGCCTAACTCTAGGCATGTCAACCCAATGCCTTACATGTGATAGTGCCTAACTCTAGGCATGTCAACCCAATGCCTTACATGTGATAGTGCCTAACTCTAGGCATGACAACCCAATGCCTTACATGTGATAGTGCCTAACTCTAGGCATGACAACCCAATGCCTTACATGTGATAGTGCCTAACTCTAGACATGACAACCCAATGCCTTACATGTGATAGTGCCTAACTCTAGGCATGACAACCCAATGCCTTACATTTGATAGTACCTAACTCTAGGCATGACAACCCAATGCCTTACATGTTATAGTGCCTAACTCTAGGCATGACAACCCAATGCCTTACATGTGATAGTGCCTAACTCTAGGCATGACAACCCAATGCCTTACATGTGATAGTGCCTAACTCTAGGCATGACAACCCAATGCCTTACATGTGATAGTGCCTAACTCTAGGCATGACAACCCAATGCCTTACATGTGATAGTGCCTATCTCTAGGCATGACAACCCAATGCCTTACATGTGATAGTGCCTAACTCTAGGCATGACAACCCAATGCCTTACATGTGATAGAGCCTAACTCTAGGCATGACAACCCAATGCCTTACATGTGATAGTGCCTAACTCTAGGCATGTCAACCCAATGCCTTACATGTGATAGTGCCTAACTCTAGACATGACAACCCAATGCCTTACATGTGATAGTGCCTAACTCTAGGCATGTCAACCCAATGCCTTACATGTGATAGTGCCTAACTCTAGGCATGACAACCCAATGCCTTACATGTGATAGTGCCTAACTCTAGACATGACAACCCAATGCCTTACATGTGATAGTGCCTAACTCTAGACATGACAACCCAATGCCTTACATGTGATAGTGCCTAACTCTAGGCATGACAACCCAATGCCTTACATGTGATAGTGCCTAACTCTAGGCATGACAACCCAATGCCTTACATGTAATAGTGCCTAACTCTAGGCATGCCAACCCAATGCCTTACATGTGATAGTGCCTAACTCTAGGCATGACAACCCAATGCCTTACATGTGATAGTGCCTAACTCTAGACATGACAACCCAATGCCTTACATGTGATAGTGCCTAACTCTAGGCATGACAACCCAATGCCTTACATGTGATAGTGCCTAACTCTAGACATGTCAACCCAATGCCTTACATGTGATAGTGCCTAACTCTAGGCATGTCAACCCAATGCCTTACATGTGATAGTGCCTAACTCTAGGCATGACAACCCAATGCCTTACATGTGATAGTGCCTAACTCTAGGCATGACAACCCAATGCCTTACATGTGATAGTGCCTAACTCTAGGCATGACAACCCAATGCCTTACATGTGATAGTGCCTAACTCTAGGCATGACAACCCAATGCCTTACATGTGATAGTGCCTAACTCTAGGCATGACAACCCAATGCCTTACATGTGATAGTGCCTAACTCTAGGCATGACAACCCAATGCCTTACATGTGATAGTGCCTAACTCTAGGTATGTCAACCCAATGCCTTACATGTGATAGTGCCTAACTCTAGGTATGACAACCCAATGCCTTACATGTGATAGTGCCTAACTCTAGGCATGTCAACCCAATGCCTTACATGTGATAGTGCCTAACTCTAGGCATGACAACCCAATGCCTTACATGTGATAGTGCCTAACTCTAGACATGTCAACCCAATGCCTTGTACATGTGATAGTGCCTAACTCTAGGCATGACAACCCAATGCCTTGTACATGTGATAGTGCCTAACTCTAGACATGTCAACCCAATGCCTTACATGTGATAGTGCCTAACTCTAGGCATGACAACCCAATGCCTTACATGTGATAGTGCCTAACTCTAGACATGTCAACCCAATGCCTTACATGTGATAGTGCCTAACTCTAGGCATGACAACCCAATGCCTTACATGTGATAGTGCCTAACTCTAGGCATGACAACCCAATGCCTTACATGTGATAGTGCCTAACTCTAGGCATGACAACCCAATGCCTTACATGTGATAGTGCCTAACTCTAGGCATGACAACCCAATGCCTTACATGTGATAGTGCCTAACTCTAGGCATGACAACCCAATGCCTTACATGTGATAGTGCCTAACTCTAGACATGTCAACCCAATGCCTTACATGTGATAGTGCCTAACTCTAGGCATGTCAACCCAATGCCTTACATGTGATAGTGCCTAACTCTAGGCATGACAACCCAATGCCTTACATGTGATAGTGCCTAACTCTAGGTATGACAACCCAATGCCTTACATGTGATAGTGCCTAACTCTAGACATGACAACCCAATGCCTTACATGTGATAGTGCCTAACTCTAGGCATGACAACCCAATGCCTTACATGTGATAGTGCCTAACTCTAGGCATGACAACCCAATGCCTTACATGTGATAGTGCCTAACTCTAGGCATGACAACCCAATGCCTTACATGTGATAGTGCCTAACTCTAGGCATGACAACCCAATGCCTTACATGTGATAGTGCCTAACTCTAGGCATGACAACCCAATGCCTTACATGTGATAGTGCCTAACTCTAGACATGACAACCCAATGCCTTACATGTGATAGTGCCTAACTCTAGGCATGACAACCCAATGCCTTACATGTGATAGTGCCTAACTCTAGGCATGACAACCCAATGCCTTACATGTGATAGTGCCTAACTCTAGGCATGACAACCCAATGCCTTACATGTGATAGTGCCTAACTCTAGGCATGACAACCCAATGCCTTACATGTGATAGTGCCTAACTCTAGGCATGACAACCCAATGCCTTACATGTGATAGTGCCTAACTCTAGGCATGACAACCCAATGCCTTACATGTGATAGTGCCTAACTCTAGGCATGTCAACCCAATGCCTTACATGTGATAGTGCCTAACTCTAGGCATGACAACCCAATGCCTTACATGTGATAGTGCCTAACTCTAGGCATGACAACCCAATGCCTTACATGTGATAGTGCCTAACTCTAGGCATGTCAACCCAATGCCTTACATGTGATAGTGCCTAACTCTAGGCATGACAACCCAATGCCTTACATGTGATAGTGCCTAACTCTAGGCATGTCAACCCAATGCCTTACATGTGATAGTGCCTAACTCTAGGCATGACAACCCAATGCCTTACATGTGATAGTGCCTAACTCTAGGCATGACAACCCAATGCCTTACATGTGATAGTGCCTAACTCTAGACATGACAACCCAATGCCTTACATGTGATAGTGCCTAACTCTAGGCATGACAACCCAATGCCTTACATGTGATAGTGCCTAACTCTAGGCATGACAACCCAATGCCTTACATGTGATAGTGCCTAACTCTAGGCATGACAACCCAATGCCTTACATGTGATAGTGCCTAACTCTAGGCATGTCAACCCAATGCCTTACATGTGATAGTGCCTAACTCTAGGCATGTCAACCCAATGCCTTACATGTGATAGTGCCTAACTCTAGACATGTCAACCCAATGCCTTACATGTGATAGTGCCTAACTCTAGACATGACAACCCAATGCCTTACATGTGATAGTGCCTAACTCTAGACATGACAACCCAATGCCTTACATGTGATAGTGCCTAACTCTAGGCATGACAACCCAATGCCTTACATGTGATAGTGCCTAACTCTAGGCATGACAACCCAATGCCTTACATGTGCTAGCCTAACTCTAGGCATGACAACCCAATGCCTTACATGTGATAGTGCCTAACTCTAGGCATGACAAGCCAATGCCTTACATGTGATAGTGCCTAACTCTAGGCATGACAACCCAATGCCTTACATGTGATAGTGCCTAACTCTAGGCATGTCAACCCAATGCCTTACATGTGATAGTGCCTAACTCTAGGCATGACAACCCAATGCCTTACATGTGATAGTGCCTAACTCTAGGCATGACAACCCAATGCCTTACATGTGATAGTGCCTAACTCTAGGCATGACAACCCAATGCCTTACATGTGATAGTGCCTAACTCTAGGCATGACAACCCAATGCCTTACATGTGATAGTGCCTAACTCTAGGCATGACAACCCAATGCCTTACATGTGATAGTGCCTAACTCTAGGCATGACAACCCAATGCCTTACATGTGATAGTGCCTAACTCTAGGCATGACAACCCAATGCCTTACATGTGATAGTGCCTAACTCTAGACATGTCAACCCAATGCCTTACATGTGATAGTGCCTAACTCTAGGCATGTCAACCCAATGCCTTACATGTGATAGTGCCTAACTCTAGGCATGACAACCCAATGCCTTACATGTGCTAGGCATGACAACCCAATGCCTTACATGTGATAGTGCCTAACTCTAGGCATGACAACCCAATGCCTTACATGTGATAGTGCCTAACTCTAGGCATGACAACCCAATGCCTTACATGTGATAGTGCCTAACTCTAGACATGAGAACCCAATGCCTTACATGTGATAGTGCCTAACTCTAGGCATGACAACCCAATGCCTTACATGTGATAGTGCCTAACTCTAGGCATGACAACCCAATGCCTTACATGTGATAGTGCCTAACTCTAGGCATGACAACCCAATGCCTTACATGTGCTAGCCTAACTCTAGGCATGACAACCCAATGCCTTACATGTGATAGTGCCTAACTCTAGACATGACAACCCAATGCCTTACATGTGATAGTGCCTAACTCTAGGCATGACAACCCAATGCCTTACATGTGATAGTGCCTACCTCTAGGCATGACAACCCAATGCCTTACATGTGATAGTACCTAACTCTACATGACAACCCAATGCCTTACATGTGATAGTGCCTAACTCTAGGCATGACAACCCAATGCCTTACATGTGATAGTACCTAACTCTACATGACAACCCAATGCCTTACATGTGATAGTGCCTAACTCTAGGCATGACAACCCAATGCCTTACATGTGATAGTGCCTAACTCTAGGCATGTCAACCCAATGCCTTACATGTGATAGTGCCTAACTCTAGGCATGACAACCCAATGCCTTACATGTGATAGTGCCTAACTCTAGGCATGACAACCCAATGCCTTACATGTGATAGTGCCTAACTCTAGACATGACAACCCAATGCCTTACATGTGATAGTGCCTAACTCTAGGCATGACAACCTAATGCCTTACATGTGATAGTGCCTAACTCTAGACATGACAACCCAATGCCTTACATGTGATAGTGGCCTAACTCTAGGCATGTCAACCCAATGCCTTACATGTGATAGTGCCTAACTCTAGGCATGACAACCCAATGCCTTACATGTGATAGTGCCTAACTCTAGGCATGACAACCCAATGCCTTACATGTGATAGTGCCTAACTCTAGGCATGACAACCCAATGCCTTACATGTGATAGTGCCTAACTCTAGGCATGTCAAGCCAATGCCTTACATGTGATAGTGCCTAACTCTAGGCATGACAACCCAATGCCTTACATGTGATAGTGCCTAACTCTAGGCATGACAACCCAATGCCTTACATGTGATAGTGCCTAACTCTAGGCATGACAACCCAATGCCTTACATGTGATAGTGCCTAACTCTAGGCATGACAACCCAATGCCTTACATGTGATAGTGCCTAACTCTAGGCATGTCAACCCAATGCCTTACATGTGATAGTGCCTAACTCTAGGCATGTCAACCCAATGCCTTACATGTGATAGTGCCTAACTCTAGGCATGACAACCCAATGCCTTACATGTGATAGTGCCTAACTCTAGGCATGACAACCCAATGCCTTACATGTGATAGTGCCTAACTCTAGGCATGACAACCCAATGCCTTACATGTGATAGTGCCTAACTCTAGGCATGACAACCCAATGCCTTACATGTGATAGTGCCTAACTCTAGGCATGACAACCCAATGCCTTACATGTGATAGTGCCTAACTCTAGGCATGTCAACCAATGCCTTACATGTGATAGTGCCTAACTCTAGCATGACAACCCAATGCCTTACATGTGATAGTGCCTAACTCTAGACATGACAACCCAATGCCTTACATGTGATAGTGCCTAACTCTAGGCATGACAACCCAATGCTTACATGTGATAGTGCCTAACTCTAGACACTGACAACCCAATGCCTTACATGTGATAGTGCCTAACTCTAGACATGACAACCCAATGCCTTACATGTGATAGTGCCTAACTCTAGGCATGACAACCCAATGCCTTACATGTGATAGTGCCTAACTCTAGACATGTCAACCCAATGCCTTACATGTGATAGTGCCTAACTCTAGGCATGTCAACCCAATGCCTTACATGTGATAGTGCCTAACTCTAGGCATGACAACCCAATGCCTTACATGTGATAGTGCCTAACTCTAGACATGACAACCCAATGCCTTACATGTGATAGTGCCTAACTCTAGGCATGTCAACCCAATGCCTTACATGTGATAGTGCCTAACTCTAGGCATGTCAACCCAATGCCTTACATGTGATAGTGCCTAACTCTAGGCATGACAACCCAAT
>JAQNBH010000012.1:339208-491259 GCA_028752905.1 Cladorhizidae sp. MBARI D1340-BT2
GGACTACACACCAACTATCATGGCAGTACAGGTAGGACTATACACCAACTAGCATGGCAGTACAGGTAGGACTACACACCAACTAGCATGGCAGTACAGGTAGGACTACACACCAACTAGCATGGCAGTACAGGCAGGACTATACACCAACTAGCATGGCAATACAGGTAGGACTACACACCAACTAGCATGGCAGTACAGGTAGGACTACACACCAACTAGCATGGCAGTACAGGTAGGACTACACACCAACTAGCATGGCAGTACAGGTAGGACTATACACCAACTAGCATGGCAGTACAGGTAGGACTACACACCAACTAGCATGGCAGTACAGGTAGGACTATACACCAACTAGCATGGCAGTACAGGTAGGACTATACACCAACTAGCATGGCAGTACAGGCAGGACTATACACCAACTAGCATGGCAGTACAGGTAGGACTACACACCAACTAGCATGGCAGTACAGGTAGGACTACACACCAACTAGCATGGCAGTACAGGTAGGACTACACACCAACTAGCATGGCAGTACAGGTAGGACTACACACCAACTAGCATGGCAGTACAGGTAGGACTACACACCAACTAGCATGGCAGTACAGGTAGGACTACACACCAACTAGCATGGCAGTACAAGTAGGACTGCACACCAACTAGGATGGCAGTACAGGTAGGACTACACACCAACTAGCATGGCAGTACAAGTAGGACTACACACCAACTAGCATGGCAGTACAGGTAGGACTATACACCAACTAGCATGGCAGTACAGGTAGGACTACACACCAACTAGCATAGGTAGGACTACACACCAACTAGCATGGCAGTACAGGTAGGACTACACACCAACTAGCATGGCAGTACAGGTAGGACTGACTACATACCAACTAGCATGGCAGTACAGGTAGGACTGACTACACACCAACTAGCATGGCAGTACAGGTAGGACTGACTACATACCAACTAGACTTGGTCCTTTAGTGGTCCTTTACCTATCAGTGTAGAGAATAAACATTTACAGGACCCTTTACCTATCAGTGTAGATAACAAACATTTACAGGACCCTTTACCTATCAGTGTAGAGAACAAACATTTACAGGGCCCTTTACCTATCAGTGTAGAGAATAAACATTTACAGGACTGTTTACCTATCAATTTAGAGGGGGAAACATTTTCATTTCCCTTTACCTATCAATTTACCTATCAAGAGATCAAACATTTACTTGACCCTTTACCTATATTATATCAGTGCCTATATTATATATTATATCAGTGTAGAGAACAAAGTACAAATATTTACTGGGTCCTTTACCTATCAGTATAGGGAACAAACATTTACAGGACCCTTTACCTATCAGTGTAGAGAACAAACATTTACAGGACCCTTTACCTATCAATGTAGAGAATAAACATTTACAGGACCATTTACCTATCAGTGTAGATAACAAACATTTACAGGACCCTTTACCTATCAGTGTAGAGAACAAACATTTACAGGGCCCTTTACCTATCAGTGTAGAGAATAAACATTTACAGGACTGTTTACCTATCAATTTAGAGGGGGAAACATTTTCATTTCCCTTTACCTATCAATTTACCTATCAAGAGATCAAACATTTACTTGACCCTTTACCTATATTATATCAGTGCCTATATTATATATTATATCAGTGTAGAGAACAAAGTACAAATATTTACTGGGTCCTTTACCTATCAGTATAGGGAACAAACATTTACAGGACCCTTTACCTATCAGTGTAGAGAACAAACATTTACTGGACCCTTTACCTATCAGTGTAGAGAACAAACATTTACTGGACCCTTTACCTATCAGTGTAGAGAACAAATATTTACTGGGTCCTTTACCTATCAGTATAGAGAACAAACATTTACAGGACCCTTTACCTATCAATATATAGAGTACAAACATTTACTTGACCCTTTACCTATCAATGTAGAGAACAAACATTACAGGACCCTTTACCTATCAGTGTAGAGAACAAATATTTACAGGACCCTTTACCTATCAGTGTAGAGAACAAATATTTACAGGACCCTTTACCTATCGGTGTAGAGAACAAATATTACAGGACCCTTTACCTATCAGTGTAGAGAACAAACATTTGCTTGACCCTTTACCTATCAGTGCCCTTTACCTATCAGTGTAGAGAACAAACATTTACAGGACCCTTTACCTATCAGTGTAGAGAACAAATATTTACAGGACCATTTACCTATCAGTGTAGAGAACAAACATTTACTGGACCCTTTACCTATCAGTGTAGAGAACAAATATTTACTGGGTCCTTTACCTATCAGTATAGAGAACAAACATTTACAGGACCCTTTATCTATCAGTGTAGAGAACAAACATTTACTTGACCCTTTACCTATCAATGTAGAGAACAAACATTACGGGACCCTTTACATAATACATCTCGCTGAAATTTGATGCTGGTGGAGCTTTTATCACCTAACCCAAATGTGAGCTTACCAAGCACTCTACTATTATGCACAGAGTAGCAAAGGGCAAAGTTACAGCCCTGGACATTTGAGTTATTCTGAATGTCATATTTATGTTTTAATTTAGCACAAATTTACAATGACATGGTACAATTACTCCAGGCAAGCACTCCATTGATGTGGCTATTCGGTAAAGTATCTCTCACTCTGGCTGCTGTCATCAGCCTTCGAGGTCTGTCATGAAAAAGGTGCTGGATGTTTAGAGGAACAACCTTTATATTTAAGAGGAACTTGTTCTTTATATATGTATAAAATATATTATATATGGATTTAAAATTTTCTAACTTACAAACCTTTTGTGCTTCACATGCGTATATATACCCAATATTTATACATGTGAGGCCATATATGAATGTTGCTTAAATAATTACTTATATGTGTCTATTTTATATGCCCTATATACACACCTGATCCCCTAACATACATACATTTACTCTCTACCCAGTATAATGCATATAATGTCTTTACTACTAGTTCATAGATGCAATCATGTATTCTTCTTACATTTTCTAAATGACATGTCTCTATAATTACATTCATGACGTCTTATAATTAGATTTGTGCCTATAACTACATTCACTCCCTTATTTTCACTTTTCACATATCCATGTCACATATCCATGTAATTATTTCATGCATATTTTTTATAATGTTCCCATATAATTACGTGCACCCGCTTTAATTACATGCATGTATATGTTCCTATAAAAATCTAAAATTTACTTAACTTCTAGTGTAAATCCTCATAGTGCTCTCTGAAACATGCATCATAGAACATATACATGCATGTAATGTATATGTCTAAAATTCTCAACTTCTAGTGAAAATCCTCATAGAGCTGTCTGAAACATGCATGCCTAATCCTCCTAGTGCTCTCTGAAACATGCATGCCTAATCCTCCTAGTGCTCTCTGAAACATGCATGCCTAATCCTCCTAGTGCTCTCTGAAACATGCATGCCTAATCCTCCTAGTGCTCTTTGAAACATGCATGCCTAATCCTCCTAGTGCTCTCTGAAACATGCATGCCTAATCCTCCTAGTGCTCTCTGAAACATGCATGCCTAATCCTCCTAGTGCTCTCTGAAACATGCATGCCTAATCCTCCTAGTGCTCTCTGAAACATGCATGCCTAATCCTCCTAGTGCTCTCTGAAACATGCATGCCTAATCCTCCTAGTGCTCTCTGAAACATGCATGCCTAATCCTCCTAGTGCTCTCTGAAACATGCATGCCTAATCCTCCTAGTGCTCTCTGAAACATGCATGCCTAATCCTCCTAGTGCTCTCTGAAACATGCATGCCTAATCCTCCTAGTTCTGCCTGAAACATGCATGCCTAATCCCCCTGAAACATGCATGCCTAATCCTAGTGCTCTCTGAAACATGCATGCCTAATCCTCCTAGTGCTCTCTGAAACATGCATGCCTAATCCTCCTAGTTCTGCCTGAAACATGCATGCCTAATCCTCCTAGTGCTCTCTGAAACATCTATGCCTAATCCTCCTAGTGCTCTCTGAAACATGCATGCCTAATCCTCCTAGTGCTCTCTGAAACATGCATGCCTAATCCCCCTAGTGCTTCCTGAAACATGCATGCCTAATCCTCCTAGTGCTCTCTGAAACATGCATGCCTAATCCTCCTAGTGCTCTCTGAAACATGCATGCCTAATCCTCCTAGTGCTCTCTGAAACATGCATGCCTAATCCTCATAGAGCTGTCTGAAACATGCATGCCTAATCCTCCTAGTGCTCTCTGAAACATGCATGCCTAATCCTCATAGAGCTGTCTGAAACATGCATGCCTAATCCTCCTAGTTCTGCCTGAAACATGCATGCCTAATCCTCCTAGTGCTCTCTGAAACATGCATGCCTAGTCCTCCTAGTGCTCTCTGAAACATGCATGCCTAATCCCCCTAGTGCTTCCTAAAACATGCATGCCTAATCCTCCTAGTGCTCTCTGAAACATGCATGCCTAATCCTCCTAGTGCTCTCTGAAACATGCATGCCTAATCCTCCTAGTGCTCTCTGAAACATGCATGCCTAATCCTCCTAGTGCTCTCTGAAACATGCATGCCTAATCCTCATAGAACTGTCTGAAACATGCATGCCTAATCCTCCTAGTGCTCTCTGAAACATGCATGCCTAATCCTCATAGAGCTGTCTGAAACATGCATGCCTAATCCTCCTAGTTCTGCCTGAAACATGCATGCCTAATCCTCCTAGTGCTCTCTGAAACATGCATGCCTAGTCCTCCTAGTGCTCTCTGAAACATGCATGCCTAATCCCCCTAGTGCTTCCTGAAACATGCATGCCTAATCCTCCTAGTGCTCTCTGAAACATGCATGCCTAATCCTCCTAGTGCTCTCTGAAACATGCATGCCTAATCCTCCTAGTGCTCTCTGAAACATGCATGCCTAATCCTCCTAGTGCTCTCTGAAACATGCATGCCTAATCCTCCTAGTGCTCTCTGAAACATGCATGCCTAATCCTCCTAGTGCTCTCTGAAACATGCATGCCTAATCCTCCTAGTGCTCTCTGAAACATGCATGCCTAATCCTCCTAGTGCTCTCTGAAACATGCATGCCTAATCCTCCTAGTGGCTGTCTGAAACATGCATGCCTAATCCTCCTAGTTCTGCCTGAAACATGCATGCCTAATCCTCCTAGTGCTCTCTGAAACATGCATGCCTAATCCTCCTAGTGCTCTCTGAAACATGCATGCCTAATCCTCCTAGTGCTCTCTGAAACATGCATGCCTAATCCTCCTAGTGCTCTCTGAAACATGCATGCCTAATCCTCCTAGTGCTCTCTGAAACATGCATGCCTAATCCTCCTAGTGCTCTCTGAAACATGCATGCCTAATCCTCCTAGTGCTCTCTGAAACATGCATGCCTAATCCTCCTAGTGGCTGTCTGAAACATGCATGCCTAATCCTCCTAGTTCTGCCTGAAACATGCATGCCTAATCCTCCTAGTGCTCTCTGAAACATGCATGCCTAATCCTCCTAGTGCTCTCTGAAACATGCATGCCTAATCTTCCTAGTGCTCTCTGAAACATGCATGCCTAATCCTCCTAGTGCTCTCTGAAACATGCATGCCTAATCCTCCTAGTGCTCTCTGAAACATGCATGCCTAATCCTCCTAGTGGCTGTCTGAAACATGCATGCCTAATCTCTCCTAGTTCTGTCTGAAACATGCATGCCTAATCCTCATAGAGCTGTCCGAAACATACATGCTTCAGCAGCAAGACTACTACATATTTTAAAATGACCTAGACTTCTATCTCCAACCATGGCAGCATGAAATATTTGAAGAGGAGGAAGATTTAAACCGACAGAAAAGACATGAAGTAAAACACCATATGAGGCATTGCAAGATAGAGCAGATGTCACTAGCTCAACTCTAAGTTTGCAGAAAGATTGGCATATGAGAATAAATTTGCAAGTCATTTAATGTGACCTAGATTTACACCACATGAAACAGTTGTTAAGCAGTACTTCTTTAAGGGGTCCACTATATACAGTACCCCAATTTTTTGGTTGTTTCCCCCCCCCCCCCCCCCCCCCCAAATATGATGACAGTACATGCAAGATGCTGCCTTCCAAATTGGAGAAGATTTGGATGCTACATTCTGGACTTATACTAACTTTAGTACTCCGTTCAAAGATTTGATTCATGGGAAAGAAACGCGAAGAAGACGCTTCATGTAATAGTTAGTTTCAATGGCCGCGGAGACCGACAAGGGAAGCAAACCAGTGATTCTGGTCACCCCCCTAGGAAGCGGCCTGGGACAGAAACTTCCCCTCCCTATTCTTGATTTTTTTTGGTATGTATATGTATTACCACTGCTAGAGCATGCTGATGTTGGTGCTGGTAGTTTTCCCAGGCTTAGGTGGTGTGCACCTCCAATGCTAGAGCATGCTGATGTTGGTGCTGGTAGTTTTCCCAGGCTTAGGTGGGGTGCACCTCCAATGCTAGAGGACATCACTGCAGCACTCACCTGTGTGGCTCTCCTTATCCTCATGGTAAGAGGGAGTCACTGCAGACACTCACCTGTGTGGCTCTCCTTATCCTCATGGTAAGAGGGAGTCACTGCAGGCACTCACCTGTCAGTCTGTCAAGATGAAGCATGTTATTCAAGATGAAGCAAGTTAGCACAAGATGAAGCATGTTAGTACAAGATGAAGCATATACTCTAACACGGACATATACTCTAACACGGACCTTCTCCAGCCCGTCATAATTATATATATATGCTCTGAGACCTTCGGTCAGTCATATTCTCTGAGACCTTCAGCCAGTCATATATTCTCACTGGGATCTTCTTCAGCAAGTCATATACTCTGAGATCTTCTTCAGCCAGTCATATACTCTCACTGGGAGCCAGTCATATACTTCTTCAGCCAGTCATATACTCCGAGTTCTTCTTCAGCCAGTCATATACTCTGAGACCTTCTTCAGCCAGTCATATGCCCTCACTGAGATCTTCTTCAGCCAGTCATATACTCTGGCACATTCTTCAGCCAGTCATATACTCTGGGAACTTCTTCAGCCAGTCAGATACTCTGAGATCTTCTTCAGCCAGTCAAACACCCTCACTGGGACCTTCTTCAGCCAGTCAGATACTCTGAGATCTTCTTCAGCCAGTCAAACACCCTCACTGGGACCTTCTTCAGCCAGTCATATACTCTGAGACCTTCTTCAGCCAGTCATATACTCTGTGACCTTCTTCAGCCAGTCATATGCTCTCACTGGGATCTTCTTCAGCCAGTCATATACTGTTGGATCTTCTTCAGCCAGTCATATACTCTGAGTTCTTCTTCAGCCAGTCATCTACTCTGAGACGTTCTTCAGCCAGTCATATACTCTCACTGGGACCTTCTTCAGCCAGTCATATACTCTCACTGGGATCTTCTTCAGCCAGTCATATACTCTGAAACCTTCTTCAGCCAGTCATCTACTTCCCACTGGGATCTTCTTCAGCCAGTCATGTACTGTGGGTCCTTCTTTAGCCAGTCATATAATCTGAGACATTCTTCAGCCAGTCATATACTCTTGGATCTTCTTCAGCCAGTCATATACTCTGAGACCTTCTTCAGCCAGTAATATACTCTCACTGGGATCTTCTTCAGCCAGTTATGTACTCTGGTTCCTTCTTTAGCCAGTCATTGGGACCTTGTTCAGCCAGTCATATACTCCGAGACCTTCTTCAGCCAGTCATATAATCTAACTGGGATCTTCTTCAGCCAGTCATATACTCTGGGACCTTCTTAACCCAGTCATATACTCTGAGACCTTCTTCAGCCAGGCATATACTCTCACTGGGATCTTCTTCAGCCAGTCATATACTCTGGTTTATACTTGACGGATTAGACTAATTCCATCCCCAAGAGGAAATCAAGTCCGTTATCCATCAGTTACTATACGAGGAATGCCTTCCTGAGGCAATGATCGTCTTGGCGTCGCGACCAGTGGCCACTGAGAAACTAAGGTCTCATGCTGGAACCTCTGGTACTTCTGCTGGTGGTGCTTCCACTCCTGGTACTTCTGCTGCCAGTACTGCTGCTCTTGTTTCTTCTGTTTCTTCTGCTGTTCCTCGATTCAGTCCACATAGCTCCATTACATGTCCTGCACCTACTTCTTTGGCGCACCCATCTAGTAGATACCACTTGGACTCAGTGGTTGGTAGTTGGTCAAAAGAGGAGTCATGTGCAACACATTACAAGTACACTAAGGTACCAGGTCCTACATCTCCAACTGTTATATGCGTTATATTTGTTGTCTTACTCTTTGTCTACACATTGTATGTCGCACATTGAAAGTGCATCATGTTGCAGCAACATGCTTTTCTGCACACAATGTGTAATGTGATTTTTTAATTTTGTTGTTGTTGTGATATGATTTATGTGTTTTATGTGTGTGTTGTGATGTGTGTGTTGTGTGTCGGGCAATATAGCCATACCTCCTCGTGGTGCTCGATGTTAACAAGAGACGCTATATAGTTCCTTGGCAAAATGGCTATAAGTTATTGAATTATGTTCATTCTCAATAAGCCAAATCCATTATACAGTGTGTCATATATATATAAATAATAATAGTAACATTGTGATATATATATATATAAAAATAGTCACATTGTGTCAAATAATATGTATGTAAACAATATACTCAGGATTATAAGCAATGTTCTTATGGTATGGAGACAATGCACCTAAAATGTCTCTTGGAGTATGATGCTCACTGGGTTGCTATCCTGGAGGAGGCAGCTTTGTATCTCAGGTCCGTGTTCAACTGGGATCTGTTGTATTGATAAATAAGCATAATAATATTCATAGTTGTATTCAGCATGTTTAAAGGGTTTTTTTTTGTTTGTTTTTTGTTTTTTTATCATTATTATCATTATGGTCACATAATCTTGACCAGAGTATTATATTAAAAAAATTATTAAAAAATGCATTTAACATCATAAACAATGTTTTATGTTGATGAACAAGCATAATTATATTCATATGCTATGGTCAGAATGTGGTCACAAGCATTTGACCACATTGTTTCAAGTAAAGTAATAGAAACATATTTATGTAAAAAACGTTACAAACGTTAGAAGCATATTATGTTTATAAATACACAATCATATTCATTGGATGTGGTCACAACATCCTAACCACATTGTTTGAAATACAACAAAAAATATTTAGCCAAAAATTATATATAATCAATGTTCTTATTGATTAAATCCATAATCATATTCATGCTTTGTGGTCAGTGTGTGTTTTTCACAAAAAGAAAAACAACCACATGTTTATCAACAATAATTCTATCCCGTAATATATGGTTGCTAGGTACTATTGCATTCCAGATTTTATATTAATTATTAATTATATTAACATGTGAGAACTAATAGAACATATACAGTGCACATGTGAGAACTATTAGAACATATACAGTGCACATGTGAGAACTAATAGAACATATACAGTGTACATGTGAGAACCAATAGAACATATACAGTGTACATGTGAGAACTAATAGAACATATACAGTGCACATGTGAGAACTAATAGATCATATACAGTGCACATGTGAGAACTAATAGAACATATACAGTGTACATGTGAGAACTAATAGAACATATACAGTGCACATGTGAGAACTAATAGAACATATACAGTGCACATGTGAGAACTAATAGAACATATACAGTGCACATGTGAGAACTAATAGAACATATACAGTGTACATGTGAGAACCAATAGAACATATACAGTGCACATGTGAGAACTAATAGAACATATACAGTGTACATGTGAGAACTAATAGAACATATACAGTGTACATGTGAGAACTAATAGAACATATACAGTGTACATGTGAGAACTAATAGAACATATACAGTGCACATGTGAGAACCAATAGAACATATACAGTGTACATGTGAGAACCAATAGAACATATACAGTGTACATGTGAGAACTAATAGAACATATACAGTGTACATGTGAGAACTAATAGAACATATACAGTGTACACGTGAGAACCAATAGAACATATACAGTGTACATGTGAGAACCAATCTATACACCTTAGCATGGTTATACACCTAGCATGGTTATACACCTAGCATAGTTATATACCTAGCATGGTTATATACCTAGCATGGTTATACACCTAGCATGGTTATATACCTAGCATGGTTATACACCTAGCATAGTTATACACCTAGCATGGTTATACACCTAGCATGGTTATACACCTAGCATGTTTATACACCTAGTATGGTTATATACCTAGAATGGTTATACACCTAGCATGGTTATATACCTAGCATGGTTATACACCTAGCATGGTTATACACCTAGCATGGTTATACACCTAGCATGGTTATACACCTAGCATGGTTATACACCTAGCATAGTTATACACCTAGCATGCTTATATACCTATCATGGTATTACACCTAGTATGGTTATATACCTAGCATGGTTATACACCTAGCATGGCTATACACCAAGCATGGTTATACACCTAGCATGGTATTACACCTATCATGGTATTACACCTAGCATGGTTATATACCTAGCATGGTTATACACCTAGCATGGTTATATACCTAGCATGGTTATATACCTAGCATGGTTATATACCTAGCATGGTTATACACCTAGCATGGTTATATACCTAGCATGGTTATACACCTAGCATGGTTATACACCTAGCATGGTTATACACCTAGCATGGTTATACACCTAGCATGGTTATACACCTAGCATGGTTATACACCTAGCATGGCTATACACCTAGCATGGTTATACACCTAGCATGCTTATACACCTAGCATAGTTATATACCTAGCATGGTTATATACCTAGCATGGTCATACACCTAGCATGGTTATACACCTAGCATGGTTATATACCTAGCATGGTTATACACCTAGCATGGTTATATACCTAGAATGGTTATATACCTAGCATGATTATACACCTAGCATGATTATACACCTAGCATGGTTATACACCTAGAATGGTTATACACCTAGCATGGTTATATACCTTGAATGGTTATACACCTAGCATGGTTATACACCTAGCATGGTTATACACCTAGCATAGTTATACACCTAGCATGGTTATATACCTATCATGGTATTACACCTAGCATGGCTATACACCTAGCATGGTTATACACCTAGCATGGTTATACACCTAGCATGGTATTACACCTATCATGGTATTACACCTAGCATGGTTATACACCTAGCATGGTTATATACCTAGCATGGTTATACACCTAGCATGTTTATATACCTAGCATGGTTATACACCTAGCATGGTTATACACCTAGCATAGTTATACACCTAGCATGGTTATATACCTATCATGGTATTACACCTAGCATGGTTATATACCTAGCATGGTTATACACCTAGCATGGCTATACACCAAGCATGGTTATACACCTAGCATGGTATTACACCTATCATGGTATTACACCTAGCATGGTTATACACCTAGCATGGTTATACACCTAGCATGGTTATATACCTAGCATGGTTATACACCTAGCATGGTTATACACCTAGCATGGTTATACACCTAGCATGGTTATACACCTAGCATGGTTATACACCTAGCATGGCTATACACCTAGCATGGCTATACACCTAGCATGGCTATACACCTAGCATGGTTATACACCTAGCATAGTTATATACTTAGCATGGTTATATACCTAGCATGGTCATAAACCTAGCATGGTTATACACCTAGCATGGTTATATACCTAGCATGGTTATACACCTAGCATGGTTATACACCTAGCATAGTTATATACTTAGCATGGTTATATACCTAGCATGGTCATAAACCTAGCATGGTTATACACCTAGCATGGTTATATACCTAGCATAGTTATACACCTAGCATTGTTATACACCTATGTAGCATGGTTATACACCTACAGTAGAGGCCAAAAAAACATGCCGGTTGCGTTTATTTTGAACGCGCGTAGACGCTTACCGTTTCCAACCGTTACTTAACAAACGCTAACAACGCAAATAAACGGTTAACGTTTACGAGAGTTTTGCGCAGCGACGCTGACTAAAGGTCAGCGCTTCCGCGCAAAGGTCACCAAAGCGCACGAGATTTGTGCCTCGTGGCAAGTTAATTTTTTAGCTCTTGACTCGTCTTTGCTTCGAGATTTTGAAAGGATTAGATCGTATAAGTTGTTGAAAAGATACCCTGAAGCCCACGGTGAAAAACAGTGAGTTGATTCTGTCTGATTGTGATAATGATATAAAGACCGCTGGTCCTTCACAGGTTTGTTAGTCATGCTTCTGACTATAGCACTTGCAAGCCTTTTTTTCTTAAGTTGTTCCATAAGAATGGGGTAGCAAAACTTAGCTAGCTTTTGTGTGCAAGCCTTTAGCTACATACCATGCTCTCAAGGTATAAAATTGTCATAGTTAAACTTTATCTTGACTAGGGGATAGTTTGTATATCAGCATTCTCCAACTGCTATTATTGCATCTTTGAGTTTGTTTATATGTGGGAGAGCAAAAATGTAGATGGTCCTGTTATTTGAACATGCTGATTGGCAACAAATAAAATGTAGGTAGGATTTTGGTGATGACCCCTAGTTTCCGTCCAAGATCTCCACCAACATTTCCAGCTGTGTAACCCACATTACACCAATTTGTTGACATGTTCTTATTTGGAGATGGGTAAAGTGGTTATGCATCCAAAATAAATAATGTTATTGGACAATATGATTGTGTATTTCTTTCTTATCTTTGGCATACATGTATGTATAATAGAATGTTCTTCGTTGGAGAAGAACCAGAGGGAGCTAACCCACCCGTGTGCCACTTCTGGAGAACAGGTTGGCTCCGGTAACTCCCCCAGTGCCTTAACCTTCTCCAGTTTGTCTTCAAGGTTCAATGAAGTTGAGACCCCATTTCTCCACCTGCCTTTCAGAACATTGAGCCTTTCAGAACATTGATTTGAAGGTGGTCACTCAAAAGTGGGACATCACCTTTTTTTAAATAATTTTTATTTTTATTAATTTATTTATTTATAGAGATTGTTATAAGTGTTTGTTATAAGTGTTAGCTAGTTACTACATAGTATGTTGTAACATGTGATGGCCTTAACAGGCTCAGCAATATCAAGATTGAATTATTTTGTACAACAAAGAACACAACAATTGAATTGAAACAACATTTTATAACCATATAAATTGAACAGTTATCAGGTAGAAAACAAAAGAGCAGCAATTAGAAATAAATATATATATATAAAGAAGCTTCTGATACTCGTCTGGATAGGAGGGCTAGGATTAGTTCCAGAACCATAGTGCAGGTCCCGAGCATCGGTGAGACCCGAGAGCACAGCAGTTGCAGTCAGCATCTGTCTTCCACTTTCGGGTACTCCTTACTTATTGTTGTCCCGCTCGCGAAAAATAAAAAACGCTAAATGATGATTTGATGTGCATTAAATTAAACCATGATGGCAGCCACACTGACAGAGGATGCAGCATTGGCCTTCCTGCGCCAAAATAAAACTATATGACGAACTGCACCTAATTGTTCTATCTGTCAGTGTAGCATGACCTGGGTGCGAACTGGCCGTGGAGACACCAGACAATGGCGCTGCCCCACACACAAGTCCGAGACCATCACCATGCGTCATGGATCTTACTGGCCAAATCCAAGCTACCCTTATCCATGCTCATCCGTTTGGTATTCCATTGGAGCCACAAGATGCCCGTTCACACAACTGTGGAAATGACGGGGGTATCGGAAAAGACCATCATCCAATGGTTTGAGTTTTTCCGATCCATATGCTCAGAATGGTTGGTGATGAATCCCTACCAGATTGGTGGTGAAGGAGTTGATGTGGAGATTGATGAGTCCGTTATGTCCAGAAGAAAGAACCATATGGGGCGCATCATCCCTGCAAGATGGGTGTTCGGTGGATACTGCCCTGCTACTAAAACGGGCTTCATAAATCTGGTGCCCAACAGGACTGCTGCAACACTCCTGCCGCTGATACAGACCAACATTGCCCCCGGTTCACACGTAAGATCTGACTGTTGGGCAGCATACAACGGCATTGCCCAACTAAATGTTGTGCCTCCTTACCAACACTCCACTGTGAACCACAGTCATAATTTTGTGGATCCGGTGACAGGAACTTGCACTAACCGGGTGGAAGTCTATTGGAAGAACTGCAAAAGAAAATTCAAGGCTATGGCTGGTGTGCCAAATACCACCCTTGCAGGCCACATCGATGAATTCTTGTGGCGTGAAATTCATGGGGATAATGGCACGGATGCCTTCAACAATATTTTCCTCCATCTGTCACAGTGGCCTCTCTATGTGACTCCCTGATCAAATGAAATGATGTAAACATATTAAAAATATACACATATTATAAAATACACATATTATAAAATAAACATTATTACATGCTAATGACACGACATTATATTTGAACCACGATAAGCTGTGAACGTTTCAGGTCACCTTAGATCGTTGGCGACGCACAACGACATCAAATCATCATTTAGCGTTTTTTATTTTTCGCGAGCGGGACAACAATAAGTAAGGAGTACCCACTTTCGTTCTAATCTGCATTTAATAGTATTAATAAAGGTGAGGTGTAGAAACCTACGCTTGACCGTCAAAAGGCTTCAGATAAGATACTGATTTCGACTGCACTGCTTCTTGATAGGTGACGCTTGACTGAAGTACCTTAGGCTAGACTGTAATACTTCAGTTAGGAAGAGTGAAGGCTCTGGAATGAATGAGAGCGCTCGCTTGCAATTGAAGGCTTATAGCGGACGAGACAATTGCGAAGCGCTTGCGCTTCAGCACCGCTACGCGGACGGTTTATCTAATTTGCTACCGTTGGTTTCCGTTGGGACTGCTAGCGTTTACGGTGTGCGTTTATTTGCGTTTCCGGTTGGCGTTTTTTAACGTTGAACGCAACGCAACCGGCATGTTTTTTTGGCGTGTACTGTAGCATGGTGATACACCTACCATGGTTATACACCTAGCATGGATATATACCTAGCATGGCTATACACCTAGCATGGCTATACACCTAGCATGGTTATATACCTAGCATAGTTATATACCTAGCATGGTTATACACCTAGCATGGTTATACACCTAGCATGGTTATACACCTAGCATGGTTATACACCTAGCATGTTTATACACCTAGTATGGTTATATACCTAGAATGGTTATATACCTAGCATGGTTATACACCTAGCATGGTTATACACCTAACATGTATATATACCTAGCATGGTTATACACCTAGCATGGTTATACATCTAGCATGGTTATACACCTAGCATGGTTATACACCTATAGCATGGTTATATACCTAGCATGATTATACACCTAGCATGGTTATACACCTAGCATGGTTATACACCTAGCATGGCTATACACCTAGCATGGCTATACACTTAGCATGGTTATATACCTAGCATGGTTATACACCTAGCATGGTTATACACCTAGCATGGTTATACACCTAGCATTGTTATATACCTAGCATGGTTATACACCTAGCATGGTTATACACCTAGCATGGTTATATACCTAAAATGGTTATACACCTAGCATAGTTATACACCTAGCATGGTTATACCACTAGCATGGTTATACACCTAGCATGTTTATACACCTAGTATGGTTATATACCTAGAATGGTTATACACCTAGCATGGTTATATACCTAGCATGGTTATACACCTAGCATGGTTATACACCTAGCATGGTTATACACCTAGCATGGTTATACACCTAGCATGGCTATACACCTAGCATGGCTATACACCTAGCATGGTTATACACCTAGCATGGTTATACACCTAGCATGGTTATATACCTAGCATGGTTATATACCTAGCATGGTCATACACCTAGCATGGTTATACACCTAGCATGGTATTACACCTATCACGGTATTACACCTAGCATGGTTATATACCTAGCATGGTTATACACCTAGCATGGTTATATGCCTAGCATGGTTGTACACCTAGCATGGTTATACACCTAGCATGGTTATACACCTAGCATGGCTATACATCTAGCATGGTTATACACCTAGCATAGTTATATACCTAGCATGGTTATATACAGCATGGTTATACACCTAGCATGGTTATATACCTAGCATGGTTATATACCTAGAATGGTTATACACCTAGCATGGTTATATAACTTGAATGGTTATACACCTAGCATGGTTATACACCTAGCATGGTTATACACCTAGCATGGTTATACACCTAGCATGGTTATATACCTATCATGGTATTACACCTAGCATGGTTATACACCTAGAATGGTTATACACCTATAGCATGGTTATATACCTAGCATGATTATACACCTAGCATGGTTATATACCTAGCATGGTTATATACCTAGAATGGTTATACACCTAGCATGGTTATATAACTTGAATGGTTATACACCTAGCATGGTTATACACCTAGCATGGTTATACACCTAGCATGGTTATACACCTAGCATGGTTATATACCTATCATGGTATTACACCTAGCATGGTTATACACCTAGAATGGTTATACACCTATAGCATGGTTATATACCTAGCATGATTATACACCTAGCATGGTTATACACCTAGCATGGTTATACACCTAGCATGGCTATACACCAAGCATGGCTATACACTTAGCATGGTTATATACCTAGCATGGTTATACACCTAGCATGGTTATACACCTAGCATGGTTATACACCTAGCATGTTTATATACCTAGCATGGTTATACACCTAGCATGGTTATACACCTAGCATGGTTATACACCTAGCATGGCTATACACCTAGCATGGCTATACACTTAGCATGGTTATATACCTAGCATGGTTATACACCTAGCATGGTTATACACCTAGCATGGTTATACACCTAGCATGTTTATATACCTAGCATGGTTATACACCTAGCATGGTTATACACCTAGCATAGTTATACACCTAGCATGGTTATATACCTATCATGGTATTACACCTAGCATGGTTATATACCTAGCATGGTTATACACCTAGCATGGCTATACACCAAGCATGGTTATACACCTAGCATGGTATTACACCTATCATGGTATTACACCTAGCATGGTTATACACCTAGCATGGTTATACACCTAGCATGGTTATATACCTAGCATGGTTATACACCTAGCATGGTTATACACCTAGCATGGTTATACACCTAGCATGGTTATACACCTAGCATGGTTATACACCTAGCATGGCTATACACCTAGCATGGCTATACACCTAGCATAGTTATACACCTAGCATGGTTATACACCTAGCATAGTTATATACTTAGCATGGTTATATACCTAGCATGGTTATACACCTAGCATGGTTATACACCTATAGCATGGTTATATACCTAACATGTATATATACCTATCTTGGTTATACACCTAGCATGGTTATACATCTAGCATGGTTATACACCTAGCATGGTTATACACCTATAGCATGGTTATATACCTAGCATGATTATACACCTAGCATGGTTATACACCTAGCATGGTTATACACCTAGCATGGCTATACACCTAGCATGGCTATACACTTAGAATGGTTATATACCTAGCATGGTTATACACCTAGCATAGTTATATACTTAGCATGGTTATATACTTAGCATGGTTATATACCTAGCATGGTTATACACCTAGCATGGATATACACCTAGCATGGCTATACACCTAGCATGGCTATACACCTAGCATGGTTATATACCTAGCATGGTTATACACCTAGCATGGTTATACACCTAGCATGGTTATACACCTAGCATAGTTATATACCTAGCATAGTTATACACCTAGCATGGTTATACACCTAGCATAGTTATATACTTAGCATGGTTATATACCTAGCATGGTCATAAACCTAGCATGGTTATACACCTAGCATGGTTATATACCTAGCATGGTTATACACCTATGTAGCATGGTTATACACCTAGCATGGTTATACACCTAGCATGGTGATACACCTACCATGGTTATACACCTAGCATGGATATATACCTAGCATGGCTATACACCTAGCATGGCTATACACCTAGCATGGTTATATACCTAGCATAGTTATATACCTAGCATAGTTATACACCTAGCATGGTTATACACCTAGCATGGTTATACACCTAGCATGGTTATACACCTAGCATGTTTATACACCTAGTATGGTTATATACCTAGAATGGTTATATACCTAGCATGGTTATACACCTAGCATGGTTATACACCTAACATGTATATATACCTAGCATGGTTATACACCTAGCATGGTTATACATCTAGCATGGTTATACACCTAGCATGGTTATACACCTATAGCATGGTTATATACCTAGCATGATTATACACCTAGCATGGTTATACACCTAGCATGGTTATACACCTAGCATGGCTATACACCTAGCATGGCTATACACTTAGCATGGTTATATACCTAGCATGGTTATACACCTAGCATGGTTATACACCTAGCATGGTTATACACCTAGCATTGTTATATACCTAGCATGGTTATACACCTAGCATGGTTATACACCTAGCATGGTTATACACGTAGCATAGTTATACACCTAGCATGGTTATACCACTAGCATGGTTATACACCTAGCATGTTTATACACCTAGTATGGTTATATACCTAGAATGGTTATACACCTAGCATGGTTATATACCTAGCATGGTTATACACCTAGCATGGTTATACACCTAGCATGGTTATACACCTAGCATGGTTATACACCTAGCATGGCTATACACCTAGCATGGCTATACACCTAGCATGGTTATACACCTAGCATGGTTATACACCTAGCATGGTTATATACCTAGCATGGTTATATACCTAGCATGGTCATACACCTAGCATGGTTATACACCTAGCATGGTATTACACCTATCACGGTATTACACCTAGCATGGTTATATACCTAGCATGGTTATACACCTAGCATGGTTATATGCCTAGCATGGTTGTACACCTAGCATGGTTATACACCTAGCATGGTTATACACCTAGCATGGCTATACATCTAGCATGGTTATACACCTAGCATAGTTATATACCTAGCATGGTTATATACCTAGCATGGTTATACACCTAGCATGGTTATATACCTAGCATGGTTATATACCTAGAATGGTTATACACCTAGCATGGTTATATACCTTGAATGGTTATACACCTAGCATGGTTATACACCTAGCATGGTTATACACCTAGCATGGTTATACACCTAGCATGGTTATATACCTATCATGGTATTACACCTAGCATGGTTATACACCTAGAATGGTTATACACCTAGCATGGTTATATACCTTGAATGGTTATACACCTAGCATAGTTATACACCTAGCATGGTTATACACCTAGCATGGTTATACACCTAGCATGTTTATACACCTAGTATGGTTATATACCTAGAATGGTTATACACCTAGCATGGTTATACACCTAGCATGGTTATACACCCAGCATGGTTATACACCTAGCATGGTTATACACTTAGCATGGCTATACACCTAGCATGGCTATACATCTAGCATGGTTATACACCTAGCATGGTTATACACCTAGCATAGTTATATACCTAGCATGGTTATATACCTAGCATGGTCATACACCTAGCATGGTTATACACCTAGCATGGTTATACACCTAGCATTGTTATACACCTATGTAGCATGGTTATACACCTAGCATGGTCATACACCTACCATGGTTATACACCTAGCATGGATATACACCTAGCATGGCTATACACCTAGCATGGTTATATACCTAGCATGGTTATACACCTAGCATGGTTATACACCTAGCATGGTTATACACCTAGCATAGTTATATACCTAGCATAGTTATACACCTAGCATGGTTATACACCTAGCATGGTTATACACCTAGCATGTTTATACACCTAACATGTATATATACCTAGCATGGTTATACACCTAGCATGGTTATACATCTAGCATGGTTATACACCTAGCATGGTTATACACCTAGCATGGTTATACACCTATAGCATGGTTATATACCTAGCATGATTATACACCTAGCATGGTTATACACCTAGCATGGTTATACACCTAGCATGGCTATACACCAAGCATGGCTATACACTTAGCATGGTTATATACCTAGCATGGTTATACACCTAGCATGGTTATACACCTAGCATGGTTATATACCTAGCATGGTTATACACCTAGCATGTTTATATACCTAGCATGGTTATACACCTAGCATGGTTATACACCTAGCATAGTTATACACCTAGCATGGTTATATACCTATCATGGTATTACACCTAGCATGGTTATATACCTAGCATGGTTATACACCTAGCATGGCTATACACCAAGCATGGTTATACACCTAGCATGGTATTACACCTATCATGGTATTACACCTAGCATGGTTATACACCTAGCATGGTTATACACCTAGCATGGTTATATACCTAGCATGGTTATACACCTAGCATGGTTATACACCTAGCATGGTTATACACCTAGCATGGTTATACACCTAGCATGGTTATACACCTAGCATGGCTATACACCTAGCATGGCTATACACCTAGCATAGTTATACACCTAGCATGGTTATACACCTAGCATAGTTATATAGTTAGCATGGTTATATACCTAGCATGGTTATACACCTAGCATGGTTATACACCTATAGCATGGTTATATACCTAACATGTATATATACCTATCTTGGTTATACACCTAGCATGGTTATACATCTAGCATGGTTATACACCTAGCATGGTTATACACCTATAGCATGGTTATATACCTAGCATGATTATACACCTAGCATGGTTATACACCTAGCATGGTTATACACCTAGCATGGCTATACACCTAGCATGGCTATACACTTAGAATGGTTATATACCTAGCATGGTTATACACCTAGCATAGTTATATACTTAGCATGGTTATATACTTAGCATGGTTATATACCTAGCATGGTTATACACCTAGCATGGATATACACCTAGCATGGCTATACACCTAGCATGGCTATACACCTAGCATGGTTATATACCTAGCATGGTTATACACCTAGCATGGTTATACACCTAGCATGGTTATACACCTAGCATAGTTATATACCTAGCATAGTTATACACCTAGCATGGTTATACACCTAGCATGGTTATACACCTAGCATGGTTATACACCTAGCATAGTTATATACCTAGCATAGTTATACACCTAGCATGGTTATACACCTAGCATGGTTATACACCTAGCATGTTTATACACCTAACATGTATATATACCTAGCATGGTTATACACCTAGCATGGTTATACATCTAGCATGGTTATACACCTAGCATGGTTATACACCTATAGCATGGTTATATACCTAGCATGATTATACACCTAGCATGGTTATACACCTAGCATGGTTATACACCTAGCATGGCTATACACCAAGCATGGCTATACACTTAGCATGGTTATATACCTAGCATGGTTATACACCTAGCATGGTTATACACCTAGCATGGTTATATACCTAGCATGGTTATACACCTAGCATGTTTATATACCTAGCATGGTTATACACCTAGCATGGTTATACACCTAGCATAGTTATACACCTAGCATGGTTATATACCTATCATGGTATTACACCTAGCATGGTTATATACCTAGCATGGTTATACACCTAGCATGGCTATACACCAAGCATGGTTATACACCTAGCATGGTATTACACCTATCATGGTATTACACCTAGCATGGTTATACACCTAGCATGCTTATACACCTAGCATGGTTATATACCTAGCATGGTTATACACCTAGCATGGTTATACACCTAGCATGGTTATACACCTAGCATGGTTATACACCTAGCATGGTTATACACCTAGCATGGCTATACACCTAGCATGGCTATACACCTAGCATAGTTATACACCTAGCATGGTTATACACCTAGCATAGTTATATACTTAGCATGGTTATATACCTAGCATGGTTATACACCTAGCATGGTTATACACCTATAGCATGGTTATATACCTAACATGTATATATACCTATCTTGGTTATACACCTAGCATGGTTATACATCTAGCATGGTTATACACCTAGCATGGTTATACACCTATAGCATGGTTATATACCTAGCATGATTATACACCTAGCATGGTTATACACCTAGCATGGTTATACACCTAGCATGGCTATACACCTAGCATGGCTATACACTTAGAATGGTTATATACCTAGCATGGTTATACACCTAGCATAGTTATATACTTAGCATGGTTATATACTTAGCATGGTTATATACCTAGCATGGTTATACACCTAGCATGGATATACACCTAGCATGGCTATACACCTAGCATGGCTATACACCTAGCATGGTTATATACCTAGCATGGTTATACACCTAGCATGGTTATACACCTAGCATGGTTATACACCTAGCATAGTTATATACCTAGCATAGTTATACACCTAGCATGGTTATACACCTAGCATGGTTATACACCTAGCATGGTTATACACCTAGCATAGTTATATACCTAGCATAGTTATACACCTAGCATGGTTATACACCTAGCATGGTTATACACCTAGCATGTTTATACACCTAACATGTATATATACCTAGCATGGTTATACACCTAGCATGGTTATACATCTAGCATGGTTATACACCTAGCATGGTTATACACCTATAGCATGGTTATATACCTAGCATGATTATACACCTAGCATGGTTATACACCTAGCATGGTTATACACCTAGCATGGCTATACACCAAGCATGGCTATACACTTAGCATGGTTATATACCTAGCATGGTTATACACCTAGCATGGTTATACACCTAGCATGGTTATATACCTAGCATGGTTATACACCTAGCATGTTTATATACCTAGCATGGTTATACACCTAGCATGGTTATACACCTAGCATAGTTATACACCTAGCATGGTTATATACCTATCATGGTATTACACCTAGCATGGTTATATACCTAGCATGGTTATACACCTAGCATGGCTATACACCAAGCATGGTTATACACCTAGCATGGTATTACACCTATCATGGTATTACACCTAGCATGGTTATACACCTAGCATGCTTATACACCTAGCATGGTTATATACCTAGCATGGTTATACACCTAGCATGGTTATACACCTAGCATGGTTATACACCTAGCATGGTTATACACCTAGCATGGTTATACACCTAGCATGGCTATACACCTAGCATGGCTATACACCTAGCATAGTTATACACCTAGCATGGTTATACACCTAGCATAGTTATATACTTAGCATGGTTATATACCTAGCATGGTTATACACCTAGCATGGTTATATACCTAGAATGGTTATACACCTAGCATGGTTATACACCTAGCATGGTTATACACCTAACATGTATATATACCTAGCATGGTTATACACCTAGCATGGTTATACATCTAGCATGGTTATACACCTAGCATGGTTATACACCTATAGCATGGTTATATACCTAGTGATTATACACCTAGCATGGTTATACACCTAGCATGGTTATACACCTAGCATGGCTATACACCTAGCATGGCTATACACTTAGCATGGTTATACACCTAGCATAGTTATATACTTAGCATGGTTATATACCTAGCATGGTTATACACCTAGCATGGTTATATACCTAGCATGGTTATACACCTAGCATAGTTATATACTTAGCATGGTTATATACCTAGCATGGTTATACACCTAGCATGGATATACACCTAGCATGGCTATACACCTAGCATGGCTATACACCTAGCATGGTTATATACCTAGCATGGTTATACACCTAGCATGGTTATACACCTAGCATGGTTATACACCTATAGCATGGTTATATACCTAGCATGATTATACACCTAGCATGGTTATACACCTAGCATGGTTATACACCTAGCATGGCTATACACCTAGCATGGCTATACACTTAGCATGGTTATATACCTAGCATGGTTATACACCTAGCATGGTTATACACCTAGCATGGTTATACACCTAGCATAGTTATATACCTAGCATGGTTATATACCTAGCATGGTCATACACCTAGCATGGTTATACACCTAGCATGGTTATATACCTAGCATGGTTATACACCTAGCATGGCTATACACCTAGCATGTTTATACACCTAGTATGGTTATATACCTAGCATGGTTATATACCTAGCATGGTTATACACCTAGCATGGTTATACACCTAGCATGGTTATACACCTAGCATGGTTATACACCTAGCATGGCTATACACCTAGCATGGCTATACACCTAGCATGGTTATACACCTAGCATGGTTATACACCTAGCATAGTTATATACCTAGCATGGTTATATACCTAGCATGGTATACACCTAGCATGGTTATACACCTAGCATGGTATTACACCTATCACGGTATTACACCTAGCATGGTTATATACCTAGCATGGTTATACACCTAGCATGGTTATATACATAGCATGGTTATACACCTAGCATGGTTATACACCTAGCATGGTTATACACCTAGCATGGCTATACATCTAGCATGGCTATACACCTAGCATGGTTATACACCTAGCATGGTTATACACCTAGCATAGTTATATACCTAGCATGGTTATATATACCTAGCATGGTTATACACCTAGCATGGTTATATACCTAGCATGGTTATACACCTAGCATGGTTATATGCCTAGAATGGTTATACACCTAGCATGGTTATACACCTAGCATGGTTATATACCTAAAATGGTTATACACCTAGCATAGTTATACACCTAGCATGGTTATACACCTAGCATGGTTATACACCTAGCATGTTTATACACCTAGTATGGTTATATACCTAGAATGGTTATACACCTAGCATGGTTATACACCTAGCATGGTTATACACCTAGCATGGTTATACACCTAGCATGGTTATACACCTAGCATGGCTATACACCTAGCATGGCTATACATCTAGCATGGTTATACACCTAGCATGGTTATACACCTAGCATAGTTATATACCTAGCATGGTTATATACCTAGCATGGTCATACACCTAGCATGTATATATACCTAGCATAGTTATACACCTAGCATGGTTATACACCTAGCATGGTTATACACCTAGCATGTTTATACACCTAGTATGGTTATATACTTAGCATGGTTATACACCTAGCATGGTTATATACCCAAGGTTATACACCTAGCATGGTTATACACCTAGCATGGTTATACACCTATTTTAATATAGAATATAATGCTGATTAGATTAGATACACCTAGCTCATCCTCTTCCAAGTCATGGAACATCCCCTTCCAAGTCATGGAACATCCTCTTCCAAGTCATGGAACATCCTCTTCCAAGTCATGGAACATCCTCTTCCAAGTCATGGAACATCCTCTTCCAAGTCATGGAACATCCTCTTCAAAGTCATGGAACATCCTCTTCCAAGTCATGGAACATCCTCTCTAAGTCATGGAACATCCTCTTCTAAGTCATGGAACATCCTCTTCTAAGTCATGGAACATCCTCTTCCAAGTCATGGAACATCCTCTTCTAAGTCATGGAACATCCTCTTCCAAGTCATGGAACATCCTCTTCCAAGTCATGGAACATCCTCTTCCAAGTCATGGAACATCCTCTTCTAAGTCATGGAACATCCTCTCTATGTACAGGTATGCCAACAGAGTGAGTATGCATATATCAGGTATGCCAACAGAGTGAGTATGCATACATCAGGTATGCCAACAGAGTGAGTATGCATACATCAGGTATGTCAACAGAGTGAGTATGCATACATCAGGTATGTCAACAGAGTGAGTATGCATACATCAGGTATGTCAGGCTAGAATACTAGCAGCAGCACAGGTGCACTCCATCCCTCAAGCATGATCATCAATGTTTGAAACTAGACTCCTGGTTTCTGTTTATAACTGGACTCTTGAGCAGCAGGACATCCAAGCAGCATGGTCAGATGACAGGAGGGTAATCAAAGGTCTTGTTGCAGTATCAACAGATGGCGACTCCTTACCTTAGCTGCTCTACACAGGTGTTATGACATCAATGTTTGGTGATCCTTTACCGTAGCTCTTCTACATGTGGCATCAATGGTTGGTGACCCTTTACCTTAGCTCCTCTGGGCAGCATTAATGTTTGATGACCCCTTCACTTGCTCCTCTACAAGTGCAGGTTAGCCTATAGCCTGACCATAGTAGCCTGACCATAGTAGTGCAGGTTATAGCCTGTGCTTCCTATAGCCTGACCATACTACTGCAGGTTATAGCCTGTGCTTCCTATAGCCTGACCATAGTAGTGCAGGTTATAGCATGTGCTTCCTATAGCCTGACCATACTACTGCAGGTTATACATATCCCTAGCCCTAGCCCTAGTCATAGTGAATAGCTATAATCTTGCTAGCTGTCATAACTATAGCCACACTAGCTACCACAACTAGTTAGGCTGTTAGTTTTCATTATAATATAATAGAAATTATTGTTTTTAACACTCATGGATGGATTAGGTAAGATATAGCATGGATTAGGTAAGGTACAGTATGGACTATGTAAGGTGTAGCATGGACTAGGTAAGGTGTGGTTGTTTCAATAAAAAGATTGCGTAGACATTTAGGCACACACCCCAAAATGTTCTTAATCATAAAAGTCCATAGCTAAGCTACATCCACGGCAATTGGATAGAGGCAATTGGATAGAGGCGGGGGAAATGCACTATATCAATCTGCACGTGCTAGTCAAGCTTATACGCTCATAGAGCTCAGGAAGCTACGTCATTTCTATTGCTATTCAGACACTTCTATTCTTCTTCGCCTCTACACTTCTCTTATCCATTCTCATCTGGAGTACTGTTCTTTCCTCTGGGACTCAATCATCCCATCTTTCATCTCAGAATACAATACTTTGCCTGTAAATTATGCAGTGTACATTGGCCCTGGGACTACGCTTCTCTTCTCACTAAGCCATCTCTATCATCTCGCCGCCGTAATAACAAAGATTATCCTTTTAGCCTCCCACCATGCCTTGGGCCTCCTATCCTTCCCCCTGTAATCGGCTGCTAATCACATACAGAACTCGGGCCCAGAGGAAGCAATAAATTGATGGCAAAGGCCCACATTATGACCACACCCACAGTAACTGCAATACAGCATTGTCATATATAGTGATTGATAAAATGTTCAGTTAACTAGTGTAGGTCCTACTATGGTCCACTACAGAAAAGTACCTTTGATATGATGCTCAGAATCTGAGAGGAAATCATTGGCCACCTCTTGTAGATCTAAAGAATCTGTGCATTCCTTATGCACATGAAGGATCAATAGATTTGTTAAGACTCTCCTCCTTCATAGTAGTTCTAAGATAAGTTTTCACTCGACGGAGTGCACGGAATGACCTTTCTGATGTGGCATTAGTTGCAGGCATCACCATAATCAATTGTAGTACCCTGACTACTTGCCTTAAAAGGTCCCTTTAGCAATTGAATATGCCTTGAAATGATCCCTGATATCAAAAATTGTAGTTGCTGAGGTAGCCATGTTGTTCTTTTGCTGAAATTCAATACCAAAAGTTATAAGTTGATCATCTGGATTAAAATCATCCTTGCAGAAGTCACACACAACTTTAAATTCTTCCTCAAAATCTGCTGCATAACTGGCCCTTGATAAGATACTGTTCCAACTTGCTATAACTTGGTTGATCAAAGCGGTTCGCAATACAGTTATTAGTATTATACAGTTTCATAATAAAGCAGTTTCATGAAATTGGTGATTATTTCCACCTTCATATTTCCACCTTCATCTAACCTTGCTGGCCTTTTTCACCGGCATGGTAACTGGTGACAGCAAAATTCAAAACTTTGGTCCAAAACAGGTCATAAGCTTCTGGGTTGCGTGTATATATGCTGCACTATAGCTTTGCAAGTTGCTGGCTCAGCAGCAGATGTTGTTTTCTTCTCAATTGTTGAACATAAATTGTCAGAGTTATGCAAGACCATTTCCCCAGGAGAATTAGCAAATAAAAATTCAAATGTTTGCATCTGAGCACATACCCCATTAATTGTGCTTTGGTCTCTGTATCCTTAATTAACAACATCTACAGCCTCTTCCCATGTTTGCAAAAGAACTTCAAAGTTACGGCTAAAGCATCAGCTCGCACAATCCATCTGGTTGGACAGAGTAATCTCATTCCTGCCGAGTGAGAATCATGGATTAAGTCATGGTGTCTCTTTAATTCTCTAAACATCTCTTCCTTATGTGGGGAGAATTTTATAAGTTTAGTGACTTCATGGGTTACATCCCAAGGCATTTTTAATGGGTTTAGATACTTTTATGGCATCATTCACTGCAAGATTTATAGAGTGGCCATAACAATGAGTATAGAGTGCCCGGGTCTCTTTATCCATTATCAACTTGGCCAGCCCAGATCTAACTCCACTCATTATACTGGCTCCCTCATAGCATTGTCCACGGACTTAGGAGAAAGGAATGTTGAGTCTACTGAGAGAATCTTCCATAACTTATTTTAATGTCATAGAGTCAATTGATGGGCCTTGATAAAGTTCAAGGAACTCTTCAAATATGTCGAAATAATCCATTACTGACCGAAAACCTAAAGTTGCTTGCACATGATTAGAAACATCAGTCATTTCATTCCATCATTATGGAGATGACTGAAGGGAGATAGCAATTCCCCTCAACATAAGCTCAGCCATCACCATCAAGATTTCGTTTTGGATGTCATGGGGATGGATATTTATTACTTTTCTTCTTCAGCCATTCAGATACTCTGGGATCTTCCTCAGCCAGTCAAACACTCTCACTGGGATCTTCTTCAGCCAGTCATATACTAGGGGACTTCTTCAGCCAGTCATAAACTCTGGACCTTCTTCAGCCAGTCAGTCATATACTCTGAGACCTTCTTCAGCCTGTCATATACTCTGGGATCTTCTTCAGCCAGTCAAACACCCTCACTGGGATCTTCTTCAGCCAGTCATATACTAGGGGACTTCTTCAGCCAGTCATAAACTCAGGACCTTCTTCAGACAGTCAGTCATATACTCTGAGACCTTCTTCAGCCAGTCATATACTCTAACTGGGATCTTCCTCAGCCAGTCATATACTCTCACTGGGATTTTATTCAGCCAGTCATATACTCTGGGACCTTCTTCAGCCAGTCATATACTCTGGGACCTTCTTCAGCCAGTCATATACTCTGGGACCTTCTTCAGCCAGTCATATACTCTGGGACCTTATTCAGCCAGTCATATACTCTGGGACCTTCTTCAGCCAGTCATATACTCTGAGACCTTCTTCAGCCAGTCATATACTCTGTGACCTTCTTCAGCCAGTCATATACTCTCACTGGGATCTTCTTCAGCCAGTCATATACTGTTGGATCTTCTTCAGCCAGTCATATACTCTGAGTTCTTCTTCAGCCAGTCATCTACTCTGAGACGTTCTTCAGCCAGTCATATACTCTCACTGGGACCTTCTTCAGCCAGTCATATACTCTCACTGGGATCTTCTTCAGCCAGTCATATACTCTGAAACCTTCTTCAGCCAGTCATATACTTCCCACTGGGATCTTCTTCAGCCAGTCATGTACAGTGGGTTCTTCTTTAGCCAGTCATATAATCTGAGACATTCTTCAGCCAGTCATATACTCTTGGATCTTCTTCAGCCAGTCATATACTCTGAGACCTTCTTCAGCCAGTAATATACTCTCACTGGGATTTTATTCAGCCAGTCATATACTCTGGGACCTTCTTCAGCCAGTCATATACTCTGGGACCTTCTTCAGCCAGTCATATACTCTGAGACCTTCTTCAGCCAGTCATATACCCTCACTGAGGTCTTCTTCAGCCAGTCATATACTCTGGCACATTCTTCAGCCAGTCATATACTCTGGGAACTTCTTCAGCCAGTCAGATACTCTGGGATCTTCTTCAGCCAGTCAAACACCCTCACTGGGATCTTCTTCAGCCAGTCATAAACTCTGGACCTTCTTCAGCCAGTCATATACTCTGGGACCTTCTTAAGCCAGTCATATACTCTGAGACCTTCTTCAGCCAGTCATATACTTCCCACTGGGATCTTCTTCAGCCAGTCATGTACTGTGGGTCCTTCTTTAGCCAGTCATATAATCTGAGACATTCTTCAGCCAGTCATATACTCTTGGATCTTCTTCAGCCAGTCATATACTCTGAGACCTTCTTCAGCCAGTAATATACTCTCACTGGGATCTTCTTCAGCCAGTCATATACTTCCCACTGGGATCTTCTTCAGCCAGTCATGTACTGTGGGTCCTTCTTTAGCCAGTCATATAATCTGAGACGTTCTTCAGCCAGTCATATACTCTGAGACGTTCTTCAGCCAGTAATATACTCTCACTGGGATCTTCTTCAGCCAGTTATGTACTCTGGTTCCTTCTTTAGCCAGTCATATACTCTGTGCCCTTCTTCAGCCAGTCATATGCTCTCACTGGGATCTTCTTCAGCCAGTCATATACTGTTGGATCTTCTTCAGCCAGTCATATACTCTGAGTTCTTCTTCAGCCAGTCATCTACTCTGAGACGTTCTTCAGCCAGTCATATACTCTCACTGGGACCTTCTTCAGCCAGTCATATACTCTCACTGGGATCTTCTTCAGCCAGTCATATACTCTGAAACCTTCTTCAGCCAGTCATATACTTCCCACTGGGATCTTCTTCAGCCAGTCATGTACAGTGGGTCCTTCTTTAGCCAGTCATATAATCTGAGACCTTCTTCAGCCAGTCATATACTCTGGTTCCTTCTTTAGCCAGTCATATACTCTGTGCCCTTCTTCAGCCAGTCATATGCTCTCACTGGGATCTTCTTCAGCCAGTCATATACTGTTGGATCTTCTTCAGCCAGTCATATACTCTGAGTTCTTCTTCAGCCAGTCATCTACTCTGAGACGTTCTTCAGCCAGTCATATACTCTCACTGGGACCTTCTTCAGCCAGTCATATACTCTCACTGGGATCTTCTTCAGCCAGTCATATACTCTGAAACCTTCTTCAGCCAGTCATATACTTCCCACTGGGATCTTCTTCAGCCAGTCATGTACAGTGGGTCCTTCTTTAGCCAGTCATATAATCTGAGACATTCTTCAGCCAGTCATATACTCTTGGATCTTCTTCAGCCAGTCATATACTCTGAGACCTTCTTCAGCCAGTCAGATACTCTGGGATCTTCTTCAGCCAGTCAAACACCCTCACTGGGATCTTCTTCAGCCAGTCATATACTAGGGGACTTCTTCAGCCAGTCATAAACTCTGGACCTTCTTCAGCCAGTCAGTCATATACTCTGAGACCTTCTTCAGCCAGTCATATACTCTAACTGGGATCTTCCTCAGCCAGTGATATACTCTCACTGAGATTTTATTCAGCCAGTCATATACTCTGGGACCTTCTTCAGCCAGTCATATACTCTGGGACCTTCTTCAGCCAGTCATATACTCTGAGACCTTCTTCAGCCAGTCAAATACTCTCACTGAGGTCTTCTTCAGCCAGTCATATACCCTCACTGAGATCTTCTTCAGCCAGTCATATACTCTGGCACATTCTTCAGCCAGTCATATACTCTGGGAACTTCTTCAGCCAGTCAGATACTCTGGGATCTTCTTCAGCCAGTCAAACACCCTCACTGGGATCTTCTTCAGCCAGTCATATACTAGGGGACTTCTTCAGCCAGTCATATACTCTGGGACCTTCTTCAGCCAGTCATATACTCTGAGACCTTCTTCAGCCAGGCATATACTCTCACTGGGATCTTCTTCAGCCAGTCATATACTCTGGGATTTATACTTGACGGATTAGACTAATTCCATCCCCAAGAGGAAATCAAGTCCGTTATCCATCAGTTACTATACGAGGAATGCCTTCCTGAGGCAATGATCGTCGTGGTGTCGCGACCAGTGGCCACTGAGAAACTAAGGTCTCATGCTGGAACCTCTGGTACTTCTGCTGGTGGTGCTTCCACTCCTGGTACTTCTGCTGCCAGTACTGCTGCTCTTGTTTCTTCTGTTTCTTCTGCTGTTCCTCGATTCAGTCCACATAGCTCCATTACATGTCCTGCACCTACTTCTTTGGCGCACCCATCTAGTAGATTATTATCATTATGGTCACATAATCTTGACCAGAGTATTATATAAAAAAATTATAAAAAAATGCATTTATCATCATAAAAATGTTTTATGTTGATAAACAAGCATAATTATATTCATATGCTATGGTCAGAATGTGGTCACAAGCATTTGACCACATTGTTTCAAGTAATAGAAACATATTTATGTAAAAAACGTTAGAAGCAATATTATGTTTATAAATACACAATCATATTCATCGGATGTGGTCACAACATCCTAACCACATTGTTTGAAATACAACAAAAAATATTTAGGCAAAAATTATATATAATCAATGTTCTTATATTGATTAAATCCATAATCATATTCATACTTTGTGGTCAGTGTGTGATTTCCACAAAAATTACCACATGTTTATCAACAATAATGCTATCCCATAATATATGGTTGCTAGGTACTATTGCATTCCAGATTTTATATTAATTTTTAACTGTAGCTGTGTCTATTTCCAACAATTCTCCTCTCTTAAGTAACTTATAATAATTGGATTCGCCACATTGTGGTTTGTAACCATGGCAACAGTTGGTAACCACAATGTTGGTTATAACAAGGGCTACTGGATACAATATGGTTGCTATGGACTTTAGTCAACTCTTGTTGAGATAAAAGGGCATACGTTCATCCATGTCATTTTTTTTTCTTTCCCAAAATAAAGTCACCGGGGAGAGGGTTAAAAATAGAGAACAAGAGAAGATTGTCACCCAATATGCAGCAGCGAAACACATGTATGGAAGTTTTACTGCAGCATAGTCAAGACTGAAGAAGAAATACAGCGTATAATGTGGCCTGCAGATCGCAAGATATCTTGCATCAGGTCCACTGTATATGCAGTGTTATAGTAGGTCAGTGATGGTGGCCCTTAGCTGTGTGTACATGCAGTGTTATAGTAGGTCAGTGATGGTGGTCCCTAGCTGTGTGTACCATGCAGTGTTATAGCAGGTCAGTGATGGTGGTCCCTAGCTGTGTGTACATGCAGTGTTATAGCAGGTCAGTAATGGTGGTCCATAGCTGTGTGTACATGTAGTGTTATAGTAGGTCAATGATGGTGGCCCCTACATGCAGTGTTATAGTAGGTCAGTGATGGTGGCCCCTAGCTGTGTGTACATGCAGTGTTATAGCAGGACAGTGATGGTGGTCCCTAGCTGTGTGTACATGCAGTGTTATAGCAGGTCAGTGATGGTGGTCCCTAGCTGTGTGTACATGCAGTGTTATAGCAGGTCAGTGATGGTGGTCCCTAGCTGTGTGTACATGCAGTGTTATAGTAGGTCAGTGATGGTGGCCCCTAGCTGTGTGTACATGCAGTGTTATAGCAGGTCAGATATAGCAGGTCAGTGAAAAAAACAGCCCCCCCCCCCCTCCACCCACCAGTCACATTTTTTAAGACATTTGATCTTCCATACGTTCGCTTGGTTCTGTAGAATATTTATACCCAGTGGAGTTAAATTTACACTTTTATTATTTATATACTGAAGAGAAAGCTGAAACAACTACATGAAAAGTAACTTTCAAGTTTTTTTTAATTCTTAGTAATTTCGTTGTCTCGCACAACGTTTTCGCTGCACCAAATACTCCTAAGGAAGTAGTCTCTCAGCCATCTAAGGCAAAGTTAAATCAGACCATTAACATTCTAAAGCCAAGCATGTTTTTTATCACCACACTCATTTTAGCTACAGGGGGGGGGGGCAATAAAAAATGTTTTTATTGACCCCATGTGTGTGGGGTTTTTCCCCACCACCCCCATTCACTTCATTTATGATTATATTTGAAGCCACATGCTCTATGCCTAGCTGTATGTATTTGATTGGTCAGAATGAACAGACAGAGCTGGGCACATAACAATTAGTTAGTCCTGATTGTTCACTTCTGATGTTTGTGTTTCTGGTGTTTGGAGAATAATAAGACTTCACTAACTCTGGTGGCAGCATATATCTCTGGGATTCTCAGGCAAGATAGCTGGGTGAGGATTGTGAGGTTGAGTTAGGTCTAAGATAGTGTATGGTACTAGAAGAGTCTAACAATATATATTTGTCTTGTTAATAAATGCCTTTTTTTCTTTTCTTACACGTGTAACTGACAGAGGCTTCTGTTAGTAAGGCTATTGGAGAAGTGGAAGCAGAAGCATCTGTCAAGGCTACAGCTAAGAAATACCATCTATCAGTCTCATTGCTCTGCAAACGATGTCTAGTTGAAAAGGGGGAGTGGTTTTGGGGGAAAGAGGAGGTACATTTTAACGCCTAATGAAAAAGGTCAATGAATAGCCCAGGGCTTCCTCTAGCCCCTGGTACCAATTTCAAATTTTTAGCACTTAGCAATCTGGAGTTATTTAGGCTGAGGTTTTTGACATTCGTGTTTTTGAGGTCCCTCCACTTTTGGGTCTAGTAACTTGCCCATAGTGATACCTATGAAACATATTTTAGTATCAAAAGAGAGCACACAGAGAGACCTCTCTTTTGATCTATATATGAAGTCCATACCATGAAGTTTGCAGAATCTACGGAGCTCTAAAGTTGTAACCATAAGTTTTTAAAAAAATGCAACTGTTTGCCCGCAGAGGTATCTCTGTTGCCTAGTTCAGTATAAGTGTCTCGGTTGCTTAATTCAGCTTAAGTCGCTCTGTGGCCTAGTACATCATATATGTGTCTATGAGGCTTAGTTCACTTTCCCCAAGGGGCAGTGAAAATTATGACAGGCTGGGGAAAATCCAACCTCTTGTCAGCCATTTTCAACACAATTTTTCATCAATATACAGGCCGAACTGCGAGATTGCAATCGATGAGGCTATGATCAACTTTCAAGGTCATTCATCACTGAAGCAATACATGCAATTGAAACCCATCAAAAGAGGAATCAAGGTGTGGGTTCGGGCTGATAGCCGAAATGGTTTTTTCACACAGAGATTTACACGGGTAAAAAGAAAGGTGCAGTTGAACACCACTTGGGGGCAAGAGTGGTCAAGGAACTAACTGAGGACCTACAGGGCAAGTGGCACGTGCACGTGTACTTTGACAGCTTTTTTACCTCGCATAGTCTGTTGGTTGATTTGGAGAGGAGAGGGAGTTATGGATGTGGGACAGCCAGGAAAGACAGGCGTGGTTTACCCGAGGAGCTGGAGAAAGGCAAATTCAAGAAAAGGTAAAATGTGCACTAGATTAACACAAGTTAGTGTTATGCCACAAACATTTTGGGGTTGTATATCAGTTCATGCATGTTATTTACCACAACTATGAGATACTCATTATATGAACTTCTAAACATTTTTAGGGGCCAGTCACTAACCACGCAATGTGGAAAAGTGTGTGCAAATGCATGGCAGGAACGAAAAATCGTCATGATTATGTACACCAACAGCGACCCCAAGAGCGTCACCTCAGTCATTCGGCATACAAACAATAGCTGCAGAGAGGAAATAAGCTGCCCCTTAGCTATCCAGTCCTACAATAAATACATGGGAGGAGGGGATCAGATCAGAGGATATTATAGGTGCAGGGTGAAAAGCTACAAAGACATATTTAACTTTCTGATCGATGTGGCCATAACAAACGCCTTCATTCTACACAAAGGATGGTCAGGAAGCGGAAGTGAACTTACGATCAAGAAGTTCAGGATTCAGTTAGCCAAGGAGATAATTGGAAGTTATTGTAGCCGACGCAGAGCTGGGTGTGGCTCCATTATCAAGAGTCTTCCTTTCCTCCACTTCCCAATAAAGAACCCTGTAACCTCTGGGAAGCGCAGTCGAGGACGTTGCACTTACTGCTACCAGCAACAAAAGAGATCGGACAGCCAGTGGTACTGACAGGATTGTGGCATATGGCTATGCCACACTGGAATTGCGAGCACCGACTGCTACCTATTGTGGCACAAAAACAAATTATAGTCACGTTATTGGAATATAACCTTCTCTCTCCATATGCACCAATGTACTACATTGTATTCATATCAAATGATATTTTTTGCGCGTAATCAAATACAGCACGTTGCCATTCATCAACCACTTTAGTTATTGCAATTTGGTTTGACCTAGCATGGTTATATACCTAGCATGGTTATACACCTAGCATGGTTATACACCTAGCATGGTTATATACCTAGCATGGTTATACACCTAGCATGGTTATACACCTAGCATGGTTATACACCTAGCATGGTTATACACCTAGCATGGTTATACACGTAGCATAGTTATACACCTAGCATGGTTATACACCTAGCATGGTTATATACCTAGCATGGTTATACACCTAGCATGGTTATACACGTAGCATAGTTATACACCTAGCATGGTTATACACCTAGCATGGTTATACACCTAGCATGGTTATACACCTAGCATGGTTATACACCTAGCATGGATATACACCTTAGCATGGTTATATACCTAGCATGGTTATACACCTACAGTAGCATGGCTATACACCAAGCATGGTTATACACCTAGCATGGTATTACACCTATCATGGTATTACACCTAGCATGGTTATACACCTAGCATGGTTATACACCTAGCATGGTTATATACCTAGCATGGTTATACACCAAGCATGGTTATATACCTAGCATGGTTATACACCTAGCATGGTTATACACCTAGCATGGTTATACACCTAGCATGGTTATACACCTAGCATGGTTATACACCTAGCATGGTTATACACCTAGCATGGCTATACACCTAGCATGGCTATACACCTACCATGGTTATACACCTAGCATGGTTATACACCTAGCATAGTTATATACCTAGCATGGTTATATACCTAGCATGGTCATACACCTAGCATGGTTATACACCTAGCATGGTTATATACCTAGCATGGTTATACACCTATGTACTGTAGCATAGTTATACACCTAGCATGGTGATACACCTACCATGGTTATACACCTAGCATGGTTATACACCTAGTCATGGAACATCCTCTTCTAAGTCATGGAACATCCTCTTCCAAGTCATGGAACATCCTCTTCTAAGTCATGGAACATCCTCTCTATGTACTTTTGGAATCTAGCATTGAATTGGGTTGCATGGCACCGAGGTTATGTTCATTTCTGCCTCAAAGATCTCTAGCGGAGACGTTCTGAATATTATCGCGATGGATCTTTGTGACTAATAAAGTAGATTTTCTATCAGTTGTACAGCTTTCTAAATGTGATATTCGCATTCCCCAGTTCAAAAAACATGCCAGGTGAAAACTTTTAGACCAATGAGACCAGAATTGCCTGATTTACATCAATTTTAGTAAGATATGGGCACTCGGAGATGTAAATGCGTGGGCGTTGAGTACGTGAAAAGACCAATTTTTTGGAATTTATGAAAAACGGTGTTCCTGACCTCATGGAGAGCTAAAATTTCGGATTTGACCTATATATGTATGTATGTATCTTGCCATGGTTGGAGGCTGGAAAAAATTTGAGATGGGTGGTGTAATGGCCTAGATGATTTGACATGGAATGACCCATATGCCAACAGAGTGAGTATGCTTACATCAGGTATGTCAACAGAGTGAGTATGCTTACATCAGGTATGTCAACAGAGTGAGTATGCTTACATCAGGTATGCCAACAGAGTGAGTATGCATACATCAGGTATGTCAACAGAGTGAGTATGCATACATCAGGTATGCCAACAGAGTGAGTATGCATACATCAGGTATGCCAACAGAGTGAGTTTGCTTACATCAGGTATGCCAACAGAGTGAGTATGAGTATGCTTACATCAGGTATGCCACAGAGTGAGTATGCATACATCAGGTATGCCAACAGAGTGAGTATGCATACATCAGGTATGCCAACAGAGTGAGTATGCATATATCAGGTATGCCAACAGAGTGAGTATGCATACATCAGGTATGCCAACAGAGTGAGTATGCATACATCAGGTATGCCACAGAGTGAGTATGCTTACAACAGGTATGACAACAGAGTGAGTATGAGTATGCTTACATCAGGTATGCCACAGAGAGAGTATGCATACATCAGGTATGCCACAGAGTGAGTATGCTTACAACAGGTATGTCAACAGAGTGAGTATGCATACATCAGGTATGCCACAGAGTGAGTATGCATACATCAGGTATGCCAACAGAGTGAGTATGCATACATCAGGAATGCCAACAGAGTGAGTATGCATACATCAGGTATGCCAACAGAGTGAGTATGCATACATCAGGTATGTCAACAGAGTGAGTATGCATACATCAGGTATGTCAGGCTAGAATACTAGCAGCAGCACAGGTGCACTCCATCCCTCAAGCATGATCATCAATGTTTGAAACTAGACTCCTGGTTTCTGTTTATAACTGGACTCTTGAGCAGCAGGACATCCAAGCAGCATGGTCAGATGACAGGAGGGTAATCAAAGGTCTTGTTGCAGTATCAACAGATGGTGACTCCTTACCTTAGCTGCTCTACACCTCTACACAGGTGTTATGACATCAATGTTTGGTGATCCTTTACCGTAGCTGTTCTACATGTGGCATCAATGGTTGGTGACCCTTTACCTTAGCTCCTCTGGGCAGCATTAATGTTTGATGACCCCTTAACTTGCTCCTCTACAAGTGCAGGTTAGCCTATAGCCTGACCATACTACTGCAGGTTATAGCCTGTGCTTCCTATAGCCTGACCATAGTAGTGCAGGTTATAGCCTGTGTTTCCTATAGCCTGACCATACTACTGCAGGTTATAGCCTGTGCTTCCTATAGCCTGACCATACTACTGCAGGTTATAGCCTGTGCTTCCTATAGCCTGACCATACTACTGCAGGTTATACATATCCCTAGCCCTAGCCCTAGTCATAGTGTAGTGAATAGCTATAATCTTGCTAGCTGTCATAACTATAGCCACACTAGCTACCACAACTAGTTAGGCTGTTAGTTTTTATTATAATATAATAGAAATTATGGTTTTTAACACTCATGGATGGATTAGGCTCATGGATGGATTAGGTAAGATATAGCATGGATTAGGTAAGGTACAGTATGGACTAGGTAAGGTGTAGCATGGACTAGGTAAGGTGTGGTTGTTTCAATAAAAATATTGCGTAGACATTTACCCCAAAATGTTCTTAATCCTAAAAGTCCAAAAAGTCCATAGCTAAGCTACATCCACGGCACATCCACGGCAATTGGATAGAGGCGGGGGAAATGCACATATCAATCTGCACGTGCTAGTCAAGCTTATACGCTCATAGAGCTCAGGAAGTCACACATCCTGCACATGCTCATAGAGCTCAGGAAGTCACACATCCTGCACGTGCTCATAGAGCTCAGGAAGTCACACATCCTGCACGTGCTCATAGAGCTCAGGAAGTCACACATCCTGCACGTGCTCATAGAGCTCAGGAAGTCACACATCCTGCATGTGCTCAGGAAGTCACACATCCTGCACGTGCTCATAGAGCTCAGGAAGTCACACATCCTGCACACAAAGCCGGAAGATGTGGAGATAGTAGCAGTGGATCGTTGCATGTATGGCCCTGTTCAGCCAGTAGTGGAAACAGTTAGTCGAGGGAATGCACTGCTGAAGTTCGAGTGTGAAGCAAAAGTGATAAACAATTTCAAGTATTTTTCTTTAAGAAAATGCAATAAAACCCAACTTTTAACCATTATTGTACTATATATTGTAGTATTTGAACAAATTTTAATGAAAAAAGATTCAATTGGTTAAAATATTAAAATATTGAAGTATTTACATTTGATTTTACCGTTTAGGATATTTTTAAAGGGGTGGGTTTTTTTTAACCCTTTCATGGGGTAAAAAAAAACCCACCATATTTTTATTAATATTTCATTATAGGACATGGGATATATTTTTTTAATTTATGTAGTCATCATTTGATAGTAAAGTACTAGAGGATGGCACATGTGTTTTTAGTAAATCCTTTACTCTGGCTCTTAAAAGGTAAAGTTAAGGGAAACGGCTTTTTTTTTACCCCAATTGACTATATTGGACGTACCCACACTCTGTTCTGCCTTCTCCTATTCCTCCTCCTACGCCTCCTGAGCAAAAGAATCAAAATAATAGCCTGCTTCACTGCCGTCGAGTCATAAGTCATAGCGTAGTCGAGGGTGTGGCAAGGTAAAGGGTCGTTCCTCAATTGGGCTTGCAGTGACGGAACTAAACGGGCTAATTTGTGACTTCGTTGTGGTTGCCGTTTAAAATCTTTGTCACTGAAGTTGGACAGGCCACAAGGTGAAACTTAACGCTACATGGGTTAGTGACGGCTTACTCTCCTGCAATGCTGGTGAAGAAGCAAGTCTGTGATTGAGTTGATCTAATACTGGTAAAGGGTAGCTAAAGTAGTAGACTTGTTGGTTGATGTGTTGCTCTAGGCACTCCAGCCTACCTCTCAATATGCACACATGGAGAGGGTCTGGGCAAACTGGCAGCATAGCTTTGTGCTGCACAATGCACAGAATCCATGATCATGCACTACCCACATTTGCTACCTGCAACAGGGGCACCTTCTTCATGACTACATTTAATAACAGCACTGCTATCCCATAGCTTATGGTTGCTAGGGACATCTCTGATGGTTGCTAGAGATTAACTTGAAAACTGTCATTAAAAGACGGATCCTTCTCGTTGACCTTTGACCTTGCACCTTATCCCTTGCTAAGGGTCAACTTGGGAAATGCTCTGTCAAGTTATGTTCATGCCACCTAATTAGGACTTTGACCTTTAACAGTTATTATTACAGACAGACATTGAGGAGGTGATAATACAACTTAGTTGGTGTGACTATACTGCTGAGGTATTTCTTGAAGATGTCCACATACGACAGGTGAGCACACGCCAGAAATACTTTACACACGTCCCCTTGGTACACTTTGCTTGAGGTGGAGGTCCGTATGGGGAGGGAGGGGCACATTTCTCTGTGTGTATGTCAGCGTATAAGACTTGGGTGAAGAGGTGTGGTCAGTGTGTTACTATGTATATTATATATATATATGTATATATGTCCGAATGCAATGACTAAGGTTAGGTTTGGACAATGACTAGGGTTAGGGCTTGGACAATGTCTGTGTGCTAGACACACACCAACTAGCATGGCAGTACATAGGACTACACACCAACTAGCATGGCAGTACAGGCAGGACTACACACCAACTAGCATGGCAGTACAGGTAGGACTACACACCAACTAGCATGGCAGTACAGGTAGGACTACACACCAACTAGCATGGCAGTACAGGTAGGACTACACACCAACTAGCATGGAAGCACAGGTAGGACTACACACCAACTAGCATGGCAGTACAGGTAGGACTACACACCAACTAGCATGGCAGTACAGGTAGGACTACACACCAACTAGCATGGCAGAACAGGTAGGACTATACACCAACTAGCATGGCAGTACAGGTAGGACTACACACCAACTAGCATGGCAGTACAGGTAGGACTACACACCAACTAGCATGGCAGTACAGGTAGGACTATACACCAACTAGCATGGCAGTACAGGTAGGACTACACACCAACTAGCATGGCAGTGCAGGTAGGACTACACACCAACTAGCATGGCAGTACAGGTAGGACTACACACCAACTAGCATGGCAGTACAGGTAGGACTACACACCAACTAGCATGGCAGTACAGATAGGACTATACACCAACTAGCATGGCAGTACAGGTAGGACTATACACCAACTAGCATGGCAGTACAGGTAGGACTATACACCAACTAGCATGGCAGTACAGGTAGGACTACACACCAACTAGCATGGCAGTACAGGTAGGACTACACACCAACTAGCATGGCAGTACAGGCAGGACTATACACCAACTAGCATGGCAGTACAGGTAGGACTACACACCAACTAGCATGGCAGTACAGGTAGGACTATACACCAACTAGCATGGCAGTACAGGTAGGACTACACACCAACTAGCATGGCAGTACAGGTAGGACTACACACCATCTAGCATGGCAGTACAGGTAGGACTACACACCAACTAGCATGGCAGTACAGGTAGGACTACACACCAACTAGCATGGCAGTACAGGCAGGACTACACACCAACTAGCATGGCAGTACAGGTAGGACTACACACCAACTAGCATGGCAGTACAGGCAGGACTACACACCAACTAGCATGGCAGTACAGGTAGGACTACACACCAACTAGCATGACAGTACAGGTAGGACTACACACCAACTAGCATGGCAGTACAGGTAGGACTACACACCAACTAGCATGGCAGTACAGGTAGGACTATACACCAACTAGCATGGCAGTACAGGTAGGACTACACACCAACTAGCATGGCAGTACAGGCAGGACTATACACCAACTAGCATGGCAGTACAGGTAGGACTACACACCAACTAGCATGGCAGTACAGGTAGGACTACACACCAACTAGCATGGCAGTACAGGTAGGACTACACACCAACTAGCATGGCAGTACAGGTAGGACTACACACCAACTAGCATGGCAGTACAGGTACTGTAGGACTATACACCAACTAGCATGGCAGTACAGGTAGGACTACACACCAACTAGCATGGCAGTACAGGTAGGACTACACACCAACTAGCATGGCAGTACAGGTAGGACTACACACCAACTAGCATGACAGTACAGGTAGGACTACACACCAACTAGCATGGCAGTACAGGTAGGACTACACACCAACTAGCATGGCAGTACAGGTAGGACTACACACCAACTAACATGGCAGTACAGGTAGGACTACACACCAACTAGCATGGCAGTACAGGTAGGACTACACACCAACTAGCATGGCAGTACAGGTAGGACTACACACCAACTAGCATGGCAGTACAGGTAGGACTACACACCAACTAGCATGGCAGTACAGGTAGGACTACACACCAACTAGCATGGCAGTACAGGTAGGACTACACACCAACTAGCATGGCAGTACAGGTAGGACTACACACCAACTAGCATGGCAGTACAGGTAGGACTACACACCAACTAGCATGGCAGTACAGGTAGGACTATACACCAACTAGCATGGCAGTACAGGTAGGACTACACACCAACTAGCATGGCAGTACAGGTAGGACTACACACCAACTAGCATGGCAGTACAGGTAGGACTACACACCAACTAGCATGGCAGTACAGGTAGGACTACACACCAACTAGCATGGCAGTACAGGTAGGACTACACACCAACTAGCATGGCAGTACAGGTAGGACTACACACCAACTAGCATGGCAGTACAGGTAGGACTACACACCAACTAGCATGGCAGTACAGGTAGGACTACACACCAACTAGCATGGCAGTGCATGTAGGACTGCACACCAACTAGCATGGCAGTACAGGTAGGACTACACACCAACTAACATGGCAGTACAGGTAGGACTGCACACCAACTAGCATGGCAGTACAGGTAGGACTACACACCAACTAGCATGGCAGTACAGGTAGGACTACACACCAACTAGCATGGCAGTACAGGTAGGACTGACTACATATATACCAACTAGACTTGGTCCTTTACCTATCAGTATAGAGAACAAACATTTACAGAACCCTTTACCTATCAGTGTAGAGAACAAACATTTACTTGACCCTTTACCTATCAGTGTAGAGAACAAACATTTACAGGACCCTTTACCTATCAATGTAGAGAATAAACATTTACAGGACCCTTTACCTATCAGTGTAGAGAACATACATTTACTTGACCCTTTAGCTATCAATGTAGAGAATAAACATTTACAGGACCATTTACCTATCAGTGTAGAGAACAAACATTTACAGAACCCTTTACCTATCAGTGTAGAGAACAAATATTTACAGGACCCTTTACCTATATATCAGTGTAGAGAACAAACATTTTCATTTCCCTTTACCTCCCTTTACCTATCAATGTAGAGAATAAACATTTACAGGACCTTTTACCTATCAGTGTAGAGAACAAACATTTACAGGACCCTTTACCTATCAATGTAGAGAATAAACATTTACAGGACCCTTTACCTATCAGTGTAGAGAACAAATCAGTGTAGAGAACAAACATTTACAGGACCCTTTACCTATCAATGTAGAGAACAAACATTTACAGGACCCTTTACCTATCAGTGTAGAGAACAAATATTTACTGGGTCCTTTACCTATCACCTTTACCTATCAGTATAGAGAACAAACATTTACAGGACCCTTTATCTATCAGTGTAGAGAATAAACATTTACAGGACTGTTTACCTATCAATTTAGAGGGGGAAACATTTTCATTTCCCTTTACCTATCAATGTAGAGATCAAACATTTACTTGACCCTTTACCTATCAGTGTAGAGAACAAACATTTACAGGACCCTTTACCTATCAGTGTAGAGAACAAACATTTACAGGACCCTTTACCTATCAGTGTAGAGAACAAATATTACAGGACCCTTTACCTATCAGTGTAGAGAACAAACATTTACAGGACCCTTTACCTATCAGTGTAGAGAACAAACATTTACAGGACCCTTTACCTATCAGTGTAGAGAACAAATATTTACAGGACCCTTTACCTATCAGTGTAGAGAACAAATATTTACTGGGTCCTTTACCTATCAGTATAGAGAACAAACATTTACAGGACCCTTTATCTATCAGTGCCCTTTATCTATCAGTGTAGAGAACAAACATTTACTGGACCCTTTACCTATCAGTGTAGAGAACAAATATTTACTGGGTCTCCTTTACCTATCAGTATAGAGAACAAACATTTACAGGACCCTTTATCTATCAGTGTAGAGAAAACAAACATTTACTGGACCCTTTACCTACCTATCAGTGTAGAGAACAAACATTTACTTGACCCTTTACCTATCAGTGTAGAGAACAAACATTTACAGGACCATTTACCTATCAGTGTAGAGAACAAACATTTACTGGACCCTTTACCTATCAGTGTAGAGAACAAATATTTACTGGGTCCTTTACCTATCAGTATAGAGAACAAACATTTACAGGACCCTTTACCTATCAGTGTAGAGAACAAATATTTACTGGGTCCTTTACCTATCAATGTAGAGAACAAACATTACGGGACCCTTTACATAATACATCTCGCTGAAATTTGATGCTGGTGGAGCTTTTATCACCTAACCCAAATGTGAGCTTACCAAGCACTCTACTATTATGCACAGAGTAGCAAAGGGCAAAGTTACAGCCCTGGACATTGAGTTATTCTGAATGTCATATTTATGTTTTAATTTTGCACAAATTTACAATGACATGGTACAATTACTCCAGGCAAGCACTCCATTGATGTGGCTATTCGGTAAAGTATCTCTCACTCTGGCTGCTGTCATCAGCCTTCGAGGTCTGTCATGAAAAAGGTGCTGGATGTTTAGAGGAACACCCTTTATATTTAAGAGGAACTTGTTCTTTATATATATGTATATATAAAATATATTATATATGGATTTAAAACTTTCTAACTTGCAAACCTTTTGTGATTCACATGCGTATATATACCCAATATTTATACATGTGAGGCCATATATGAATGTTGCTTAAATAATTACTTATATGTGTCTATTTTATATGCCCTATATACACACCTGATCCCCTAACATACATACATTTACTCTCTACTCAGTATAATGCATATAATGTCTTTACTACTAGTTCATAGATGCAATCATGTATTCTTCTTACATTTTCTAAATGACATGTCTCTATAATTACATTCATGACGTCTTATAACCACCTATAATTAGATTTGTGCCTATAACTACATTCACTCCCTTATTTTCACTTTTCACATATCCATGTAATTATTTCATGTAATTATTTCATGCATATTTTTTATAATGTTCCCATATAATTACGTGCACCCGCTTTAATTACATGCATGTATATGTTCCTATAAAAATCTAAAATTTACTTAACTTCTAGTGTAAATCCTCATAGTGCTCTCTGAAACATGCATCATAGAACATATACATGCATGTAATGTATATGTCTAAAATTCTCAACTTCTAGTGAAAATCCTCATAGAGCTGTCTGAAACATGCATGCCTAATCCTCCTAGTGCTCTCTGAAACATGCATGCCTAATCCTCCTAGTGCTCTCTGAAACATGCATGCCTAATCCTCCTAGTGCTCTCTGAAACATGCATGCCTAATCCTCCTAGTGCTCTCTGAAACATGCATGCCTAATCCTCCTAGTGCTCTCTGAAACATGCATGCCTAATCCTCCTAGTGCTCTCTGAAACATGCATGCCTAATCCTCCTAGTGCTCTCTGAAACATGCATGCCTAATCCTCCTAGTGGCTGTCTGAAACATGCATGCCTAATCCTCCTAGTTCTGCCTGAAACATGCATGCCTAATCCTCATAGAGCTGTCCGAAACATACATGCTTCAGCAGCAAGACCACTACATATTTAAAAATGAGCTAGACTTCTATATATTGTTCAACCATGGCAGCATGAAATATTTGAAGAGGAGGAAGATTTAAACCGACAGAAAAGACATTAAGTAAAACACCATATGAGGCATTGCAAGATAGAGCAGATGTCACTAGCTCAACTCTAAGTTTGCAGAAAGATTGGCATATGAGAATAAATTTGCAAGTCATTTAATGTGACCTGGATTTACACCACATGAAACAGTTGCTAAAGCAGTACTTCTTTAAGGGGTCCACTATATACAGTACCCCAATTTTTTTGTTGTTTCCCCCCCAAAATATGATGACAGTACATGCAAGATGCTGCCTTCCAAATTGGAGAAGATTTGGATGCTACATTCTGGACTTATACTAACTTTAGTACTCCGTTCAAAGATTTGATTCATGGGAAAGAAACGCGAAGAAGACGCTTCATGTAATAGTTAGTTTCAATGGCCGCGGAGACCGACAAGGGAAGCAAACCAGTGATTCTGGTCACCCCCCTAGGAAGCGGCCTGGGACAGAAACTTCCCCTCCCTATTCTTGATTTTTTTTGGTATGTATATGTATTACCACTTCTCGTGTTTTTTTTATGGTATGGTCTAGATTCTGTTTCCTCTCGAGAGCTCAAGTATGATGTCAACAGGTACAAAAAAAAAAAAAACAATGAAAATGCTACCAAGAAATTGCAATAGAATTTTTTAATTTTTTAAATCCATGATCACACTATTTTTTAAAAAAATCAATGTTATATTGTGTTTGTGGTAAGTTGTGAAATCCCAAAGTATACAATCTCCAAATATGACCATACTCATGAAATCTTAAATGTTCACTAAGTCCGGATCAGTTAGAGCTGGTTAGTTGGCACAGCACCAGAAGGTAGGTCTGTGTATAGGTACACATCATACAAGATTTCAAATAAAAATTCTGAAGCAGAGAGAAATTGGGTTTTTTGGTGTTTTTTTGGTGTAGTGGACCCCCTTAAAGCTGCATCCTTAGCAGTTCTGAAAAGTTTTTCACTCTTAAGTTTATCAGACTATGCACATTTATATCAACTCTGTTGAGATGAGCAGCTAAGCACATTTATATCAGTTTTGTTGAATTGAGCAAGCAAGAGCTACAAACATTTATATCAGTTCTGATGAGGAGAGCAAACAAGAGCTAAGCACATTTATATCAGCTCTGTTGAGGTGAAAAACAAGAGCTATAGTAGGAGCCAAAAATAAGTTCTGGTTCTGTTGCGTTAATATTCCGTTGGCGCTATTTTCAACGTCGTTCCAACCGTTATTTAACAAGTCCATTCCAACGGCGAAGAATCTTTTTTTCTTCGCATTTCAAACCCTTTCGCAGTTCAATGATTTAATTTTGCTATTGCTGAGCCTGTTAAGGTCATCACATATATATTCAGCACAGTGTGGAACTATTTACTAACTAACCTAATAACAATCTATATTTAAAAAAATAAGTCGACAGTACTTAATTAATAAAATTATCCACAACATTATGTTACGAGTGTCCCGCTGCTCAAGGAGGGGGGGACGGGAGGGGACCAAAGATCATTCCTCAGCTCACCATACAACAGATCCTTTCTCCTCTGCCACCACTTCCCTACCCAATACATAACACACTCGCCCACCTCCTCCATCAATGCATCACTTACTCTCTCCACATCTTTCCCCAAAAGCAATGCCACCTTTCCATCCTTGCTCACGCTTCTAAATTCATCCAGCCACTGTGTCTTGCCCCTATAATTCTGCATACCTCATCCATCAGTCAGCCCTCAAATTCCCCGCATGTCACCAAGAAATGTTCCACATCTTCCCCTGCTCCACTATCACACATTATACACCTCTCATCCTTAACTATCCCACATCCCTTCTTATCCTCTAACAACCCAGTCCTCAGTCGAAATTGCAGCCGCACACCTTCCTGACCATGCATGGTTCAATTATCTCGCCCTTGTTCACGCGGTCATTCTCCAGCCTCGTGCTTCAAGTACAGCTTCATGCTCCTGCTAGTTCGTTGTTTGGCAGCCTCTCGCTTCTTGGCCATTCATGTCGTTCTTCAGCGAAAGGTCCTCGATACTAATGCAAGCCTCTGCAGGGGGGTAATTTCTGGGGGGGCTGGGGGGGCCATGGCCCCCCCAACATTTGGCCAAAACAAGTTTTCTAAGGGTGTTTTCGCAAGCTGTTGAAGGTGTTGACTAACAAGTTATAGCACATTCATAATTGTAATTGGTTTGAAATATGCTATATAGATAGAACAACACCATAATATTGGTTTAAAAAAACAACTTTGTTCACTAATCGGTTCAATACATGTGACCAGTTAGTGTATGTCAGGAATAACAGCCTAACAACTCAAACACCAAACAAGCCTCAGACCATACCACCATGGAACTAACACTTCAGGTGCAAGGATTATTTTAGCTGTTAGGATCATTTTGACATTTATATACTTCATGTATTTCATTGGTTCATTTTGATTTTGCCATGACAGCAGTGGAGTGCCTATAATAAGTAAGCCTTATGTTGAGTTCTGCTATAAACCTAATGTGCTGTTAATCATTATTCGGAATACTAAGCAATATAAGAGTGAACCCTAACAGTGTGGCAGGCCATATATTGAGAAATTAGCTAGTGCTGCTGCAGAGTGAATCATGCCTAAAAGACAAGCCTCCTAGTTAAGTTTTTGTCAAAGTCCAACTAAGAGACAAAGGGAGTCTGAGGAGAAGGCTGATGATCAAGCCCAAGGATCTGATAGCCAAGATGTACAGGTTGAAGAAAACCCATAAGAATCTGAACAGGTACGTCTGTCACATGATAACAACATTAAGCCTCTCAATTTTTATGTGGCATCTCAGCCTCTGATATCAGTGAATCCTTATTAAACAATCATATATTGACAGACCCTGTTGTTGTAGTTGTTTTTGCAAAATTAGACTTTGACCCAGGCTACAAGTACTTTTGATATCTCTCAGGAGCAGCAACAAGAAGCCAGTAGAATATCCCTGACTCTGGATACCCTTCCTCAAGTTCCCTACCAGCCAATTGACATCAAATACCCAAAAAGCAAGATGGGTCATCAACGAGCATTCCAACCAGCCTGGTACTCACAATTTTCATGGCTGCATTATCTTCCAATTTCAGACACTATTATTTGCCACACTTGTGGCACAGCCAATTTGAAGTGACTGCTTAAGCTGGATACAAGGTCTGAAACCTCCTTCTTGTCTGATGGGTTCAGAAATTGGAAAAATGCTCTGTGTAAAAACAAGGGTTTCCATAAGCACGAAAGCTCACTATGTCACAAGCATGCAGTTGCTATATGTTAACTCAACCTTGTCATATTGATGAGCAGCTGAAGGAGCAGCTTAAGAGTCAGAAAGAGGAAAATAGGAACTGCCTCCTGAAAATCATTCAAAGTGTATCCTATCTTGCCCACCAGGGCTTTGCCCTTCGTAAGGGCAAGCAAGTGGAGGAGTTAAATTTCAAGTAACTCCTCCTTCTGCGAGCTGAATATGATAAAATGCTTCGTAAATGGATTGAAAAGTCTTACGACAAGCATAGCAGTCCAGATGCTCAGAATGAAATCTTACAAATCATGGCTCTAAAAGTGCTTCATGGTATAGCAGCTGACATAGCTGAATCTGGATGTTACAGTATCTTGGCTGATGAGAGTACAGATGCGAGCAACATTGAACAATTTGTGATTTGCATACGTTGGGTGAATGAGACGACAGTATGTGAGGAATATATTGGTCTGATGTCAGTTTCTCAGACCAATGCAGACACAATTGTTGCTTGCATAAATGTACTGCTACGCATGAATCTCAAAATTCAAGATGCCTGTGGGCAATGTTATGACGGATGTTCGACCATGACTGGAACCAAAAATGGGGTTGCTGCACAAATCAAGAAACTGAATGAAAAATGTCTGCTAACACACTGCTATTGCCACTCGCTTAATCTTGCTGTCGGGGATACAATAAAAAATATTTCTCTGTTGAAAGACACGCTTGATGTGACTTATGAAATTACTAAATTAATAGAGAAGAGTCCGGCAGTATTCCGCAGAAAGCAATCAGAAATTCTGGGGCAAATGGAACATGATCTCATGTAGACAATATTGACTCAACAACTCTGAAAATGCTCTGCCCAACAAGGTGGACTGTCCGAGCAGCATCACTGAGTGCTATTCTGAAAAATTATGGCACTCTCATGATCCTATGGGACTGGGCACAAGACCATGTCAAAGACTCTGAAATGAAGGCAAGAATAATTGGAGTGGAGACTAAAATGCAAACTTTTAGTTTCTTCTATGGTCTTCAGCTTGCCATTGTAGTACTTTCACATTCAGATAACCTCAGCACGCTATGTGCAATGGATGCTCAAGCGAATGCCAAGCTATCTGTCACTGTCCTACGAGGAATACGATCAGACAGGGATGCAAGCCTCCATTGGACAAAACTAACTCAAGCTGCTGTGAAGTTGGAACTAAAAGAGCCTTCACTTTCACGTCACCGTAAGATGCCATCAAGGTATAGTGAGGGTAATGCTCAACATGAGCACCATACCAATAATGTAGAGAACTTTTACCGCCAAATCTATTTTGAGGCTGTGGACACTGTAGCTAGCTGCATTGAAGAGCGTTTTAATCAGAAGGACTACACCACATATGCAACCTGTGAGAAGGTCCTAGTGAAATGAACATTGGGGGAGGATGTCTCACAAAATGTTGACGAAGAGTTCTACACTGAGTTTGACCCTGATACCTTAAGAATCCAGCTATCTATAATGGCAGAGTCCTATCGCAGTTTCAGTCAAGATGAAGGTGGTGGTGATACATTGCAAAATGTCGTTGATTTCCTTAAAAAAGAACAAAAGCATCTGGCCCCTCATACCAGAGGTCATGTCTTTGGTCAAGGTTGTTCTGGTTATGCCAGCAACTAATGCAAGCTCTGAATGAGCCTTCAGTGCGCTGAAAAGGGTGAAGTCTCACCTTCGTACAACAATGTCGAACAACCGCCTCAATCATCTCATGACATGCACAGTGCATAAAGAGCTGGTGAAGGAACTGAGCCTCAAGCAAGTGACAAATGACTTTGTGGATAGAGTAGAGAGGCGCTCATCCATCTTTGGCCAATTTTCCATTTCTTAGTAGATGTGAATGATAGTCTCTTTCTCTCTCTTAGATGTTAGTGCTAGTATACTGTTTGTCATCTGGTTATGTTATGTGTTCGGGTGATTACTAAATTGAAAATATTTTCAACACTAATTTACCCCAAAGTCTGTAGTTCTAATCACTCCTGTTTTTCAAAATATCCTGGGTGAGTATCTAGAGACTCCCCTAGAGTAAGCAGCTTTAATACTGCTTTTGGCCCCCCCAACTTTCATATGGAAATTACCCCCCTGCTCTGAAGGAATAGGGGAGCTGATGAAGCTGACCATAGAAGCAACTGTAGACTAGCTTCAGTGTCTGCTACAGACTAAGCTAGGACTATATACAACATTTCACTAGGCACCATTCTGCGGTGCAGGACTGCTTTAGAATAGACCTTCTGAGGTAGCTCTACTGTCAGTTCATTAGACACGCGGAACAAGGTAATCTGTCTATCATTTCGACAATTTGGTTTAAGGTCACAGTTTATAAGGTTACAGTTTATAAGCTGGTTTGGCCTAGCTTAATGTACTCCATATAATTATTACTTGCATACATGTGTTCCTAATAATAAGATGAAAAATATCCTGAAATTTACTTTGCATAAAGTGAAATTCCTCCTAATGCTGCATGAAACTTGAGTAACTACTTTTTCATGAGCCAAAATATTTGGAGCAATTCCAGTTGAGCATAGCATTCTGCATATTCAGAGCAGATTATCCATTCTAAAGCAACTAATTGTTCATGAGAGAAAGAAATCAGTCGGAAAAATTCCAGGATGTTTGTGCAGCATCTCTGTCACTTAGCCTGCAACAAAAAATTGGAAAGAAATCTATCCTAGAGCTTCTAATTTTTTAAGAGTGAAGGAAATCAGTGCTACCCAGTTAGCTAAATATAAATAGTTCACTCTATCATGCTATGCATGTAAATACTTTGCAGTAAAATAATTCATCCTGGAGCAAGCACTTTTTCAAGAGCACAATAATTTGGAGTAATTAGCAAAGATGATATATAGTGTAACATAACTCTGTTGCACTATGTCTTCAACACAATTCCAACAAAATAACTTATTGTAGAACAAGTTCTCCAAGTTAAGGAGTTCAGGGCAATTCCAGCCTCTGTAGAATGAATATGTCTGAAACTAAAATTACCACAGAGAAATCTATCCTAAAGCAAGTACACTCTATATCTATGCCTGAGCAGCTAGTTTTTTTGAGAGCAAAAAATATAGTTCAATTTCATATCAGAAGAACTATGTCACTGTATACCTGCAACAAAACTTACTGCAAATAAATTGATCCTCCAGCAACTACTTTCTCAAGGAACAGTGAATATAGAGCAACTCCAAGTGAGGATAGATGCAGTTTAACATATCAATGTTATTGTAACTAAACCTTTGCTTACATTACTATCTATTTTACTTTATCTTAATTTAATGTAATTGCATTTCTACCCCACCTCCCTCGAACAGACATGTATCATGATGTGTATTTTCAAGGTATATAATACCTAGCTACACTGTGAGCTAGGATAAGTTATACATGAGTCCTCATATACACACTGTGAGCTAGGATAAGTTATACATGAGTCCTCATATACACACTGTGAGCTAGGATAAGTTATACATGAGTCCTCATATACACACTGTGAGCTAGGATAAGTTATACATGAGTCCTCATATACACACTGTGAGTTAGGATAAGTTATACATGAGTCCTCATATACACACTATGATGTTTTGCCTATTGCTCTACTAACTACACATATTGTTCTGAAGCTCTTCCGGGCACTTGAGAATACATGTTTGAGTATATACACACACACTCTCCTCCCAGCCAGCAACACGAGCTGAGAGTATGCACATACATTAGAATGTGGTGTATACTTTATGATATGTGTGGTGTATACTTTTGATCTCTAACATCAACCATAATCTTGCCAAACATCATGAATATTCAATATTGAGCATTACCTTACCACCCATGAATTCATGATGTGTGGGTTTGGTGATGTGCCATATATGTGAGTGTTCTATGTGTAGGGATTGATAGGAGAGCTGATGAAGGACTTGCGAGGCAGCTTGGAACAGACCCTCCAATTTCTGCACTTCCGACTTGACTTCAACCAATTCTACACCCTCACTCTGGGCACGCCAGCTTCTACTGATACAGAGCAGAAGAACACACTCCATTAGGCACTCGATGTCCGTTTCTATTGTCATTATTTCTATTTATCATATTGTTATTAGAACTGCTTAGCTATATAGCTCGTATATTTTCCATTCTTCAACATGTACAAATTCCTTGAATGTTTAGTCTTCCATTCAACAGAGTGCATGTTTGTGTGTGTGCTGGGAACAGTTCTTCCTCACTTGCTCCTTCTAGTTTGTGTGTGTGCTGGGAACAGTTCTTCCTCACTTGCTCCTTCTAGTTTGTGTGTGTGTGCTGGGAACAGTTCTTCCTCACTTGCTCCTTCTAGTATGTGTGTGTGTGCTGGGAACAGTTCTTCCTCACTTGCTCCTTCTAGTTTGTGTGTGTGTGCTGGGAACAGTTCTTCCTCACTTGCTCCTTCTAGTTTGTGTGTGTGCTGGGAACAGTTCTTCCTCACTTGCTCCTTCTAGTTTGTGTGTGTGCTGGGAACAGTTCTTCCTCACTTGCTCCTTCTAGTTTGTGTGTGTGTGCTGGGAACAGTTCTTCCTCACTTGCTCCTTCTAGTTTGTGTGTGTGCTGGGAACAGTTCTTCCTCACTTGCTCCTTCTAGTATGTGTGTGTGTGCTGGGAACAGTTCTTCCTCACTTGCTCCTTCTAGTTTGTGTGTGTGTGCTGGGAACAGTTCTTCCTCACTTGCTCCTTCTAGTTTGTGTGTGTCCTGGGAACAGTTCTTCCTCACTTGCTCCTTCTAGTTTGTGTGTGTGCTTGGAACAGTTCCTCCTCACTTGCTCATTCATCATGTTTGGTGCATCTCTAGGACAGGAAGGCTTGCAGTTGTGAGGAGAGGCTGACCAAGCAAGTTATGTCATCATAGGCACACCTGCACAGGGAACATGCCATCTCTAGTAGAAGGGGGGGGGGCAGTAAGTGAGTGAGTCTTGTCATGATGGGTTGCATTTAAGATAAGTTGAAAAGTACAAAGGAGATTACATAATTATTTAACATAATTATGCTCCTACTAAACTATATAGTTACTATTGAGGGGGAGGGGGGGGGGGGGCACTAGCAGCTCTAGGACTACAGCATCTCCAAGTAGCTACTACTCTTGCTGTAATGGGGGTCTTCGTTGAAAGAGCACTACACTGATAAGTAGCTGGCTGAAGTCACTGAAGATGCTCTGTACATATCTAGTTGCTCAGAGGATGCTCTGTACATATCTAGTTGCTCAGAGGATGCTCTGTACATATCTAGTCGCTCCGAGGATGCTCTGTACATATCTAGTTGCTCAGAGGATGCTCTGTACATATCTAGAGGATGCTCTACAGATATCTAGTTGCTCAGAGGATGCTCTGTGCTAATCTATTTGCAAATTGGCAAGTTTTTATCTCTGGACTTGTTCAATATGAGCTAAGCAGCTGTTAGGACTATAGCAACTCTATAGTTATAGCCTTGCACAACTCAAGTTCTTGTTGAAAGAGCACTATATTAGTAAGAACTAAGTTCTTGTGTTGAAAGAGCACTATATTAGTAACAGCTAAGTTATTGTGTTGAAAGAGCACTATATTAGTAATCATATAATTATATCACAGGCATCCTGCTACAAAGCTAGATATATCTACTCCCAAGAATAGAGAACTAGGTTTTAGCTGCAGTAGCTCTATCTAGCTTTTGTATTTTTACTGGACAAGGACTTGCTAGTTCAATAAGGCTTTAGGTATAATGGCCAGATTATATAAGCTTAATTCCTGATGAAGGTTGAGCGTCTACTAAAGGGACATTTGCAATTGCTGAGCATGCATGGGATAATGGACATCTGGCGGAAGCCACCATCTTGGACCAGGCCAGAAGACAGAAGGAGCTGCTAGTGAAGGTGGCTTTGTACATATCAGCCTAGCACAAAAGTGTGAGCGGTTCAATTGAGACTGTGGAATGGACTTTCCTGATCTACTCTCAAGAGCCTGAATTTGAAATCACGCCACCAAAATTCTATCCTGATGAAGGCTCGAGTAGCAAGTCATTATACTGTAGGCTAGAGCATCTAGTCATTATTCCTGATGAAGACTAGAGCATGTAGTCATTATTCCTGATGAAGGCTAGAGCATCTAGTCATTATTCCTGATGAAGGCTAGAGCATCAATCCAAACTTCGAGAGAATACAATTTCAATTAATTGGGAAAGTTATTGTAATGTTAGTTCATTGATAACAGAAATAACGATGGCCAAGGACGACAAGAGTCCAAAGTTCAGACTGCATTGACTTCGCAAAGGCTTGGAGGAGAAATATATAAGAATGTGTGAAGGCCTCTACAATGAATGGGGTGAAAGTTAGGATAGTGCTGCATGGAATGGAGGTCATGAGATGGTTTGGGATAGAGAGGGGACTTAGGTATATAGGCTTGTCCTTTGTCACCAACATCATATATCTGTCGGGAATGGTGAGAGGTAGCTGAGCTGGGATTGAAGGTGGATGGTACATGCACCGTACATGGTGTGGTGCATTACTCTATGCTGATGATATTATGCTGTTGGTGGGCACAGGAGTGGAGTTGCAAGGAATGTTGGATATGTCTATGCAATAAGATGGAAGTTGAAGTTTAATAAGAAGAAGAGTAAGGTAATGGTCGCTGGGAAAGGGAGGAATAGTGTGAAGAGGAATATTGATGGAGAGGAGCTGGAAGTAGTCTTCAGATACCTGGAGGTGTGGTTTGATCAGAAACTGAGAAGGAATATATATATACATTTGGAGAAAATGAGGATTAAAGCAAGAGGAATGTATTGGAAAGGTAGTGAGTGTGGATGAGTAAAGTGAATAGAAAAGCAGAATTGTATAGAGAGGTATATAGGATGGTGTGGGAGCTGTTGGCTAGGCCAAGCCTGGGACATGCTGCTGAAGTGTGGCTGACAGGAGGGAAGACTGCTTGTAGGAAATTAGAGAGTCAGCTCAGCTGAGAATAGGAAGAAACCTATTAGGGGCTAGCAACATGGTGGCAGGAGTGGCAGTGCTGGGGGACTTGGGATGGAGGAAGTTGGCAGAGAGGAGGGAGGAGAAAATATTGTCTATGATGATAGGAGCCTGCACAGGTGGAGGAAGGTAGGCTGATAAATATTGTGGCTAAGAATGGATGGAGGGATAGGATGTTATTATTACATGTAATTGTTGTTTTATATTTAGGTTTATTTATTATTTATGTAAATTTATATTTGTTTATTTATTTTTTATTATTAATTAATTAATGTGTTTGTTATTTTATTATTATTTTTTTTTACATCCGGTGCATGTGCCATATAGGCGCATGTGGTGGATAGCTAGCTACAGGTATATAACAGGCTCACGCGAGCCTTAGCGTCTCATTATTCCGGATGAGGACTAGGAATAAAACAACAATTATTTACAATACATAATAACATTAAAATCACCTTCTCAATAACTCAACATTTCGACTAGATGCTCTAGTCTTCAATATTCCTGATGAAGACTAGAGCATATATTCTAAACGTCGAGTGAATGAAAATTGATTATTGAGAAGGTGTTAATAATAATAACAATAATAATAACAAAATTTATTAATAGTAATAATAATAACAACGACAATAATGATAATATTTTTTAAATAATAAACATATAATAATAAAATAAAATTATAATAAATAGGTTGTGGCCTCCTCCCACAAAATGTCCATTATCTCATGCATGCTCAACAATTATTAGCAGGCCTGCAGGGCATGAGTCCTCTCTTCTTGTCCCCCATTATCACTATAGGGAATAAGCCAATGTTCATCATACAAGAGATTATTTAATACGGCCGAAATAAAGATTCCCTGTGACGACTAGGGTCCGAAGTTCTGCCTTAGCTTCTTATCGCGCGCCTTACTTCGCGCGTGCAAATAATCTGGCCCTATAAGATTATACTAGTAGTACTAGTATAATATGTTATTGCAAGATAAGAGACTTCGTCGTCCACGTCGGGATCGCGCACCAATAATTATTTAGGAATCCACTGACCGTCCCTAGTTTTGACTCCCTTCAAAGTGATGGATATCTACCCAAGGAAACGAAGGATTTCTCTATCAACTAGCAGCAGGGTTGTATACAGAAATTTTGCCAAGGGGGGGCGAACTTGAGATATGGAAAATAAGGGGGGGCGGAGAGCCTGGATGGTGTGGAAAGGGGACGTGCACCCTGGGCTTCCGCGTGGAGTACGAAAGTGTTTTACCCACAGGTATTTTTGCAGTACTAACTGTATATATAGCTGCTACTTATGATGGCATGCACTTTTTCTAAAATCTTTAGTACAACATTACATCTTAAATATTTGCTGAAGTTGCATGCTACGGCAATCAGCATATATAGATTAGATATAGTCACTTGTCACTCGTATAATGGAGGTGGGCTTTTGTGAAATCGAATTATGTTGCATTCCATGCATTTTCTTACAAAATCATGGACAACAGGTTTCATACACAATTTTTCTCTAGTTCTCTGGGGGGGGGGGGGGGGGGTGGAAATGGTTGGTCACTTGGTGCCCTAATTTTTGTTAATATTTTCTTAACATGTTTATAAGTCGTAAAAGGGGGGGCTGGGGGGAAGATCCCCCCATATTTTTTTTTGCTTTTACAATGTCTGAGGATAGCTATTTTGACTGACTACCAATGGCATTATGCTATACCGAACTATGGCTAGACTGTATATATTTCTCATGATATTGTAGCTGCTTGGAAAAAGGAGAGCATGTGTCATGACACGATGACATCACACACCACCACGTGCTCTCCTTTGTAGGTTTGTCACTTCTTTTGTTTCTCCTTCTTTCCCACTCCCTCTCTCTCAGTATTTTTAACTCAGTCCATTATGTCATGGTCTTAAAGTCATCACACACCACCACGTGTTCTCCTTTGTAGGTTTGTCACTTCTTCAGTTCCCTCCTTCTTTCCCACGCTCTCTCAGTATTTTTAACTCAGTCCATTATGTCATGGTCTTAAAGTCTCTATAAAAGAAACCTTACTAGCTGATTTCTCTTCATATTAATATGGATATTCGCTCATACTTTGCAAGTACTTCTCAAGCCTCTTCTCATGCTAATAGCAGCGATAGCGAAGATAGCAGAACAGATAGCTCTGAGCATGTCGAGGCATCTAGTCCTAGCCTTAGTCCTCCACCTTCAAAGAAAAGCAAGCAAAACAAACACCGCTCTTCTGTATCCACGAAGAGAAAATACTCTAAGAGCTGGGAGAAAGATTTCAGTTGGCTCTATTATGACGAGGATAGCGATGGTGCCTTTTGCAAGGTTTGCAAGCAATCTGGTCTGCAGCGTACTGGAGGAGTGTGGGTCACACAACCTTGCAGAAATTGGAAGAAAGCTGTTGAAAAAATGAAAGCTCATGCGAGAAGTGACTTCCATATCCATGCAACTCAAGCTCTTTTTGCAGCTAAAGGAGCAGCCAAAGGTGGAACAGTTGTACAGCAACTCCAGAATGTTTTAGCTCGCAAAAGAGCTCAGAACAGAGCTGCAGTGAAGTGCCTGATCCTACTCACTCATTTTCTTACGAAAGAACAAGTTGCACATTCGACAAAATTTGAGAAGCTGGTTGACGTGGTGGTTCGATGTGGCAGCCAACATTTGAAGCAATTCTTAGAAACTGCACCAAGAAATGCTGTGTACACATCAAGAGTGGCTGTGGTTGAATTCATCGAATCATTGGGGACATGGGTGGAGGAGTCGATTCTGAAGCGACTTCAAAAGGCACCTATGTACAGCCTCATGGCAGATGAGTGCACAGATGTCACCAACGTAGAAGAATTGTCTGTGTTTTGCCGCTGGGAGGAAGATGGTGTACCAGTAGAGTGCTTTCTGGAGCTTATTCCATTGAAGAAGGCTGATGCAGAGACCATCTATTCTAATCTCATCGATTGTTTAAAGAAGAAAGGTCTACAAGTCGGAAGAATAGTTGGATTGGGATTTGATGGAGCTGCAACTTTTTCTGGACGAAAGACCGGGGTTCAGGCACGTATCAAGAAACATACTCCTCACGCTCTGTTTATACACTGCCACTGTCACTTACTGCAGTTGGCTTGTGTGCAAGCTGCCAATAAAACTCCTGGAATTGCTCATGTTTACAGAACATTGACTACTCTTTGGAAGCATTTTCGCAATTCCCCCAAGCGAGCAGAGTGTCTGAAGGAGGTACAGCACGTTCTTGAACTTCCAGAAATGAAAGTGATCAAGCCATCTGACACACGCTGGCTGGCACATGAAAGGTGTGTCAAAGCTGTCAAAGCAAGTTATTCTGCAATTGTAATCACCATTGGGAACATCTACGAGACGTCCCACGAGCCAGAAGCTCTTGCAATCCATGGTGCCCTCTGCAAATTGTCTACGATTGCAGCTATATATTTGCTTGATTTCACTCTACCACAAGTAGCCAAGCTCAGCAAAGCACTTCAGGCAGAGCAGCTTGACCTCTCATTGATATCATTCCTTGTTGATGCTACTGTTAAATCCTTGGATGATGCAGTTTTGCCTGGAGCGAACTGGGTGTTGGAGCTTCTTGAAAACGTTGAAGACTTGAAGTCATCTACAAAGGTGTCTATTGACGCTGATAAAATACTTTCGTTCCAGAATGTTGTTGGTAAGCCTTTTGTTGCTGATTTAAAGGCCAACATAACAAGCCGATTTTCTTCATCCAACGCTGTTGTATCAGCATTGTCTATATTCGATCCACGGAAAGTTCCAAAACCAGATTCAGTATCTTTTCCCACTTATGGAGACACGTCTGTTGAGAAACTGATTGCTCACTACGGAGAAGATAGAGATGCAGAAACATTGGATGGAGAAGAAACAGTGAAGACAGCCATGATTTCCACTGAAATAATTACAGAGTGGAAAACATTCCGCCAGCTGTTAGTCAAGCAACCACGGGATACTACTGCATCACAGCTGAAAGAACTTGTTTCAAACGACATGCTCAAGGCTGTCAGTGAATCTCTTCTAAGCTCCACCTAGGTCCTACTTTGTCTATCCAGACACCAGGTAACCTAAGTCTCAGAATCACACTGATTGACGCCCACAATCCAATTGTAGACCACCTGCTAAATCCTAGCAGCCTCCCTTCCCCGAGTATAGATATGCTCATACACAAAGTGGTTCTTACAACAAGGAATATATTGCACTTTCGAATACTCAGGCTACATGCACACAGTATAGCTTATAAATAAGTCTATCTGGCTTTTTCTCTCTGTTCTAGTTTGTTCAGCTGTCTTTTATAATTCTGAGCTCTTTGTCAGGACACTCCCTTTCCAGGTGACCAATCAGAATGCTTGCAGTTGTCTGTGCTGTGTCTATAGAAGACTTTGAAGGTCTTCCAGGACTACGGGTGAGAACAGTGGCTTTGTCTATTCTGTGTGGTTTGTGGTTGTGTATCCTGATGTACTTTCTGCTTGTGTGGTTGAACAGGCAGTTGTGGTTGGTATTCATTAGTAAGAAAGGTTTCTGACATTTCCCCCTCCTTTAGACGAGAACATGGTTCTCGGGAGAGTCCGTCTGCATTCCCATTCTGACTTCCTGGGCGGTAAACCATTGTATAACTATATGGTTGCAGAGTTAAAATCCATCTAGCAATTCGTCCGTGGCTGTCCTTTAATCTCGATAGGTGGGTTAGTGGGTTGTGGTCTGTCATGATCTGGAAAGGGACTCCCTCCAGATACACACGAAAATGTTTGACTCCTTCCACAATTGCCAGGCCCTCCTTCTCCATGGCTGAGTATTTAGTCTCCCTAGGCAGTAGCTTCCGGGAACCAAATGCTATCGGATGTTCTTCCCCTTCATCATCGTTTTGACTTAGAACATAGCCAATTCCGGTGTTTGACGCGTCCGTCTGAAGTGTAAAACTTCTCCCCCATATTGGTGTGTTCAGAACCGGATATGTGGTCAACAGTCTTTTTAATCCGTGAAAAGCTGTTTCCTCCTTGCTCGTCCAAATAACTCGATTTGGAGAGTCCTTTCGAGTGAGGTCAGAGAGAGGAGTAGCTACTGTCGAGAAAGAGGGTATGAACCTCCGATAGTAGCCACAGAGCCCTAAAAATGCCCTAACGTCCTTCTTCGTCTTTGGGGTTAAGAAGTCCCGTACTGCTCTGACCTTTGCCTCCATGGGTCGAATCTTTCCTCCACCTACCACATGTCCTAGGTAGGTGCACATATTGCAAGCGAAATTACATTTCGTCTCCTTGATATTAAGGCATGCTTCCCTTAATCTGGAGAATACTTCCTTGAGATGTGTCATGTGTTCTGCCCACGTTTGGCTGTGGATGATGATGTCATCCAAATATGCAGTGGCATATTCGTAAGTGTCGCTGAAGATTTGGTCCATCAACCTTTGGAAGGTTGATGGGGCTGCAACGAGTCCAAATGGCATTGTCAGAAACTCGTACTTCCCCCAGGGGGTTACGAAAGCTGTTTTCTCCTGGCTCGTTCGCTCCATCGGCACCTGGTGATATCCCTTGGTAAGGTCCAAGGCAGTGATCCATCGAGAATTTCCAATCCCATCTATCAATTCCTCTATTCGTGGGATGGGGTAGGGATCTGCTTGAGTGACTAAGTTCAATTTCCTATAGTCCACACACAGTCTTTTTGTGCCATCTTTTTTAGGCACCAGCACCACTGGGGCGGCCCAGGGGCTCTTTGAAGGTCTGATAATCTTCTGTTCTAGGAGTGTTTTGATCTCTTGTCTTAGGCATTCATGAGACGAGTGGGCAAGACGATATGCCGGCAGTCGAATCGGGGATGCCTCTCCTGTTTCTATGCTGTGTTCAATCATCGTGGTTCTTCCTGGCACGTCCTTTATCACATCTTGGAACTCCTGCTTGAGTTGATCGAGTTCCTTTCTCTGTTGTGATGTTAATTCTGTCTCGTGCTGTTTCTTTTCCTCCTCATCCTCAGATGTGGATTCAGACATTTCCTGATCCTCGGAAAAGAATACTGCTGGTACTGGAGAATTCCAAGCCTTTAGCCCATTGACGTGGAAGGTTCGGAATCGTTTGGGACCTTGACCAAAGTCCACCTCGTAAGTTACATTGGTTAATTTCCTCGTTATAACCATTGGACCTCTCCACTCACTGCTTAGCTTTTCCAGCCGCTTGGGTTGGAAGACCAGGACATAGTCTCCCACTTGGAAACTCCTCTCCTTCGCTTTCATGTCGTGGAACTTCTTGTGGCCTCGTTTCGCTTCTGTTTCGTTGGAAGTGGCCAGTTCCTGGGTTATCTCCATCTTCTCTCTCAACGCCCGAAGATATTCCACCACCTCGACGTCTTTCTCGCCCTGCTCTCCTTTCCAGTATCGACAAAGTTCGTCCAGTGGCGTCCTCATCCTTTTCCCATAGACCAACTCGAATGGGGAATACCCTGTGGAACTGTGTATCGTTCCCCGGTAAGCCCACAATACAAATGGAATACACTTGTCCCATTCCTTCTCACACTTTTGCGTCAGTTTTCTCAATAATCTTTTGAGGGTAGAATTGAACCGTTCTACCATACCATCCGTTTGGGGATGGTATGGAGAGGTCTTAATCTGTCTAATCCCTGTGAGTTTGCAAAATTGCTTCATTGTGCGAGAGATAAAGTTACTCCCATTATCTGAGAGAATTTCTTCTGGGACGCCCAACCTTGCGGTTAACTCAATCAAACAGTCTATGATTGTCTCAGTAGTAGTGTTTTTGAGGGGAAATGCTTCTGGCCATTTTGTGGCATAATCCATGACCACAAGAACAAACTTATTCCCCGCCTTCGTTCTTTTCAGGGGCCCAAAAATATCCATGGCTACCCTCTTGAATGGGGTGCTAATAACCGGTAAGGCATGTAAGGGTGCCCTTTGCACAGTCACGGGAGTTGCATATTGACATGTAGGACATGACTTACACATTTCCCTCACCTCCTGGGTTAAATTAGGCCAGTCCATGGATCTCCGGATAGTTTCTAATGTTCTCGTTAGACCGAAGTGTCCAGCTGTCAGTGAATTATGGGCCATCTTCAGCACTTCCGTACGACACTCTCGTGGAACAACGACCAAGTCTTCTCCCTGACTCTTGTACGATTTCTTCATCAGAATTCCTTCCTTCCAAAGGTAAGGACCGTCTTCCTCATCAGCTTGTCGCCTTTGTTTCTCTAATGAGGGGTCAGTCAATTGTAGAGCGCGGAGTTGGGTCGGGCTGATTCTGTCTGGCATCAGTGAAGGTTGTGATTCCTCCTGATCCTCGGTTTCTTTCTTGTCCTCCACGCTGGCTTTGAATACATCATCTTCGAACTCAAACGGCGTCTCGAAGTTTGATTCTAATTCGTCTTCCTCCCTGACCTCGGGGTCAGTGAGCATAACCCTCTCGTTCTCTTGTTGGGTTTTGGATTGCTCATCCTCCATGACTTTCTCATGCTCCTGGGCTCTGGTCGTTACCATAGCTTGGTTCGGTTCCCCTTTCCCAGCACTATCTGATTCCTGCATTAGAAGCTCTTTCAGATCCGGAACATCTTGCCCCACCAGCATATCCACTGGTAAATGGGGTGACACACCCACAGTCAGCTGATATTCCTTCCCCCCCAAGTTCAAGGTCACCTCAGCTGCGGGGAACCATGTATTGGTCGCACTGGCGGTGGTGTATGGAAGGCTCCACCCCAGTCTCCTGTCCTTTGGCACGCAACGGGCATGTACCAACGACTTGGTACATCCCGTGTCTAGCCACGCCTGAATCTTTCGTCCATTCAGCTGGGCCTCTCTGGTCCACTGATTATCCGACGTTCTTTGGTTCAGCTCACAACCAATTTGGGCATGCTCGAATTTTACTCGGCAGTCACGCTTCATGTGTCCCAATTGATTGCACCGAAAACATCTTACATCAGAGGGGTCTTTGGCTGGCGAGTACACGCTTGCCCCACCCCCTTGGTTCCATCTCTGTTTGTAATTGTTTTCCTCCCTCCTTTTCGTTGAAGGTTGTTCTGGGAATACCCCCACCTGACGTGTTGGCTGCCCTCCTGTAGGTCGATACGCCCCCACCTGACGAGTCGGCTGCCCTCCTGTAGGTCGATCCGCCCCCACCTGATGAGTCGGCTGCCCTCCTGTAGGTCGATCCGCCCCCACCTGACGAGTTGGCTGCCCTCCTGTATCTCTGCTTGTGTATGATCGGTTTGCTAGGTGTCTCACAATCGACTCACATAACTCCTCATGAGTATCATGATCCAGGTTTCTCATCTGGGATTCGAGCCACCTAGGGAGTTTACCCAGAGTCAACTCAATTAGCACAGCATTCCGTGTATTCCTGGGGTTGGACTGTAGCCATTGATCGAACCACTGACGGTATGACCTCAACCAAGTATCTGGGTTGTTGAGATCCAACGACTGATCGAACACCTTCCTCCGGTAGGTCTCGGTGGAGATTTGATACTGGGCCAGCAACGTCTCTTTTACTTCGACGTAATCTTCTTGCTGGTCCGCTGTCAATCGTGAAACCGCCATCATTCCCGCTCCTGTGAGTGCTCCTCTGAGATACAGAGCCCACTTTTCTCGTGGCCACTCCCCTGCTCTTGCCGTTACCTCAAAGGTATCCAGGAAAGCCCCCATGTCATCAGAGCCCTCCTGGAACTTTTGTAGAACGAGTTTAGGCTTTGGAACCGTTGGTATCGCTCTCTCCGCTCTCCCTGTTTCTCTCAACAGTTCACATAAACATGTGTGCTGTTCGTCCGCTCTCCTCTCTTCCCTCTCTGCCCTCTGCTGGTCCATCAGTATCATTTGGGTCAACACGTCTGAAATTACGGCTGAGGGGTCCACGTTTCTCTCTTGGTGGCGGGGACCAGTCAGACGTGGAAGCTCAGGGGTCTCATTTGAGTGGGTAGTACGGGTACGACGTTCTCTCGACTCATCTGTCATCTTAGATGTCGATCTCGAACCGTGTCTCCCCAAACGATTGAACGACAAAACGAGAAATTAATAGAACTAACAACCTAGCTCGAGTAGAGGGTCTGGTTTTCAAACTCCCAAGGTAGTGATCACCTGAGTTGTCCCTGTCTAGCTGTTACACAACTCTCTTAGAAGAAAAAATATTTATAGATACAACAGAACAAATGCACAATTCCTAGGATTCCCTTTCACTAAGAGAATCCCACCGCTGCCACCAGTTGTCAGTGAATCTCTTCTAAGCTCCACCTAGGTCCTACTTTGTCTATCCAGACACCAGGTAACCTAAGTCTCAGAATCACACTGATTGACGCCCACAATCCAATTGTAGACCACCTGCTAAATCCTAGCAGCCTCCCTTCCCCGAGTATAGATATGCTCATACACAAAGTGGTTCTTACAACAACGAATATATATTGCACTTTCGAATACTCAGGCTACATGCACACAGTATAGCTTATAAATAAGTCCATGTAGCCTATCTGGCTTTTTCTCTCTGTTCTAGTTTGTTCAGCTGTCTTTTATAATTCTGAGCTCTTTGTCCGGACACTCCCTTTCCAGGTGACCAATCAGAATGCTTGCAGTTGTCTGTGCTGTGTCTATAGAAGACTTTCGAAGGTCTTCCAGGACTACGGGTGAGAACAAGTGGCTTTGTCTATTCTGTGTGGTTTGTGGTTGTGTATCCTGATGTACTTTCTGCTTGTGTGGTTGAACAGGCAGTTGTGGTTGGTATTCATTAGTAAGAAAGGTTTCTGACAAAGGCCATGTTTCCCAATTTGCACAAGATTGCCTCCATCTGCTTATCGATTCCAGTTTCTACTGCTTCTGTGGAGAGAAGCTTCTCACAGATGAAGATGATCAAGACTCGTTTGCGTAATTCTCTAAGTGACTGCAGCCTTTCTCACCTTATGAGGATTGCTATAGAGGCACCAGAAGTACTCTCTGAGAGCGACCTTGAAGAGATTGTGGACGTATGGCAGAGAAAACCAAGAAGAACCTCAGTTTGACATTCCTATCATTTGAACCTGATATCATAAGCTTATTACACCTTTCTTGTATTACACCTTTCTTGACATTATTTTTAAAAATATCTCTAATTTCAAGGGGGGGGGGGGCGAGAATGATACAAGGGGGGGCGAATGCCCCCCCCTGCCCCCCCCTAAATACACCCCTGAATACACACCAGCACCTCCTCATCTAATACACACCAGCACCTCCTAATCTAATACACACCAGCACCTCCTCATCTAATACATACCAGCACCTGCTCATCTAATACACACCAGCACCTCCTCATCTAATACACACCAGCACCTCCACATCTAATACACACCAGCACCTCCACATCTAATACACACCAGCACCTCCACATCTAATACACACCAGCACCTCATCTAATACACACCAGCACCTCCTCATCTAATAGACACCAGCAACTCCTCATCTAATACACACCAGCACCTCCACATCTAATACACACCAGCACCTCCTCATCTAATACACACCTGCACCTCCACATCTAATACACACCAGCACCTCCACATCTAATACACACCAGCACCTCCTCATCTAATACACACCAGCACCTCCACATCTAATACACACCAGCACCTCCTCATCTAATACACACCTCCTCATCTAATACACACCAGCACCTCCTCATCTAATACACACCAGAACCTCCTCATCTAATACACACCAGCACCTCCACATCTAATACACACCAGCACCTCCTCATCTAATACACACCAGCACCTCCTCATCTAATACACACCAGCACCTCCACATCTAATACACACCAGCACCTCCACATCTAATACACACCAGCACCTCCTAATCTAATACACACCAGCACCTCCTCATCTAATACACACCAGCACCTCCACATCTAATACACACCAGCACCTCCTCATCTAATACATACCAGCACCTCCACATCTAATACACACCAGCACCTCCACATCTAATACACACCAGCACCTCCACATCTAATACACACCAGCACCTCCTCATCTAAAATACACACCAGCACCTCCTCATCTAATACACACCAGCACCTCCTCATCTAATACACACCGGCACCTCCTCATCTAATACACACCAGCACCTCCTCATCTAATACACACCAGCACCTCCACATCTAATACACACCAGCACCTCCTCATCTAATACACACCAGCACCTCCACATCTAATACACACCAGCACCTCCACATCTAATACACACCAGCACCTCCTCATCTAATACACACCAGCACCTCCACATCTAATACACACCAGCACCTCCACATCTAATACACACCAGCACCTCCTCATCTAATACACACCAGCACCTCCTCATCTAATACACACCAGCACACCTCCTCATCTTATACACACTGGAGCCTTCTCCCTGGCACCTGGCCCAGACCAGTGCAGCAGCTAGAGCCTTCTCACTGGCACCCGGCCTAGACCAGTGCAGCAGCTAGAGCCTTCTCACTGGCACCTGGCCCAGACCAGTGCAGCAGCTAGAGCCTTCTAACTGGCACCTGGCCCAGACCAGTGCAGCAGCTAGAGCCTTCTCACTGGCACCTGGCCCAGACCCCAGTGCAGCAGCTAGAGCCTTCTCACTGGCACCTGGCCCAGACCAGTGCAGCAGCTAGAGCCTTCTCACTGGCACCTGGCCCAGACCAGTGCAGGTCAAGATCAACATTTTGAGGGTTAAGATCAACATTAGTTGGATTAAGATGAACACAATGACTGTAACAATAATTGGCATTAGTCCACTTGGTAAAGAGCACTAGTATCTATTATTACATACAGTGTGTTAGAGAGAAGACCCTTTACCAATTGCCATGTGTGGCTCACCTTCTGTCAAAGTAACCTTGACCACTGCCACCTCTACCCCCATAGTTCCTCCGACCTCCACGACCACCATAGTAACCACTCCCACCTCCTCCAAATGAATTCTGCTGATCTAAATGAAGATAAACAATCACCATGGTAACCACTAACCCCATGGTAAACAAGTGTAGTGGTAATTGCATATGAACTGCTAAGATGTGAAGGCCCTTGGGCTCCATATATACAGCAATGCCAGAGACACTACTACCACCCACAGGCAGTCATCATGGCAACCAACAATCCTGCAGCGCAGGGCTGAGCCGTTAGCAGCTAACAAGACACCTGGACAGAGGCTAACCGAGTGCCTTGTAAAAAATTTAATTGATGGGTTGTCAAGTTATGGTGATTAGAAGAGGTGAACTTTGCAGATTTACCATTAAGATCACATATTCACTAATACGGCAGGATGCCCCACTCCCCCCAGTTTAGTTATTGCATTTTTGTCTCGGCCATATAATAGTTATTAGCTTAGGCAAACCACAGACCAATTTACAGCTTTTGGTTTGTAAGTATGGGTGAGGGAGAAGTGTTGGGGCAGAAGTGTTTAGTTTTTTGGAATGTCTTGATATTTTCTGCATGTATCTTCTGAGATATAGACGAATCTTTTATAACATTGGAAAGCACATAGATCAAGGAACAATATGAGCATAATATTATTTGGACAGAGAAATCATAAAAAAAAGTTATGGGCAGTCTAAATCAACAGACGTTCCCCCCCCCAGTTTCAGGTATAGTCCCCCCCTTAATTAATAGAAGACTCTCGACACATGTGGGAAAACTTTAAAGCATCTGCCAGCTGATGGTACTGTGTTTCTGCGTACAGTTGTGACTGGCAAACTTTTTAGTTTTCCGAGACCATGCATTAAATCCATTACATACAAAATGACCCAAACCCTTTGTAGCAAAGAGAACACATGGCAAACAAACTATTCCATCTTCTACTTTACTATAAACAAACCAAGGGTCTTCAGCCAAGTATTTATGTTGACAAGACCTTACAGCATCTATATAACTACTTGGAAATGTAAATGAACTATCAGGCTTAAAACGATTAACTAAAAGTGAATACTTGCACTCTGGAGCCAAATTCAGGATATCTGTTTGGGGCATTGAGCGCATAAGCAAGCCAATAATAACTTCTCAAAATCAATTGAAGCACTTTGAAGAAGAAGAAGCAGAAAAAGTGGACAAGGAAGTGCAGGGCAGATGAGACGCGGAATGAGAGGGCAGGACAGAGGTGGAACATGAAGGCAGTCATAGCACCGACTCAGTAGGCTCAGGAGGAGACTCAGACACAGAGCCTGAGGGCTGGCTGGGAGACACAGATAGAGAGTTCTCTGTGACAGACACAGAGGGCTGGGTGAGAATCACAGACACAGAGGGCTCGGAGGAGACACAATGGACTGAAGCAGGAGACCATGGAAGAGTGATAACAGGTACACCAGCTGGAGATGGAAAAGTGGTCTTCTTGTTGGTCCTTTTTGTTGTTTCCTATCATTAAATGTGGAAAGTTATATGTAAATTAACTCTACTAGCTAGCAGTAGTGGCTGGCTGCAAGGACTAGAGCTAGCTAGTACAAGTACTAAGTTGGCAATCTATTCAATAGCATAATATTCTCAATCACTGCTTAGTTTAGATCAACTTACTTAGCTTTAGGGGGGCCTGGGGGGGCTTTGAAAAAAGCCTTTAACTTTGACTGAGCCATGAGTAAGATATTTGGTGAGTGACAGGAGTCGACAGTAAATCTCTCTGGGAGGTAATGAACCAGGTGCTGAACATTTGGAACGACGATAAAGGTAAGGTTTATTCTGGTGCAACCACACCCCCACGTTACCCCCACTTGGGGGTGTGGCTTCGTAGCCAGTAAATATAGGAAAAAGAAAAAAGCCAGAAAGCATTGCAGGTTTGTTGTTTAGTTAGAGTTTGGGAAATTAGAGAAAAAAGGGCCTCGAACGAGACCAGTGATCCCTTCTGGATCCGCCATAGCAGTGGCAAAGTGTGAGTGGGCCCAATGGAGACTGTGGAATGGACCTGCATGGCTGCTGGGGAAGAGCCTGAACTTTAACCCCACGTAACCCACGTCCACTATAACTTATTATTTATTATTATTATTATTATATATAAAATATGTTATTTATTATTTTATTATTATTTTTTTATAATTTATTATCATTATTTTTATTCATTTATTATCTGTTTATTATTTAAAAAAAAAAAAAATTAAAAAATTATTATTATGTTAATATATGTAATTAATTGTTGTTTGATTTATTTGTTTATTATATTTTTATTCGTTCATTTAAAAATAAAATAAATTTATTCATATTATTATTATTATTATTATTATTTACATCTGGTGGACATGCTACTGGCAATATAACAGGCTCACGTGAGCCTTAGCATCTCATTATTCCTGATGAAGACTGTTGATTGAATATTGATTATTGAGAAGGTGATTTATTATATATGAGAGAAGACCCTTTACCACTTGAGCAGTATCCATGACAAGTCTCTTATGTCATAGCATGCCACACCCTTTATGAAGGTACAGCCGCTCCAGACCCACTAAAGGATGTGTAGCTGTAGAGACGTGGGTCTTCAGATCTCCTCACGCACACACACACACCAGAATAGTATATGAACTAGACAAACGAGACACTTCCTCTAGCTAATTAGAAAGTTCTCCATGGACTTCTCTGGACCAGCCTAGACCAGTGCAGTAGCTAGAGCCTTCTAACTGGCACCTGGCCTAGACTATAATGTATTATTCTGCTCTATATTCAACTGTCTCTATATATATCCTGCTCTATATTCACCTCTATATATATCCTGCTCTATATTCACCTCTCTCTATATATATCCTGCTCTATATTCACCTCTCTATATATATATTCTGCTCTATATTCACCTCTATAATCCATCTCTATATATCCTACTCTATATCACCTCTATATATATCCTACTCTATATTCACCTCTCTATATATATCCTGCTCTATATTCACCTCTCTATATATATCCTGCTCTATATTCACCTCTATATATATATCCTGCTCTATATTCACCTCTATATATATCCTGCACTATATTCACCATCTCTATATATATATATCCTGCACTATATTCACCTCTCTATATATATCCTGCTCTATATTCACCTCTCTATATATACCCTGCTCTATATTCACCATCTCTATATATATATCCTGCTCTATATTCACCTCTATATATATCCTGCTCTATATTCACCTCTATATATATATCCTGCTCTATATTCATCTCTCTATATATATCCTACTCTATATTCACCTCTCTATATATACCCTGCTCTATATTCACCTCTATATATATCCTGCTCTATATTCACCTCTCTATATTCACCTCTCTATATATATCCTGCTCTATATTCACCTCTATCTATATATATCCTGCTCTATATTCACCTCTATATATATCCTGCTCTATATTCACCTCTCTATATATATCATGCTCTATATTCACCTATCTCTCTATATATATGCTGCTCTATATTCACCTCTCTATATATATCCTGCTCTATATTCACCTATCTCTATATATATCCTGCTCTATATTCACCTCTCTATATATATCCTGCTCTATATACACCTATCTCTCTATATATATCCTGCTCTATATTCACCTCTCTATATATATCCTACTCTATATTCACCTCTATATATATCCTGCTATATATTCACCTCTCTATATATATCCTACTCTATATTCACCTCTATATATATCCTGCTCTATATTCACCATCTCTATATATATATCCTGCTCTATATCACCTCTCTATATATCCTGCTCTATATGCACCTCTATATATATGCTGCTCTATATTCACCTCTCTATATATATCCTGCTCTATATTCACCATCTCTATATATATATCCTGCTCTATATTCACCTCTCTATATATTCTGCTCTATATTCACCTCTATATATATACTGCTCTATATTCACCTATCTCTATATTTATCCTGCTCTATATTCACCTCTCTATATATACCCTGCTCTATATTCACCATCTATATATATATATCCTGCTCTATATTCACCTCTCTATATATATCCTGCTCTATATTCACCTCTCTATATATACCCTGCTCTATATTCACCATCTCTATATATATATCCGGCTCTATATTCACCTCTATATATATCCTGCTCTATATTCACCTCTCTATATATACCCTGCTCTATATTCACCATCTCTATATATATATCCTGCTCTATATTCACCTCTATATATATCCTGCTCTATATTCACCTCTATATATATCCTGCTCTATATTCACCTCTCTATATATATCCTGCTCTATATTCACCTATCTCTCTATATATATCCTGCTCTGTATTCACCTCTGTATATATCCTGCTCTATATTCACCTATATATATCCTGCTCTATATTCACCTCTCTTTATATATCCTACTCTATATTCACCTCTATATATATCCTGCTCTATATTCACCTCTATATATATCCTGCTCTGTATTCACCTCTGTATATATCCTGCTCTATATTCACCTATATATATCCTGCTCTATATTCACCTCTCTATATATATCCTACTCTATATTCACCTCTCTATATATACCCTGCTCTATATTCATCTCTATATATATCCTGCTCTATATTCACCTCTATATATATCCTGCTCTATATTCACCTCTCTATATATATCCTGCTCTGTATTCACCTATATATATCCTGCTCTATATTCACCTCTCTATATATATCCTACTCTATATTCACCTCTCTATATATATCCTGCTCTATATTCACCTCTATATATATCCTACTCTATATTCACCTATCTCTATATATATCCTGCTCTATATTCACCTATATATATATATATCCTGCTCTATATTCACCTCTCTATATATACCTGCTCACATGCTAAGATAAGATGCAAGAGGTTGTGTTGACTGGCCAGAGGAGATAGAATTGCTAGTGGAAGGTGTCCAGTGCAGCCACACCCCTCACCTCCCTATTTAGTGCATGGCCGCAGGGTACCTGAAAGTTCTGCATGAAGTAATGTTATGGGGTGCTCTAGACCCCGCCCAGTCCACAAAGTGCAGAGTCCACAAGACAAGCAAGGTTCAAGTGATTACATTTGTATTATATATATATAGTGTGAGTGTGTGTGTGTGTGTGTGTGTGTGTAGTTCAGGATCACAGTCACTATAATAGCTAGTCCTCCACTAGACGGAGACTAGGAATGTTCTGATAATGTCAGTAGGTGTGGCATACGCCCACACACACACGTGGGGTCAGTTTCACCAGTCACTCTGGTTCTGCCCCCCTCCCCCTCCTCCGTGATGGTAGCCACCGCTGTACCCGCCACCTCCATAAGCCCCTCCTCCTCCACGAGATGTTCGGTAGTCACGCACACCAAAGCCTCCACCATACCTGCACACACAACACATGATAGTGGCAGTACACACCTACTAATTATACATGCCCCTGGGCATCAACTCATTAGAGGAGCAGGGGATTACTATATGCATGTTAGAGGAGCAGGGGATTACTATATGCATGTTAGAGGAGCAGGGGATTACTATATGCGTGTTAGAGGAGCAGGGGATTACTATATGCATGTTAGAGGAGCAGGGGACTACTATATGCATGTTAGAGGAGCAGGGGATTACTATATGCATGTTAGAGGAGCAGGGGATTGCTATATGCATGTTAGTGGAGCAGGGGATTACTATATGCATGTTAGAGGAGCAGGGGATTACTATATGCATGTTAGAGGAGCAGGGGATTACTATATGCATGTTAGAGGAGCAGGGGATTACTATATGCGTGTTAGAGGAGCAGGAGTTTACTATATGCATGTTAGCAGGGGATTACTATATGCATGTTAGAGGAGCAGGGGATTACTATATGCGTGTTAGAGGAGCAGGGGATTACTATATGCATGTTAGAGGAGCAGGAGATTACTATATGCATGGCTAATAGTAATCTGGCAGGATCAGCTGGTGTATCCTCACAAGTAACAAACTCCTCCCACCACCTCACACCTTTTGTTCTGGGATCGAACTCTAGCCTGCTGTTTGACCTCGTAGGCCATGCTCTCCAGCCAGGATGGGATTTCCTGCTTGGTCTCGGCCAGAAGCGTCAGCAGATCTTTGCAGATGTTCCTGTTACGGTCGTTACAGAAGGATGTGGCCAGTCCGAGGTTGCCTACGCGACCAGTGCGTCCAATACAATGGCAGGTAACACCTCACTACGACAACCACTAACATGGTACAACCACTAATACAATGTAACATGGTGCAACCACTAATGCAATGTAACACAGTGCTTACCGCAGTGGTCACGAGGATGGGTGTGCGGCCACTCCTGAAGTTACCTAGTGCCATCTCCCTGTCACCCTGGGAACGGTCACTATGGATACAAGCCGTGGAGTAGCATATTATAAAGGAAATTGTCAAGTGCATCGCAAGATTTCTTGGTCTCCACAAAGATGAGGGTCAAGGAATCCATGCCTGCACAGACACACACACACACACACAACTATGTAGATAGCAACAAGAGTCAGGGAGCTGGCACTAGCCAGTGCCTATGTAAAGCATCTCTAATTAAACAGTGGAACCTGGTAAAGGGTTTATTATACATAACCATGGTTATGATGTGTGCCAGCTCTCAAGATGATAACAACAACAGAAGCTCAAGAACAAACTCTGCACTGCTGCTCTTGCACTACAGGGCAAGATGGTGGCCACGACAAGCAGGACTCCATCTTATCCTCTGGTCTCTATGGCTAAGCTAGGCAAGCAGGACTCCATCTTCACCTGTGGTCTCTATGACTAAGCTAGAAAAGCAGGGACTCCATCTTAACCTCTTGTCTCTATGGCTAAGCCAGGCAAGCAGGACTCCATCTTAACCTCTGGTCTCTATGGCTAAGCTAGGCAAGCAGGACTCCATCTTAACCTCTGGTCTCTATGACTATGCTAGGCAAGCAGGACTCCATCTTAACCGCTTGTCTCTATGGCTAAGCTAGGCAAGCAGGACTCCATCTTAACCTCTGGTCTCTATGGCTAAGCTAGGCAAGCAGGACTCCATCTTAACCTCTGGTCTCTATGGCTAAGCCAGGCAAGCAGGAGTCCATCTTAACCTCTGGTCTCTATGGCTAAGCTAGGCAAGCAGGAGTCCATCTTAACCTCTGGTCTCTATGACTAAGCTAGGCAAGCAGGACTCCATCTTAACCTCTGGTCTCTATGACTAAGCTAGGCAAGCAGGACTCCATCTTAACCTCTGGTCTCTATGGCTAAGCTAGGCAAGCAGGACTCCATCTTAACCTCTGGTCTCTATGGCTAAGCTAGGCAAGCAGGACTCCATCTTAACCTCTGGTCTCTATGACTAATCTAGGCCAAACAGGAGGTCATGTGTACCTGTGACCTCTATGAGGTCGAGAAGGAATGATCTCTTTTCGACCTCCTCCACCCACACCACCTTCTGTGTGATGTTCTCACTGGTGGAGCCAACTCGGCCCACAGCCAAAAATATGTAGTTGTCCAGGAAATCCCGCGCCGACACCTGCAGACACACACCATACGTAGTATAACAACTCCCTGCTTATAGTGGCCTGTGTCCCTGCTTATAGTGGCCTGTCTCCCTGCTTATAGTGGCCAGTCTCCCTGGCCTGTGTCCCTGCTTATAGTGGCCAGTCTCCCTGCTTATAGTGGCCAGTCTCCCTGCTTATAGTGGCCAGTCTCCCTGCTTATAGTGGCCACTCTCCCTGCTTATAGTGGCCCTGCTTATAGTGGCCAGTCTCCCTGCTTATAGTGGCCAGTCTCCCTGCCTATAGTGGCCTGTCTCCCTGCTTATAGTGGCCAGTCTCCCTGATTATAGTGGCCAGTCTCCCTGCTTATAGTGGCCCTGCTTATAGTGGCCAGTCTCCCTGCTTATAGTGGCCTGTGTCCCTGCTTATAGTGGCCTGTCTCCCATCGTATATTGACCTGGATCTCCTTGGGGAAGGTGGCAGAGAACATCATGGTCTGCCTATCTCCTATCTGGGGCATAGTGTCCTTCTCTACTATGCGACGTATCTGTGGCTCGAAACCCATGTCCAACATGCGATCAGCCTCGTCCAGCACCAGGAACCTTCACACACACACACACACACACACTACTTAAATATTCTACTGCATATATCCCAGAGAACGAGAGATGTTCCATGCACATAGTAACAGACAACAGGGCCTGGACCAGACCTAGTATACACACACACAGACAACAGGGCCTGGACCAGACCTAGTATACACACACACAGACAACAGGGCCTGGACCAGACCTAGTATACACACACACAGACAACAGGGCCTGGACCAGACCTAGTATACACACACACAGACAACAGGGCCTGGACCAGACCTAGTATATACACACACAGACAACAGGGCCTGGACCAGACCTAGTATACACACACACAGACAACAGGGCCTGGACGAGACCTAGTATATACACACACAGACAACAGGGCCTGGACCAGACCTAGTATACACACACACAGACAACAGGGCCTGGACCAGACCTAGTATACACACACACAGACAACAGGGCCTGGACCAGACCTAGTATACACACACAGACAACAGGGCCTGGACCAGACCTAGTATATACACACACAGACAAAAGGGCCTGGACCAGACCTAGTATATACACACACAGACAACAGGGCCTGGACCAGACCTAGTATACACACACACAGACAACAGGGCCTGGACCAGACCTAGTATACACACACACAGACAACAGGGCCTGGACCAGACCTAGTATACACACACACAGACAACAGGGCCTGGACCAGACCTAGTATACACACACACAGACAACAGGGCCTGGACCAGACCTAGTACAACTCCACCAAGTTGTACACCCCAATACCACCATTGTACAACCCAATACCACCATTGGTCAACCCAATACCACCATTGTACAACCCAATACCACCATTGTACAACCCAATACCACCATTGTACAACCCAATACCACCATTGGTCAACCCAATACCACCATTGTACAACACAATACCACCGTTGTACAATCTAACACCACCATTGTACAACCCAATACCACCATTGTACAACCCAAAACCACCATTAATTGGACCCAACCACCATTGTACAACCCAATACCACCATTGTACAACCCAATACCACCATTGGTCAACCCAATAACACCATTGTACAACCCACCATTGTACAACCCAATACCACCATTGTTCAACCAAATACCACTATTGTACAACCCAATACCACCATTGTACTACCCAATACCACAATTGTACCACCCCAATACCACCATTGTGCAACCCAGTACCACCATTGTACACCCCAATACCACCATTGTACAACCTAATACCACCTTTGTACAATCCAATACTCCCAAAATGGTATACTTTTGACATAAACATAGCTATGTAACTCTTAAGGTGTCACTGTGTGGTCGATTCCACATAATCGGTTCCATGTACAGTGACTTTGTGTGAAAAGAATTGCGATGAGTTTGCGCTGCTAATTATAGTGAGGACAAGGAAAGTACTGAAGAACCATTAGTCTGCCTAGCTATGCTAAATCCGGAGTTGCTGATGCGTTTATAGCACTAAGGCACATCCACACTACACACTGGAGTCAACTTAGAATGTTTCCACACGTCCACACTACAACAAACATAGTCAACTTGCACTAGGAGTTGACTTAATTAAGTCGGGCAATCGTGGCAATACCACCAGAGGTTAGATGTTGGGATAAAAATTCTTTAAACAAGAGAGATGAAAGGTATACTTTTCATGATCACATCGGGTCCTCTACAATAATAAAGTGTTGCCATCTTGTGTCTCAACCTGATCTGAAGTAGAAGTAGATATTGGCGGACAACTTGCTTGAGGGGGACGTGAAAACCACTTTCCACAACATCATTTTAAGTATTAGCATAGTTTTGCTTCAGCTGTAAGTTCCATTTGGTAACTTAGCCAAACATAATGATTTATTCTCTTCTGCCAGCATCACCCCCCAAATGAGTCAGCTGGAAACCAGGTGCCTACTATTGCAACTGTGACAATGGTCCCTATGTCTATAATAGGACATCACAATTCCAATATAGAGCACCTATGTCACAGGTCCAACATAAGGCACCTCGATTCCAGTTCTTGGCTCAAGCCCAACCCCTCAAATGGGTCAGCTAGAAATGAGGTGCCTACTATTGGAACTGTGACAATGGCTCCTGTATCCATAAGAGGACATTCCAATTCCAATATTGAGCACCTAAAAATAATGATACTATATATAAGGAGAGTTTCAAGTCTATACTAGGGAGCGAGTTCCAGAGATGAATGCAGTGTGTGTGTGATGTGCATTGCGAAGGCCGGGCTCCTCCACTTTAGAAAAGGTCAGGCAGATCTTCTAGGATTTTGAAAAGAGAGGTTTCAATTGAGTAATTTCAATTGAGTAATATTTTGTGTTTATGCATACCATAAGACAAATGTGCACTTGATTTTCAATGGTAAAGGATGGTGGAATTGTTTCTATTTCAGCATAATGGGTAAGTCTATGAACGTTTGCTTATTCTATAGCTAGAGCATAATCCACCAGTAATCCCTTACCCTATCCCAGCCTCCTACAATGCTTCCTAGCTAGAGCATAGTCCTCACCCTATCCCAGCCCCCTACAATGCTTCCTAGCTAGAGCATAATCCACCAATAGTCCTCACCCTATCCCAGCCCCCTACAATGTTTACATGGTGGGTGATAGTGCATACATTTAATAAACTGTTATGATAGCTACAATTAATTGTTTAAATATATAAATTACAACTATATTAATTAAAATATCACAGCCCTAGGACATAGAATTCAGTAATTATGTCAGTTCTCAGATCTCTCTCTGCAGATCATTCACATGACTGATTATCCAGTTTACACATTGTCACCTAAAGGCCTAACTATGCCACCCACAGGTGTGCCTAAATTAATTGTAGTCAAATGACACAGAAACTTCAATGCCCTATCCCAGCTCCTAATGCTTCCTAGCTAGAGCATTATCCACCAGAAGCCCTTACCCTATCCCAGCCCCCTACAATGCTGCCTACCCTACAATGCTTCCTAGCTAGAGCATAATCCACCAGTAGTCCCTATCCCAGCCCCCTACAATGTAATGTGGACATCCCTAGCCATTGACCACAACTGAGCCAGACCTAGCCCAATTGACCACAGACCTAGCCCCATTGACCAAAACTTTTATAAGTCAATATTCTTGCTACAAAGTGTTCTGTAGCAAAGTGATCATCACATTGTGGTCCTCTAAAGGTGTCTGTCCCCTTCCCTTTGCATCTTCAGCACGAAAAATTCTTTCTCTCCGCTTTCACAAACTTAATATTCTTCATTAATAACTCATTATCATTATCCACTTCTCCTTCACCTCCAACGCCTTCTCCCTCTCTTACCATTGTCACAGTTCCAGTTGTGTGTGTGATGTGCATTATTGATGCATTTTTTTTGCCTTTTATACATACATCTTCATAATAATAATTATATGAAACCAGGTGATCCCAATTCCAATATAGTGCACCTAGAGCACCTATGTTACAGTTACAGTTCTTCTTCTTTTGAGGTCTTCTATGATCTCGTCCTTTGATAAAAAATCTGTCATCTGTTCCAAATCATGGAACAAGTATGATGAGCCTCTCTTTCCGTAGGGAACTGTAGGCTTTGTTTGTTTCAATTTCAGTGGGTACTTTCTGGATAGGAAGTCATATTCTTTATCCCATCCACATGAGTGGATCTCGTCTGCAAGAAGTAGGTCCAAAAAGTATGTGTCAAATTGCGGATACAAGGAACTGGAGCCCACTTGAAGAAATAGCAAGAATATTATGCACCCATGTAGGTGGAACTTTAACAAACCATCTTCAGAAGTGAACCACTTAAATACACTTGGAAAAGTAAGGAGGACATCATTTCTTTTTATTAGTGGCCGCACATATGAACTGCTTCCTGCAGGACAGTAAACAGGTGCTTGTGAGATGGAGAAGGAAGTGAAAGGGAGTACATACCTGACATTATTGTCGTCACTTTTCTACTGTTTAGTGTGGAAAAAATTAGTGATTCCAGGATAATGGTTGAATCTGTGGCCAAAAAAAAAGCACTTTTACAAGTTGCCACACAAACCAACACAGCACTGGAACACAGGTGGTGGGAAGACATTCACTCACTCACTAACTCACTCAGTGCAGATAGATTCATCGTCACGTCAGTCTTGTTGGTCATAAGCAAATCAGTTTTTTCATTTGATGTCCCATTCAGGAGAATACAAATGCCATCCGCTGAAAATTCAGCTGATGTTTTCAACTCGTGACCCACAACAATGTCAAATTTGGCACCTGGTAAATATTTACCGCTCACAGCCTCATCGTCAATCGTTTGGCACTCGGCATGTATTATGAAAGGGCTCGGTAATAATGTTTGCAGAATGTTAACAAACAGCTCCTGTTCGTTGGTTAACTCCTGTAGCAAGTTAGAAAGTCATTGACAAATATGTGAACAGCACTGCAAGCAGAGAACTTACGGAGTCCTTGGTTGTGGGGGTTCGGGGGACCTTTTCATGATGGAGCGTTGTTACTGAACAGAGAGCTATTACATCTTTTAAGAGCGTTTGGATCATTGTGGAAGTGCAGTGTCTTAAATCTGGTTCAAATATAGTTCCCAGCTGTATACGACTTTTCTTGTCCTTACTCAGCACCATGTTAAACCTCTGGGCCAGCGTTTTATTGCTCACAGATGGAGGTCTGGTCTTTCCTAGTTCGCATTTGGTGAAGGCGTCAGCAATGGACCCCTCTTGTAAAGTAATGAGCATAACATGTTCATACCAGTAGGCGCAGTATGAATTGACCTACCTTTTGCAGTAATCTTTACCGGGTTCATTGTCAATTTGCTAATATCAAAGAGGCATTTCATCACCTCATCTTCCGTGATAGTGCTTCCCCGTACATATGGGTTCATATACCCTGGGAACATCCCATAGTGCTGTTTATCTTTGGCATCTGGCAACAAAATATATAGGAGGCTGGGATAGTGGTGGATTATGCTCTAGCTAGGAAGCATTGTAGGAGGCTGGGATAGGGTAAGGGACTACTGGTGGAGTGGATTATGCTCTAGGAAGCATTGTAGGAGGCTGGGATAAGGTAAGGGATTACTGGTGGATTATGCTCTAGCTAGGAAGCATTGTAGGGGGCTGGGATAGGGTAAGGGACTGATGGTGGATTATGCTCTAGCTAGGAAGCATAGTAGGGGGCTGGGATAGGGTAAGGGACTGATGGTGGATTATGCTCTAGCTAGGAAGCATTGTAGGGGGCTGGGATAGGGTAAGGGCTTCTGGTAGATTATGCTCTAGCTAGGAAGCATTGTAGGAGGCTGGGATAGGGTAAGGGGAGTACCTCATGACAACATACTGAGTGGATGCATGATGAACACAGTTGTGTACCACTTACCTAGACCATAACCATCAGCCATCCTGGGGGGAATAAAAGGACGTAAATGAATTATAACGCACAACACAATAATCTGCACACCATAATAAGCAGTCGCTAAAGTGCTGGTGTGTGTGTGTGGGGAGCTGGTGTGTGGCTCTAATAGCAATGATTAGACCAGCCACTCTGCACACTAAGAGACCTCGTGACCCCACCACACCATAATTTAATCAGCACACCACCTTCTAATCATCTGTCAGCTGGCCTGCTCATCCCCACACACTGGAAATTTGTGAAATGTTGGGGCCCTAAAGAGTTAAGGTGACAATGTGTAAATTGGATAATCAGTCAATCAGATCACAATACCTTCAAGGTATGGCTACCCCAGACTACTTACTAGGGCAAGAGGCCTTTGGACAGCTTTAAATGGCAGTTTTAAAAGGGGACAATGGTAAGACAAGACAGGTAGCCGGGCAAGGCTATTGAAGGGCAAGGCTGTAAGAAAGTTCTTGCTGGTATAAAAAAATGTTCCACTTTCGGGCCAATTGGCTGACCTGCCAACCAGGAGTGTAATTGTCATCATCTTGTTATCTACTGATTAATGCATGCACTCACAGAGACAAACATCTTGTGTAGCTTCTGCTAGTGAGAACTCTTCTTCCCCACACAAGGCAACTAACAGGCAACATCTGCAACAATGAGAAACTGTGGGTTTCAACGCGTACAGCATAATGTTGGCAGCTGCTTACCAAGTAATGAGCAAGTGGCGAGCAGGTAGAGAGCGGTGTGGCGAGCAGGTAGAGAGCGGTGTGGCGAGCAGGTAGAGAGCGGTGTGGCAGGTAGAGAGCGGTGGCGAGCAGGTAGGAGCGGTGGCGAGCAGATATATAACATTCGCTGAATGGTTACGTGTATTTATAGAGCACCAATGTCTATGGTTTTTTTATATCAATCAATAGTTTCTTGTACCTTACACAAATCTTTTTATTGTTCATAACTGTAAAACCAAAAACATGTAAAATCAATTAAATAATAAATCTCCTCCATATTTCTGGTATTAGCTACAGTTCCCATCACGCTTGCAGCATTGCCTCGTTGCACAGCAACACTTATCGACTGGAGCAAGTACTGGGTCCCTCTCTGCTCTCCGGTTTCCGCAGCGATCCTTCGGCCAATTTCCTGGACTAACTTCAGTCCTCCCGGTCCCCATGGTCCAAGGGTCTCCACGCAGACTGGTTCGAGGATGTAGTCTCGCTGAAGGTTGGCGTACTTCATCAACTTGGCCTTCTCTGCATTTTCAGCGACTTTACAGGGGGCAATTGATGAGGTAGCAATATCACAAATTAAACTACAAATTCACTCGCTCCTCCAACAGTAGACATTTCTACTTCAACCGCATTGTACTACTATGGAATGCACTGCCTCCTATTGACATTTCACAATCACTATTATCTATCAAGAAACAACTGGTACCGTACTTATGGCATTATTTCCTAAATCACTTTGACCCAGCCGACACATGCACTTTTCACTATCTTTGTCCTTGCGCACCATGCCATATGATCAATATTAATAGGAACCCTGATTAACTCTGATTAACTCTGTATTGTTCCTTTTACTTTTTCTTTTCTTCATTTTCAGGCTTTACCAGTTCTTGGTTCATTGACCTTCAGCAATCATTATTTCCAATATCACTCACACACATTTCACACCTGTCAACATGGCTGTAAAGTTCATAATAATAATAATAATAAATGACTAGGCGCCAGGGTGTCAGAGCAAGTGTAGTCCCAAATCATGATCCGTCCATTTTTCCAAGGAAAAATCGTCATGCCGTCTGGTCTTCCCATCGGTTCGACTAACACCACTGGGCTCAAGGACTGAAGGAATGTGAGCAGTTGACAGAGCTCGCTTGATGAGGTCGTTGATTTGAGCGTGTCTGGCAAATCTCCCTGCGCTCTTCTTGCAACTCAAACCATGTGTTCCATTTGACTCCACCTTAGTGCCGCATATTATTATTATTATTATTATTATTATTATGAACTTTACAGCCATGTTGACAGGTGTGAAATGTGTGTGAGTGATATTGGAAATAATGATTGCTGAAGGTCAAAGAACCAAGAACTGGTAAAGCCTGAAAATGAAGAAAAGAAAAAGTAAAAGGAACAATACAGAGTTAATCAGAGTTAATCAGGGGTCCTATTAATATTGATCATATGGCATGGTGCGCAAGGACAAAGATAGTGAAAAGTGCATGTGTCGGCTGGGTCAAAGTGATTTAGGAAATAATGCCATAAGTACGGTACCAGTTGTTTCTTGATAGATAATAGTGATTGTGAAATGTCAATAGGAGGCAGTGCATTCCATAGTAGTACAATGCGGTTGAAGTAGAAATGTCTACTGTTGGAGGAGCGAGTGAATTTGTAGTTTAATTTGTAAAGTGAAGATGACCGAGTAGGGTTGGTAGAGAATGATATGTATTTTTGTATGTCAAAGTTGCTCGAACGATCCTTTAACGATTTTACAAGGAAGAGGATGTCTTGCAGTTCGAACCAGTACATCAGTGGTAGTAAGTTTAAGGTAATGAGTCTGGATTTGTAGTCTGATGTGTGATCATTCAAAATGTATTTTGTAGTTCGACGTTGGACCTTTTCCAGCAGAGAGATGTCCTTTAAAAGGCGAGGTCTCCAAAGCTGAGAGCAATAGGTTATTTTAGACCTTATCAATGAGATGTATAGGGATTTTTTTACAACTGTAGAAGATGAGGATTGGAAGGTTCTCCTTATCAGGTTAAGAGCAAAATAAGCGTTTCTGCATATTTTGGAAATATGTTCTGACCAGGAGAGGTTGCATGTGGTGAAGATTCCTAGATCTCTCTGACCATCAGTGTGAGGAATGACAGTTCCGTTTACACTGTAAGTGTGGGGATCCTTTTTGGTTAGCGAGATTCTCATTGCAGAGCATTTAGATTCATTCAATTGTAGATTCCATTTCTTACACCAGCATGTTATGGTTGTTAAGTCAATCTGCAATAAATTATAGTCTTCGGGAGAGGAGATTGATTTGACAAGTTTGATGTCGTCGGCAAACATGTAGGATGATGAGAAACTAATAGCTGCTGGTATGTCGTTTACATACACCAGGAATAAAAGTGGCCCCAGAATACTGCCCTGTGGAACCCCTGATATGACAGGTAGTTTGGTAGATGAAAAACCTTCTAGTTCCACATAGTGGTGTCTGTTTGATAGGTAATTTTGGAACCACAGCCAGAGGGGGCCAGTGATACCCATGAGCCAAAGCTTGTAGAGGAGTTCCGAGTGTGGCACTGAATCAAAGGCCTTTGAAAAGTCTAGGAAGATAATGTCAGAAACGTTGTGAAGTTCAATTGCATCATAAACAGTTGAATATGTTGTGAGAAGGTTTGTCAGGCATGATCTTTTCTGCATAAATCCGAACTGTTCCCTACTAATTAAAGGTCCAAGAAATGGTATGATTTTTTTGTAAATGATAGATTCCAGTACCTTAGATACAACACTGAGCAAAGATATGGGTCTGTAGTTGTGGACACTTGAAATGTCACCTTTTTTGAAAATAGGCTTAATTTTTTGAATTTTCCATTCAACGGGTATAGAGGAAGATCGGAGACTATGCTCAAATAGGTTAGTGATTGGCTCAGAAAGAGAGGCTGCACAATGTTTGAATATTAGTGGGCTAATGCTGTCACATCCAGGAGCTTTGGTTGGGTCTAGCGTATGAAGGGCATCCAGAACATCTTCTATCGTTATGTTGATTGTAGAAAGTTGCGACTGGGGTGAAGGTAATTTGTGGAAAGGAGGTAGCATAAAGTTGCTCTTGGTAAATACAGAGTTGAAATAGTTGTTAAATAACTCAGCTTTTTTAGAAGGGTCAGTAATAGGAATAGAGTCGTGAATGATGACGTTGGATATCTTTTTATTTTTGGAGAGCTGATTGATGTACCCATATAGTTTCTTACTGTTAGAGTGGAAAGAAAATACTAGGTTTTCTATGTAGGAAGTTTTTGAAGATAAGATTAACTTTTGCAGATCCCGTTCCATGTTTGACAAAGTGTCGAAATGTTGTAAAGAAGGATTTCGCTTGATTTTGCGACGCAGTGTATGAATTTGATTAACTTGATGCCTAATTTGGGGGTTGAACCACTTTGGAGATTTGTGTGATGAAGCTCTGAACTTAGGAATGAACAAGTCACATGCTGATGTTGTTTCAGACTTTATCTGAGTCCAAAGTAGATTCACATCGGAAACAGGATAGTGATGTAACTTGTTTAAGGACTGCAATAGGTGGTTGGCCAAACCCTCTAGGTCAGCTTTAGCGTAGTTGTTAAGAAGTAGCGAAGGAGGAGGTTTATATTTGTTGAGAGAGCACAAAACATTAAATGAAAGAAGGAAGTGGTCTGATTTGAGGTTACAGAAATTAGAGTCGATGTGAAGGGAACATATTCGATCTGGGAAGTTGGTAATAATCAGATCCAGAATATTACCGGAGGAGTGAGTTGTGTTCGTAACTAATTGAACTAGATTAGATGAGATTAGTGTATCACAGAAAAGAGAGCTAGTTGTTGATGACGCTGACATTGAGGACCAGTTAACGTCTGGAAGATTGAAATCTCCGACTATTACTAGGTGTGCATCATTTGGTATTGATTTTAGGCACGAGCATATTTCTTGCATGACGGGTGGAGAGATGAGTGGTGGAGCATACACACAACATAGAAAGAGAGGGATAGGAGAAAGCAGTTCGACTATAATCAGTTCGGCTGAAGATGCTGTTGAAATCAGAACAGATGGGATTTGATCTGAAATGGCAATCATTACTCCTCCTCCTCTAGAGCCCCTATCTCGCCGATACAAGTTGTAATTTGTAGGGAGAATTTCAGTGTTCGTGGTTGATTTAGTAAGCCAGGTTTCCGTAATGGCTATAATACTGGGATATTTACTGTAGACTAGAGAATGGAAGAGTGACAGTTTGTTGTTTAAGCTTCGGGAGTTCCAGACAAGAGTGTTGATGCATCCTGAGGATAGTCATTGAGAGGAGTTAATATTAGGGGAGACATGGTTTGGGTAAACAGGGTGGGTCGGAGGAAGATTGGAATTGGTTGGTGTTTGGCTGGGAGTGTCACTGCTGGCGTATTGGATGTTTTGAGTGTCATTAGTGGCTTGCTTTGGGATAGGAGACCTAGTCTTCGCTATAAAGACCTGATTCACCACCTCGCCAATCAGGTTGGAGCCTTGAAAAAGCTTGTTATTTCTGATTTTGATTAGTTTACGATCAGTACCAGAGTTAATAAGATATCTACGCTGTTGCAGTAGTAAAGACTCGGTTAACATTTCAGAGGGGGACTGATGGCGTTTGATTGAGATGTTAGGAGAGTTTCTTAGGGATGATCTGTTTGAAAGAATAGTGCTTACATCACAGGATCTAGAGAACTTGACTAGAAGGGGACGATTTTTTTGGTCAGAGTACTTTCCAAGTCTTATGCTATCCCGAATGGAATGGTCTGAGAAGGAGGAGAGTAGAGGAGAAATTATCGACCCAGCCACCTTTAGATCGTTTTCAATTCTCTTATATTTGGGGGTTCCTTTCTGGCACTCTTGCAAACCGTATAGGACTATATTGTACTTACGCTCGTGGTTAGAGGGTACAGTTGGGGTTGGAAGCTTATGTGAACCAGTTGACACCATAGTAGCATAGGAAGGAGAGCCCTTTTCGATGAAGGCTTCAGAGAGCACTGAGTTAGCCGATTCGCCTACGGCTTGCTGCTGGGGCAAGGTTTTATTTATGGATGTCAGCTTTGCCTTTAAGTCCTGCATGTCCTGTGCGAGTTGAAGCATAGTCTTTTTGAGCGAGACCAGCTCAGATTCCTGGGTTGCTATTTTCAGTTCTTGGCTTTGAAGTCTGCAATAAGGACAGGAGAATGGGGTTTTGGAACTAGAGGCAATTTGGAAAGCATTCTTTGAGAGGCTAACACATTTCCTATGCATCCATGCATTACAAATTCCCTCACAGAAAATGGACTCCTGGCCATTTTGATGAACGGTAGCATCTACTATGATTTCAAGGCAGACTGGACAGTTGTGTCCAGGTGAGTCAGAGACTTCCATGAGAGTCTTGCTAGTTTTGGGAGGCATCTCTGGCACAAGCCCTGAAGTTGCAGACGTTGCAGGTTGCAGGTGGGGAGGTTTGTCGGGTTGAGGATGGAATGGGGGGGGCAGGGACCTCCAAAAGAACTGCTGAACTCAGACAAACCAATTATGGTGTGTACTAAATAGATATCTCCGTTTCTTGTTGATTTGAATTGGATTCTGTAGGTCACTTACTAGATAGAGACAAACTAGAGAGCCAGCTAGATTGTAAATACTGGCTAAATCAAGTCAAGAATTCAAATCTTACAAACTCGCGATCAAGTCAAAACTACCAGCTGATGGTAACCTTAACCCGACAACTTTCAGGGGCTGCTATTCGGGCCCTAGGTAACCTAAAGGATGAAGATACTGTGCTATTCCTGGCAAACCTACTAGCTGGCTATGAATAGACCGAAAGACTAGGCTAACAAACTCAAAATTCCACCATGTGGTCGTTGGTAAAGGGTGTGTGGCACAAGCCCTGAAGTTGCAGACGTTGCAGGTTGCAGGTGGGGAGGTATATACAATCATGAGGATGGCACAGGGGTGAACCAAGACGAAGAGCGCTAGCGATCCTGAGCTGATTCTGGTCCATTTTCAAACCAAGTGACGGAATAGGAATCGCATTCAACCAATCAGACGCGTGAGGAGAAGAGACGGCCAGGATCCTTGCTTTTTCCATGTCTGATTGTGCATCTTCAAGTAGATTTTTTAGTTTCAGTTGACATAAGGGAGTGTCCCAGGCAGACTGGACAGGTAATTGCAATGGGGGCTCTGCGGTGTTCATCAACTCCTTCCACCGAGAGATGGCAGTGTCTAGTTCAGGGTACTCTCCTCTTCGGAAGGAGTCAGGAAGAGCATCAAGAACTCGAGGTTGAGAGGCATAGACTGAGGAAATAAAGGCTGGCAGGGATAAGTCAACAGCAGATCTGATTCCCATCCCGCCCAAGCCAGCAGGGAGCGAACATTGGTTCCAAATCTGAGGTGTAATCAGAATGTTGAGAATATTTTCGAGTGAGGATTTGATGTTTTCATCGTATAGTTTCAAAATAGATGACTCAAAGCAGGGTGAAGATCTCAGGAAGTAAGTCAATTTCGGGATCGCAAAACAGTTTTTCAACAAGAATAGTGCATCATGGGCATCAATCTCCACTAGCCTAGAGAGCATTCTGTTGAGGTCATCTAGTTTGTGTTGGAGTACATGATCTGTTGCTGAAGACAATATTGGGGCTCCAAGGAGAGTGAGGTCTTGTTCGTCCACGATCTTAATCTGAGGCGCCAACTCTTGGAATTTGCGCGCAGTCTGTGCGACGTCTTCGCCACCGATGATCACCAGTTCGCACTTTGCAGGGTTCACAATGACTCCATGTGAGTCTCCAGCCTCAATGATCTTTTTAAAATCCGAGAGAACAGTGTCAGCCTCTCCACTCAGAGTGCCGTCATCCAAGTACCAAATATTCAGCTCACTTTGGCAGTCTTCAACAATATCCTGGATTGCAAGTGAGAATAAGAATGGGCCTAATGGGTCTCCTTGCTGCACGCCCTCTTTTGACAACAAAGTCTCGCTCCCAAAGTAAAGATTTGAAGGTTTAAAATAGGATTGCCAAACAAAAGGATAAACGGACTTGTTTTTGTCCAGGACTTTCTGTAGCACAACGTCTCTCCGCACAGAATTGAAAGCATTTTTGAAATCAATCTTGAGTAGAACTTTCCTTTTGCAGTCTTCATTAGTGAGGAATCGTCTGCAGGCATGTGTCGCTACTTCAGCGCCTGAAGGCATCCCTACTCCCATTTGATGAGGTCTGAAAGATGAAGAGCATGAATCATTGAGTTTTCTCATGGTGGCCTTCCCAGCGAGGCGTCTCAAAGTATTACCCATCGCAATCGGCCTCACGCCTCCATCCTTCTTTGAGAGGGCAACCAGAGTAGCCCCATAGAATATAGGACAAACAGAAACAGGTACTTTTCCACAGAGCACAATACCATTCAGGAACTTTAGTAAAGCTACAAGCAGTTTCTTTGACACATCTCCCAGAGCATCGGAGGTAAGGTCTTTTAAATGTTGTGGGAGCAACCCATCTGGCCCTCGTCCTATTCCATTTTTGAAAGAGCTTAAACTTTTCTTCACATCATCCATTGAGAGAATCATCGAATCAGAACAATCTTCAACAGTAGGAGGTTCTGGCAAATCAGAATGGACATGTGGTTCGGGGTGTTTTTGTTTGAGTTGCTCAATAATTTCAGGTGTGCTTTCTAGTAAGGAACAATCAGAAGAAAGAATTCTCACAGCTCCCCGGACATCCCCCGCAGCGAGCTTGACAGAAACTAGTGAGGACAGTGATTTTGATGATTTTTTAGGATTTTTGGCAGGCAAGTCAGCGGGAGTTTGTAAGTGAAGGTTTTCGGAGAAATCTTTTATTTGATGGTTGATAAGAGTTGCTAGAGATTTTGATTTCTTTCCGCAGCGAACTCTGTTAGGGTTCAAGAAACATATTCTGGCGAAGTTGAGGAGGTTTTCCCATGCAGGTATACTGTTTTCTAGCAGGACCCTATTGAGGATATCTGTCAACAACTTAGCGGCTTGGAACCTTGAGGCTTTTGGAACCCTTCTAAGTACAGTCCCAACACGTGAAAATCTGAAAATGGTAGGCGCAGGAGTCTGTGTAGGGGCACCTTCACCAGCAACAACATTATTTTGACTAGCATTTGCAGTAGCAGCATTTACAGCATGTTGAATATCAGAAGCTTGGGGATGAGTATGGGGGGCAGGGCAACAACGGGGGCAGATCCATTCATTCAGAACATCAGCTTGTCTCTTTGTCAATTTTACACATGTCTGGTGATACCAAACACTACACAAATCACACAAAATCCAGTTCCGTTTGCCCTGTTCACCACATTTGCCACAGAGATCTAGAACTGATCTGATGGAAGCCACTAAAGGTATTTCCTTCTCCAACACTGCACTTTGCGGTGGGCACTTCAAAGCTGCATGACAGTCCGCTGAGGCTGAAGCTAGAGTGTGTGCAGTAGACAAAAAATCAGCCAAACACCTCTCCTGCTGCAGAGGTGAACTACCAGTAGAGCTGCCAGTAGTTCCTGAACTCGGGGGTGCGCATGAAATAGAGTTAGGATTCTCTGTGGAGAGTAATTCTTCCGTTTTAGATTTGAAAGTCAGCGGTTCCATTGAGAATTATAGCTTCCACATTTGCTGAGGAATATATTACAAGGCACTTCGCTCGCCACTTTTGACCCTTATCCGATAAGTCGTGTATTCAAAAATCCCAACAATTGCTCTATATTCACCTCTCTATATATATCCTGCTCTATATTCACCTATCTCTATATATATATCCTGCTCTATATTCACCTCTCTATATATATCCTGCTCTATATTCACCTCTCTATATATATCCTGCTCTATATTCACCTGTCTATATATAGCCTGCTCTATATTCACCTCTCTATATATAGCCTGCTCTATATTCACCTCTCTATATATATCCTGCTCTATATTCACCTCTCTATATATATCCTGCTCTATATTCACCTCTCTCTATATATCCTTCTCTATATTCACCTATCTCTATATATATATCCTGCTCTATATTCACCTCTCTATATATATATCCTGCTCTATATTCACCTCTATATATAGCCTGCTCTATATTCACCTCTATATATATCCTGCTCTATATTCACCTCTATATATATCCTGCTCTATATTCACCTCTCTATATACATCCTGCTCTATATTCACCTATATATATATCCTACTCTATATTCACCTCTCTATATATATCCTACTCTATATTCACCTCTCTATATATATCCTACTCTATATTCACCTCTCTATATATATCCTGCTCTATATTCACCTCTCTATATATATCCTGCTCTATATTCACCTCTCTATATATATCCTGCTCTATATTCACCTCTCTATATATATCCTGCTCTATATTCATCTCTCTATATAGATCCTGCTCTATATTCACCTCTCTATATATATCCTGCTCTATATTCACCTCTCTATATATATCCTACTCTATATTCACCTCTCTATATATATCCTGCTCTATATTCACCTCTCTATATATATCCTGCTCTATATTCATCTCTCTATATATAACCTGCTCTATATTCACCTCTCTATATATAGCCTGCTCTATATTCATCTCTCTATATATATCCTGCTCTATATTCACATCTCTATATATATCCTGCTCTATATTCACCTCTCTATATATACCCTGCTCTATATTCACCTCTATATATATCCTGCTCTATATTCACCTCTCTATATATATCCTACTCTATATTCACCTCTATATATACCCTGCTCTATATTCACCTCTCTATATATATCCTGCTCTATATTCACCTCTCTATATATATCCTGCTCTATATTCACCTCTATATATATCCTGCTCTATATTCACCTCTCTATATATATCCGGCTCTATATTCACCTCTCTATATATATCCTACTCTATATTCACCTCTCTATATATACCCTGCTCTATATTCACCTCTCTATATATATCCTGCTCTACATTCACCTCTATATATATCCTGCTCTATATTCACCTCTCTATATATATCCTGCTCTATATTCACCTCTCTATATATATCCTGCTCTATATTCACCTCTCTCTATATATCCTGCTCTATATTCACCTCTATATATATCCTGCTCTATATTCACCTCTCTATATATATCCTGCTCTATATTCACCTCTCTATATATATCCTACTCTATATTCACCTATCTCTATATAGCCTGCTCACATGCTAAGATAAGATGAAAGAGGTTGCGTTGACTGGCCAGAGGAGATAGAATTGCTAGTGGAAGGTGTCCATTGCAAGCACACCCCTCATCTCCCTAGTTAGTGCATGGCCGCAGGGGACCTGAAAGTTCTGCATGAAGTAATGTTATGGGGTGCTCTAGACCACGCCCAGTCCACAAGGTGCAGAGTCCACAAGACAAGCAAGGCTCAAGTGATTACATTTGTATTATATATATATAGTGTGAGTGTGTGTGTGTGTGTGTGTGTGTGTAGTTCAGGATCACAGTCACTATAATAGCTAGTCCTCACTAGACGGAGACTAGGAATGTTCTGATAATGTCAGTAGGTGTGGCATACGCCCACACACACAAGTGGGGTCAGTTTCACCAGTCACTCTGGTTCTGCCCCCCTCCCCCTCCTCCGTGATGGTAGCCACCGCTGTACCCGCCACCTCCATAACCCCCTCCTCCTCCACGAGATGTTCGGTAGTCACGCACACCAAAGCCTCCACCATACCTGCACACACAACACATGATAGTGGCAGTACACACCTACTAATTATACATGCCCCTGGGCATCAACTCATTAGAGGAGCAGGGGATTACTATATGCATGTTAGAGGAGCAGGGGATTACTATATGCATGTTAGAGGAGCAGGGGATTACTATATGCATGTTAGAGGAGCAGGGGATTACTATATGCATGTTAGAGGAGCAGGGGATTACTATATGCATGTTAGAGGAGCAGGGGATTACTATATGCATGTTAGAGGAGCAGGGGATTACTATATGCATGTTAGAGGAGCAGGGGATTACTATATGCATGTTAGAGGAGCAGGGGATTACTATATGCATGGCTAATAGTAATCTGGCAGGATCAGCTGGTGTACATCTTCACAAGTAACAAACTCCTCCCACCATCTCACACCTTTTGTTCTGGGATCGAACTCTAGCCTGCTGTTTGACCTCCTGGCCATGCTCTCCAGCCAGGACGGGATTTCCTGCTTGGTCTCGGCCAGAAGTGTCAGCAGATCTTTGCAGATGTTCCTGTTACGGTCGTTACAGAAGGATGTGTCCAGTCCGAGGTGGCCCACGCGACCAGTGCATCCAATACGGTGCACATACTCCTCAATGTCACTAGGCAGGTCAAAGTTCACCACATTCTTCACATTGGGGATGTCCAGTCCAGTCCACGAGCGGCCACCTGTGTAGGTTGTCATGGTAACACATCACCACCATGGATGGTCACGTCACACATTATAATCGCACACATAGTGCATCACAATGGCAGGTGACACCTCACTACAACAACCACTAACATGGTGAACCACTAATCCAATGTAACACAGTGCAACCACTAATCAATGTAACACAGTGCTTACCGCAGTGGCCACGAGAATGGGTGTACGGCCACTCCTGAAGTTACCTAGTCCATCTCCCTGTCACCCTGGGAACGGTCACCATGGATACAAGCCGTGGAGTAGCCCTTATTATAATGGAAATTGTCAAGTGCATCGCCAGATTTCTTGGTCTCCACAAGGATGAGGGTCAAGGATTCCATCCCTGCACACACACACACACACACACACAACTATGTAGATAGCAACAAGAGTCAGGGAGCTGGCACTAGCCAGTGCCTATGTAAAGCATCTCTAATTAAACAGTGGAACCTGGTAAAGGGTAGATGATACATAACCATGGTTATGATGTGTGCCAGCTCTCAAGATGACAACAACAACAGAAGCTCAAGAACAAACTCTGCACTGCACTACAGGGCAAGATGGTGGCCACGACAAGCAGGACTCCATCTTATCCTCTGGTCTCTATGACTATGCTAGGCAAGCAGGGACTCCATCTTAACCTCTTGTCTCTATGGCTAAGCTAGGCAAGCAGGACTCCATCTTAACCTCTGGTCTCTATGACTAAGCTAGGCAAGCAGGACTCCATCTTAACCTCTGGTCTCTATGGCTAAGCTAGGCAAGCAGGACTCCATCTTAACCTCTGGTCTCTATGGCTAAGCTAGGCAAGCAGGACTCCATCTTAACCTCTGGTCTCTATGGCTAAGCTAGGCAAGCAGGACTCCATCTTAACCTCTGGTCTCTATGACTAAGCTAGGCAAGCAGGACTCCATCTTAACCTCTGGTCTCTATGGCTAAGCTAGGCAAGCAGGACTCCATCTTAACCTCTGGTCTCTATGGCTAAGCTAGGCAAGCAGGACTCCATCTTAACCTCTGGTCTCTATGGCTAAGCTAGGCAAGCAGGACTCCATCTTAACCTCTGGTCTCTATGGCTAAGCTAGGCAAGCAGGACTCCATCTTAACCTCTAGTCTCTATGGCTATTCTAGGCAAGCAGGACTGGGGGGAGCGGTAGGAGAACTTGCGGGCCTCCTCGTATATCTGCGAGGCCAGCTCACGAGTGGGGGCCAAGATCAGGCAGAGGGGGAACTGTTTGCGCCGGCCCGATCTAGTCTGAGTCAGCAAATAATGCACCATCATCACCTCCTCATCTAATACACACCAGCACCTCCTCATCTAATACACACCAGCACCTCCTCATCTAATACACACCAGCACCTCCACATCTAATACACACCAGCACCTCCTCATCTAATACACACCAGAACCTCCACATCTAATACACACCAGCACCTCCTCATCTAATACACACCTGCACCTCCTCATCTAATACACACCAGCACCTCCTCATCTAATACACACCAGCACCTCCTCATCTAATACACACCAGCACCTCCTCATCTAATACACACCAGCACCTCCACATCTAATACACACCAGCACCTCCACATCTAATACACACCAGCACCTCCTCATCTAATACACACCAGCACCTCCACATCTAATACACACCAGCACCTCCACATCTAATACACACCGGCACCTCCTCATCTAATACACACCAGCACCTCCTCATCTAATACACACCAGCACCTCCTCATCTAATACACACCTGCACCTCCACATCTAATACACACCAGCACCTCCACATCTAATACACACCAGCACCTCCTCATCTAATACACACCAGCACCTCCACGTCTAATACACACCAGCACCTCCTCATCTAATACACACCTCCTCATCTAATACACACCAGCACCTCCTCATCTAATACACACCAGCACCTCCACATCTAATACACACCAGCACCTCCTCATCTAATACACACCAGCACCTCCTCATCTAATACACACCTCCTCATCTAATACACACCAGCACCTCCTCATCTAATACACACCAGCACCTCCACGTCTAATACACACCAGCACCTCCTCATCTAATACACACCAGCACCTCCTCATCTAATACACACCATCACCTCCTCATCTAATACACACCTCCTCATCTAATACACACCAGCACCTCCTCATCTAATACACACCTCCACATCTAATACACACCAGCACCTCCTCATCTAATACACACCAGCACCTCCACATCTAATACACACCAGCACCTCCACGTCTAATACACACCAGCACCTCCTCATCTAATACACACCTCCTCATCTAATACACACCAGCACCTCCTCATCTAATACACACCAGAACCTCCTCATCTAATACACACCAGCACCTCCACATCTAATACACACCAGCACCTCCTCATCTAATACACACCAGCACCTCCTCATCTAATACACACCAGCACCTCCACATCTAATACACACCAGCACCTCCACATCTAATACACACCAGCACCTCCTAATCTAATACACACCAGCACCTCCTCATCTAATACACACCAGCACCTCCACATCTAATACACACCAGCACCTCCTCATCTAATACATACCAGCACCTCCACATCTAATACACACCAGCACCTCCACATCTAATACACACCAGCACCTCCACATCTAATACACACCAGCACCTCCTCATCTAAAATACACACCAGCACCTCCTCATCTAATACACACCAGCACCTCCTCATCTAATACACACCGGCACCTCCTCATCTAATACACACCAGCACCTCCTCATCTAATACACACCAGCACCTCCACATCTAATACACACCAGCACCTCCTCATCTAATACACACCAGCACCTCCACATCTAATACACACCAGCACCTCCACATCTAATACACACCAGCACCTCCTCATCTAATACACACCAGCACCTCCACATCTAATACACACCAGCACCTCCACATCTAATACACACCAGCACCTCCTCATCTAATACACACCAGCACCTCCTCATCTAATACACACCAGCACACCTCCTCATCTTATACACACTGGAGCCTTCTCCCTGGCACCTGGCCCAGACCAGTGCAGCAGCTAGAGCCTTCTCACTGGCACCCGGCCTAGACCAGTGCAGCAGCTAGAGCCTTCTCACTGGCACCTGGCCCAGACCAGTGCAGCAGCTAGAGCCTTCTAACTGGCACCTGGCCCAGACCAGTGCAGCAGCTAGAGCCTTCTCACTGGCACCTGGCCCAGACCCCAGTGCAGCAGCTAGAGCCTTCTCACTGGCACCTGGCCCAGACCAGTGCAGCAGCTAGAGCCTTCTCACTGGCACCTGGCCCAGACCAGTGCAGGTCAAGATCAACATTTTGAGGGTTAAGATCAACATTAGTTGGATTAAGATGAACACAATGACTGTAACAATAATTGGCATTAGTCCACTTGGTAAAGAGCACTAGTATCTATTATTACATACAGTGTGTTAGAGAGAAGACCCTTTACCCATTGCCATGTGTGGCTCACCTTCTGTCAAAGTAACCTTGACCACTGCCACCTCTACCCCCATAGTTCCTCCGACCTCCACGACCACCATAGTAACCACTCCCACCTCCTCCAAATGAATTCTGCTGATCTAAATGAAGATAAACAATCACCATGGTAACCACTAACCCCATGGTAAACAAGTGTAGTGGTAATTGCATATGAACTGCTAAGATGTGAAGGCCCTTGGGCTCCATATATACAGCAATGCCAGAGACACTACTACCACCCACAGGCAGTCATCATGGCAACCAACAATCCTGCAGCGCAGGGCTGAGCCGTTAGCAGCTAACAAGACACCTGGACAGAGGCTAACCGAGTGCCTTGTAAAAAATTTAATTGATGGGTTGTCAAGTTATGGTGATTAGAAGAGGTGAACTTTGCAGATTTACCGTTAAGATCACATATTCACTAATACGGCAGGATGCCCCACTCCCCCCAGTTTAGTTATTGCATTTTTGTCTCGGCCATATAATAGTTATTAGCTTAGGCAAACCACAGACCAATTTACAGCTTTTGGTTTGTAAGTATGGGTGAGGGGAAGTGTTGGGGCAGAAGTGTTTAGTTTTTTGGAATGTCTTGATATTTTCTGCATGTATCTTCTGAGATATAGACGAATCTTTTATAACATTGGAAAGCACATAGATCAAGGAACAATATGAGCATAATATTATTTGGACAGAGAAATCATAAAAAAAAGTTATGGGCAGTCTAAATCAACAGACGTTCCCCCCCCCCAGTTTCAGGTATAGTCCCCCCCTTAATTAATAGAAGACTCTCGACACATGTGGGAAAACTTTAAAGCATCTGCCAGCTGATGGTACTGTGTTTCTGCGTACAGTTGTGACTGGCAAACTTTTTAGTTTTCCGAGACCATGCATTAAATCCATTACATACAAAATGACCCAAACCCTTTGTAGCAAAGAGAACACATGGCAAACAAACTATTCCATCTTCTACTTTACTATAAACAAACCAAGGGTCTTCAGCCAAGTATTTATGTTGACAAGACCTTACAGCATCTATATAACTACTTGGAAATGTAAATGAACTATCAGGCTTAAAACGATTAACTAAAAGTGAATACTTGCACTCTGGAGCCAAATTCAGGATATCTGTTTGGGGCATTGAGCGCATAAGCAAGCCAATAATATCGTTACACTTCTCAAAATCAATTGAAGCACTTTGAAGAAGAAGAAGCAGAAAAAGTGGACAAGGAAGTGCAGGGCAGATGAGACGCGGAATGAGAGGGCAGGACAGAGGTGGAACATGAAGGCAGTCATAGCACCGACTCAGTAGGCTCAGGAGGAGACTCAGACACAGAGCCTGAGGGCTGGCTGGGAGACACAGATAGAGAGTTCTCTGTGACAGACACAGAGGGCTGGGTGAGAATCACAGACACAGAGGGCTCGGAGGAGACACAATGGACTGAAGCAGGAGACCATGGAAGAGTGACAACAGGTACACCAGCTGGAGATGGAAAAGTGGTCTTCTTGTTGGTCCTTTTTGTTGTTTCCTATCATTAAATGTGGAAATTTATATGTAAATTAACTCTACTAGCTAGCAGTAGTGGCTGGCTGCAAGGACTAGAGCTAGCTAGTACAAGTACTAAGTTGGCAATCTATTCAATAGCATAATATTCTCAATCACTGCTTAGTTTAGATCAACTTACTTAGCTTTAGGGGGGCCTGGGGGGGCTTTGAAAAAAGCCTTTAACTTTGACTGAGCCATGAGTAAGATATTTGGTGAGTGACAGGAGTCGACAGTAAATCTCTCTGGGAGGTAATGAACCAGGTGCTGAACATTTGGAACGACGATAAAGGTAAGGTTTATTCTGGTGCAACCACACCCCCACGTTACCCCCAATTGGGGGTGTGGCTTCGTAGCCAGTAAATATAGGAAAAAGGAAAAAGCCAGAAAGCATTGCAGGTTTGTTGTTTAGTTAGAGTTTGGGAAATTAGAGAAAAAAGGGCCTCGAACGAGACCAGTGATCCCTTCTGGATCCGCCATAGCAGTGGCAAAGTGTGAGTGGGCCCAATGGAGACTGTGGAATGGACCTGCATGGCTGCTGGGGAAGAGCCTGAACTTTAACCCCACGTAACCCACGTCCACTATAACTTATTATTTATTATTATTATTATTATAATTATATAAAATATGTTATTTATTATTTTATTATTATTTTTTTATAATTTATTATCATTATTTTTATTCATTTATTATCTGTTTATTATTTTTAAAAAATAATTAAAAAATTATTATTATGTTAATATATGTAATTAATTGTTGTTTGATTTATTTGTTTATTATATTTTTATTCGTTCATTTAAAAATAAAATAAATTTATTCATATTATTATTATTATTATTATTATTTACATCTGGTGGACATGCTACTGGCAATATAACAGGCTCACGTGAGCCTTAGCATCTCATTATTCCTGATGAAGACTGTTGATTGAATATTGATTATTGAGAAGGTGATTTATTATATATGAGAGAAGACCCTTTACCACTTGAGCAGTATCCATGACAAGTCTCTTATGTCATAGCATGCCACACCCTTTATGAAGGTACAGCCGCTCCAGACCCACTAAAGGATGTGTAGCTGTAGAGACGTGGGTCTTCAGATCTCCTCACGCACACACACACACCAGAATAGTATATGAACTAGACAAACGAGACACTTCCTCTAGCTAATTAGAAAGTTCTCCATGGACTTCTCTGGACCAGCCTAGACCAGTGCAGTAGCTAGAGCCTTCTAACTGGCACCTGGCCTAGACTATAATGTATTATTCTGCTCTATATTCAACTGTCTCTATATATATCCTGCTCTATATTCACCTCTATATATATCCTGCTCTATATTCACCTCTCTCTATATATATCCTGCTCTATATTCACCTCTCTATATATATATTCTGCTCTATATTCACCTCTATAATCCATCTCTATATATCCTACTCTATATCACCTCTATATATATCCTACTCTATATTCACCTCTCTATATATATCCTGCTCTATATTCACCTCTCTATATATATCCTGCTCTATATTCACCTCTATATATATATCCTGCTCTATATTCACCTCTATATATCCTGCACTATATTCACCATCTCTATATATATATATCCTGCACTATATTCACCTCTCTATATATATCCTGCTCTATATTCACCTCTCTATATATACCCTGCTCTATATTCACCATCTCTATATATATATCCTGCTCTATATTCACCTCTATATATATCCTGCTCTATATTCACCTCTATATATATATATCCTGCTCTATATTCATCTCTCTATATATATCCTACTCTATATTCACCTCTCTATATATACCCTGCTCTATATTCACCTCTATATATATCCTGCTCTATATTCACCTCTCTATATTCACCTCTCTATATATATCCTGCTCTATATTCACCTCTATATATATCCTGCTCTATATTCACCTCTATATATATCCTGCTCTATATTCACCTCTCTATATATATCATGCTCTATATTCACCTATCTCTCTATATATATGCTGCTCTATATTCACCTCTCTATATATATCCTGCTCTATATTCACCTATCTCTATATATATCCTGCTCTATATTCACCTCTCTATATATATCCTGCTCTATATACACCTATCTCTCTATATATATCCTGCTCTATATTCACCTCTCTATATATATCCTACTCTATATTCACCTCTATATATATCCTGCTATATATTCACCTCTCTATATATATCCTACTCTATATTCACCTCTATATATATCCTGCTCTATATTCACCATCTCTATATATATATCCTGCTCTATATCACCTCTCTATATATCCTGCTCTATATGCACCTCTATATATATGCTGCTCTATATTCACCTCTCTATATATATCCTGCTCTATATTCACCATCTCTCTAATATATATCCTGCTCTATATTCACCTCTCTATATATTCTGCTCTATATTCACCTCTATATATATACTGCTCTATATTCACATATCTCTATATATATCCTGCTCTATATTCACCTCTCTATATATACCCTGCTCTATATTCACCATCTATATATATATATCCTGCTCTATATTCACCTCTCTATATATATCCTGCTCTATATTCACCTCTCTATATATACCCTGCTCTATATTCACCATCTCTATATATATATCCGGCTCTATATTCACCTCTATATATATCCTGCTCTATATTCACCTCTCTATATATACCCTGCTCTTATTCACCATCTCTATATATATATCCTGCTCTATATTCACCTCTATATATATCCTGCTCTATATTCACCTCTATATATATCCTGCTCTATATTCACCTCTCTATATATATCCTGCTCTATATTCACCTATCTCTCTATATATATCCTGCTCTGTATTCACCTCTGTATATATCCTGCTCTATATTCACCTATATATATCCTGCTCTATATTCACCTCTCTTTATATATCCTACTCTATATTCACCTCTATATATATCCTGCTCTATATTCACCTCTATATATATCCTGCTCTGTATTCACCTCTGTATATATCCTGCTCTATATTCACCTATATATATCCTGCTCTATATTCACCTCTCTATATATATCCTACTCTATATTCACCTCTCTATATATACCCTGCTCTATATTCATCTCTATATATATCCTGCTCTATATTCACCTCTATATATATCCTGCTCTATATTCACCTCTCTATATATATCCTGCTCTGTATTCACCTATATATATCCTGCTCTATATTCACCTCTCTATATATATCCTACTCTATATTCACCTCTCTATATATATCCTGCTCTATATTCACCTCTATATATATCCTACTCTATATTCACCTATCTCTATATATATCCTGCTCTATATTCACCTATATATATATATATCCTGCTCTATATTCACCTCTCTATATATACCTGCTCACATGCTAAGATAAGATGCAAGAGGTTGTGTTGACTGGCCAGAGGAGATAGAATTGCTAGTGGAAGGTGTCCAGTGCAGCCACACCCCTCACCTCCCTATTTAGTGCATGGCCGCAGGGTACCTGAAAGTTCTGCATGAAGTAATGTTATGGGGTGCTCTAGACCCCGCCCAGTCCACAAGGTGCAGAGTCCACAAGACAAGCAAGGTTCAAGTGATTACATTTGTATTATATATATATAGTGTGAGTGTGTGTGTGTGTGTGTGTGTGTGTAGTTCAGGATCACAGTCACTATAATAGCTAGTCCTCCACTAGACGGAGACTAGGAATGTTCTGATAATGTCAGTAGGTGTGGCATACGCCCACACACACACGTGGGGTCAGTTTCACCAGTCACTCTGGTTCTGCCCCCCTCCCCCTCCTCCGTGATGGTAGCCACCGCTGTACCCGCCACCTCCATAAGCCCCTCCTCCTCCACGAGATGTTCGGTAGTCACGCACACCAAAGCCTCCACCATACCTGCACACACAACACATGATAGTGGCAGTACACACCTACTAATTATACATGCCCCTGGGCATCAACTCATTAGAGGAGCAGGGGATTACTATATGCATGTTAGAGGAGCAGGGGATTACTATATGCATGTTAGAGGAGCAGGGGATTACTATATGCGTGTTAGAGGAGCAGGGGATTACTATATGCATGTTAGAGGAGCAGGGGATTACTATATGCATGTTAGAGGAGCAGGGGATTACTATATGCATGTTAGAGGAGCAGGGGATTGCTATATGCGTGTTAGAGGAACAGGGGATTACTATATGCATGTTAGAGGAGCAGGGGATTACTATATGCATGTTAGAGGAGCAGGGGATTACTATATGCATGTTAGAGGAGCAGGGGATTACTATATGCATGTTAGAGGAGCAGGGGATTACTATATGCGTGTTAGAGGAGCAGGAGTTTACTATATGCATGTTAGCAGGGGATTACTATATGCATGTTAGAGGAGCAGGGGATTACTATATGCGTGTTAGAGGAGCAGGGGATTACTATATGCATGTTAGAGGAGCAGGAGATTACTATATGCATGGCTAATAGTAATCTGGCAGGATCAGCTGGTGTATCCTCACAAGTAACAAACTCCTCCCACCACCTCACACCTTTTGTTCTGGGATCGAACTCTAGCCTGCTGTTTGACCTCGTAGGCCATGCTCTCCAGCCAGGATGGGATTTCCTGCTTGGTCTCGGCCAGAAGCGTCAGCAGATCTTTGCAGATGTTCCTGTTACGGTCGTTACAGAAGGATGTGGCCAGTCCGAGGTTGCCCACGCGACCAGTGCGTCCAATACAATGGCAGGTAACACCTCACTACGACAACCACTAACATGGTACAACCACTAATACAATGTAACATGGTGCAACCACTAATGCAATGTAACACAGTGCTTACCGCAGTGGTCACGAGGATGGGTGTGCGGCCACTCCTGAAGTTACCTAGTGCCATCTCCCTGTCACCCTGGGAACGGTCACTATGGATACAAGCCGTGGAGTAGCATATTATAAAGGAAATTGTCAAGTGCATCGCAAGATTTCTTGGTCTCCACAAAGATGAGGGTCAAGGAATCCATGCCTGCACAGACACACACACACACACACAACTATGTAGATAGCAACAAGAGTCAGGGAGCTGGCACTAGCCAGTGCCTATGTAAAGCATCTCTAATTAAACAGTGGAACCTGGTAAAGGGTTTATTATACATAACCATGGTTATGATGTGTGCCAGCTCTCAAGATGATAACAACAACAGAAGCTCAAGAACAAACTCTGCACTGCTGCTCTTGCACTACAGGGCAAGATGGTGGCCACGACAAGCAGGACTCCATCTTATCCTCTGGTCTCTATGGCTAAGCTAGGCAAGCAGGACTCCATCTTCACCTGTGGTCTCTATGACTAAGCTAGAAAAGCAGGGACTCCATCTTAACCTCTTGTCTCTATGGCTAAGCCAGGCAAGCAGGACTCCATCTTAACCTCTGGTCTCTATGGCTAAGCTAGGCAAGCAGGACTCCATCTTAACCTCTGGTCTCTATGACTATGCTAGGCAAGCAGGACTCCATCTTAACCGCTTGTCTCTATGGCTAAGCTAGGCAAGCAGGACTCCATCTTAACCTCTGGTCTCTATGGCTAAGCTAGGCAAGCAGGACTCCATCTTAACCTCTGGTCTCTATGGCTAAGCCAGGCAAGCAGGAGTCCATCTTAACCTCTGGTCTCTATGGCTAAGCTAGGCAAGCAGGAGTCCATCTTAACCTCTGGTCTCTATGACTAAGCTAGGCAAGCAGGACTCCATCTTAACCTCTGGTCTCTATGACTAAGCTAGGCAAGCAGGACTCCATCTTAACCTCTGGTCTCTATGGCTAAGCTAGGCAAGCAGGACTCCATCTTAACCTCTGGTCTCTATGGCTAAGCTAGGCAAGCAGGACTCCATCTTAACCTCTGGTCTCTATGACTAATCTAGGCCAAACAGGAGGTCATGTGTACCTGTGACCTCTATGAGGTCGAGAAGGAATGATCTCTTGTCGACCTCCTCCACCCACACCACCTTCTGTGTGATGTTCTCACTGGTGGAGCCAACTCGGCCCACAGCCAAAAATATGTAGTTGTCCAGGAAATCCCGCGCCGACACCTGCAGACACACACCATACGTAGTATAACAACTCCCTGCTTATAGTGGCCTGTGTCCCTGCTTATAGTGGCCTGTCTCCCTGCTTATAGTGGCCAGTCTCCCTGGCCTGTGTCCCTGCTTATAGTGGCCAGTCTCCCTGCTTATAGTGGCCAGTCTCCCTGCTTATAGTGGCCAGTCTCCCTGCTTATAGTGGCCAGTCTCCCTGCTTATAGTGGCCCTGCTTATAGTGGCCAGTCTCCCTGCTTATAGTGGCCAGTCTCCCTGCCTATAGTGGCATGTCTCCCTGCTTATAGTGGCCAGTCTCCCTGCTTATAGTGGCCAGTCTCCCTGCTTATAGTGGCCCTGCTTATAGTGGCCAGTCTCCCTGCTTATAGTGGCCTGTGTCCCTGCTTATAGTGGCCTGTCTCCCATCGTATATTGACCTGGATCTCCTTGGGGAAGGTGGCAGAGAACATCATGGTCTGCCTATCTCCTATCTGGGGCATAGTGTCCTTCTCTACTATGCGACGTATCTGTGGCTCGAAACCCATGTCCAACATGCGATCAGCCTCGTCCAGCACCAGGAACCTTCACACACACACACACACACACACTACTTAAATATTCTACTGCATATATCCCAGAGAACGAGAGATGTTCCATGCACATAGTAACAGACAACAGGGCCTGGACCAGACCTAGTATACACACACACAGACAACAGGGCCTGGACCAGACCTAGTATACACACACACAGACAACAGGGCCTGGATCAGACCTAGTATACACACACACAGACAACAGGGCCTGGACCAGACCTAGTATACACACACACAGACAACAGGGCCTGGACCAGACCTAGTATATACACACACAGACAACAGGGCCTGGACCAGACCTAGTATACACACACACAGACAACAGGGCCTGGACCAGACCTAGTATATACACACACAGACAACAGGGCCTGGACCAGACCTAGTATATACACACACAGACAACAGGGCCTGGACCAGACCTAGTATACACACACACAGACAACAGGGCCTGGACCAGACCTAGTATACACACACACAGACAACAGGGCCTGGACCAGACCTAGTATACACACACACAGACAACAGGGCCTGGACCAGACCTAGTATACACACACACAGACAACAGGGCCTGGACCAGACCTAGTACAACTCCACCAAGTTGTACACCCCAATACCACCATTGTACAACCCAATACCACCATTGGTCAACCCAATACCACCATTGTACAACCCAATACCACCATTGTACAACCCAATACCACCATTGTACAACCCAATACCACCATTGGTCAACCCAATACCACCATTGTACAACCCAATACCACCGTTGTACAATCTAATACCACCATTGTACAACCCAATACCACCATTGTACAACCCAAAACCACCATTAATTGGACCCAACCACCATTGTACAACCCAATACCACCATTGTACAACCCAATACCACCATTGGTCAACCCAATAACACCATTGTACAACCCACCATTGTACAACCCAATACCACCATTGTTCAACCAAATACCACTATTGTACAACCCAATACCACCATTGTACTACCCAATACCACAATTGTACCACCCCAATACCACCATTGTGCAACCCAATACCACCATTGTACACCCCAATACCACCATTGTACAACCTAATACCACCTTTGTACAATCCAATACTCCCAAAATGGTATACTTTTGGCATAAACATAGCTATGTAACTCTTAAGGTGTCACTGTGTGGTCGTTTCCACATAATCGGTTCCATGTACAGTGACTTTGTGTGAAAAGAATTGCGATGAGTTTGCGCTGCTAATTATAGTGAGGACAAGGAAAGTACTGAAGAACCATTAGTCTGCCTAGCTATGCTAAATCCGGAGTTGCTGATGCGTTTATAGCACTAAGGCACATCCACACTACACACTGGAGTCAACTTAGAATGTTTCCACACGTCCACACTACAACAAACATAGTCAACTTGCACTAGGAGTTGACTTAATTAAGTCGGGCAATCGTGGCAATACCACCAGAGGTTAGATGTTGGGATAAAAATTCTTTAAACAAGAGAGATGAAAGGTATACTTTTCATGATCACATCGGGTCCTCTACAATAATAAAGTGTTGCCATCTTGTGTCTCAACCTGATCTGAAGTAGAAGTAGATATTGGCGGACAACTTGCTTGAGGGGGACGTGAAAACCACTTTCCACAACATCATTTTAAGTATTAGCATAGTTTTGCTTCAGCTGTAAGTTCCATTTGGTAACTTAGCCAAACATAATGATTTATTCTCTTCTGCCAGCATCACCCCCCAAATGAGTCAGCTGGAAACCAGGTGCCTACTATTGCAACTGTGACAATGGTCCCTATGTCTATAATAGGACATCACAATTCCAATATAGAGCACCTATGTCACAGGTCCAACATAAGGCACCTCGATTCCAGTTCTTGGCTCAAGCCCAACCCCTCAAATGGGTCAGCTAGAAATGAGGTGCCTACTATTGGAACTGTGACAATGGCTCCTGTATCCATAAGAGGACATTCCAATTCCAATATTGAGCACCTAAAAATAATGATACTATATATAAGGAGAGTTTCAAGTCTATACTAGGGAGCGAGTTCCAGAGATGAATGCAGTGTGTGTGTGATGTGCATTGCGAAGGCCGGGCTCCTCCACTTTAGAAAAGGTCAGGCAGATCTTCTAGGATTTTGAAAAGAGAGGTTTCAATTGAGTAATTTCAATTGAGTAATATTTTGTGTTTATGCATACCATAAGACAAATGTGCACTTGATTTTCAATGGTAAAGGATGGTGGAATTGTTTCTATTTCAGCATAATGGGTAAGTCTATGAACGTTTGCTTATTCTATAGCTAGAGCATAATCCACCAGTAATCCCTTACCCTATCCCAGCCTCCTACAATGCTTCCTAGCTAGAGCATAGTCCTCACCCTATCCCAGCCCCCTACAATGCTTCCTAGCTAGAGCATAATCCACCAATAGTCCTCACCCTATCCCAGCCCCCTACAATGTTTACATGGTGGGTGATAGTGCATACATTTAATAAACTGTTATGATAGCTACAATTAATTGTTTAAATATATAAATTACAACTATATTAATTAAAATATCACAGCCCTAGGACATAGAATTCAGTAATTATGTCAGTTCTCAGATCTCTCTCTGCAGATCATTCACATGACTGATTATCCAGTTTACACATTGTCACCTAAAGGCCTAACTATGCCACCCACAGGTGTGCCTAAATTAATTGTAGTCACATGACACAGAAACTTCAATGCCCTATCCCATCTCCTAATGCTTCCTAGCTAGAGCATTATCCACCAGAAGCCCTTACCCTATCCCAGCCCCCTACAATGCTTCCTACCCTACAATGCTTCCTAGCTAGAGCATAATCCACCAGTAGTCCCTATCCCAGCCCCCTACAATGTAATGTGGACATCCCTAGCCATTGACCACAACTGAGCCAGACCTAGCCCAATTGACCACAGACCTAGCCCCATTGACCAAAACTTTTATAAGTCAATATTCTTGCTACAAAGTGTTCTGTAGCAAAGTGATCATCACATTGTGGTCCTCTAAAGGTGTCTGTCCCCTTCCCTTTGCATCTTCAGCACGAAAAATTCTTTCTCTCCGCTTTCACAAACTTAATATTCTTCATTAATAACTCATTATCATTATCCACCATGTTCTCCTTCACCTCCAACGCCTTCTCCCTCTCTTACCATTGTCACAGTTCCAGTTGTGTGTGTGATGTGCATTATTGATGCATTTTTTTTGCCTTTTATACATACATCTTCATAATAATAATTATATGAAACCAGGTGATCCCAATTCCAATATAGTGCACCTAGAGCACCTATGTTACAGTTACAGTTCTTCTTCTTTTGAGGTCTTCTATGATCTCGTCCTTTGATAAAAAATCTGTCATCTGTTCCGAATCATGGAACAAGTATGATGAGCCTCTCTTTCCGTAGGGAACTGTAGGCTTTGTTTGTTTCAATTTCAGTGGGTACTTTCTGGATAGGCAGTCATATTCTTTATCCCATCCACATGAGTGGATCTCGTCTGCAAGAAGTAGGTCCAAAAAGTATGTGTCAAATTGCGGATACAAGGAACTGGAGCCCACTTGAAGAAATAGCAAGAATATTATGCACCCATGTAGGTGGAACTTTAACAAACCATCTTCAGAAGTGAACCACTTAAATACACTTGGAAAAGTAAGGAGGACATCATTTCTTTTTATTAGTGGCCGCACATATGAACTGCTTCCTGCAGGACAGTAAACAGGTGCTTGTGAGATGGAGAAGGAAGTGAAAGGGAGTACATACCTGACATTATTGTCGTCACTTTTCTACTGTTTAGTGTGGAAAAAATTAGTGCTTCCAGGATAATGGTTGAATCTGTGGCCAAAAAAAAAGCACTTTTACAAGTTGCCACACAAACCAACACAGCACTGGAACACAGGTGGTGGGAAGACATTCACTCACTCACTAACTCACTCAGTGCAGATAGATTCATCGTCACGTCAGTCTTGTTGGTCATAAGCAAATCAGTTTTTTCATTTGATGTCCCATTCAGGAGAATACAAATGCCATCCGCTGAAAATTCAGCTGATGTTTTCAACTCGTGACCCACAACAATGTCAAATTTGGCACCTGGTAAATATTTACCGCTCACAGCCTCATCGTCAATCGTTTGGCACTCGGCATGTATTATGAAAGGGCTCGGTAATAATGTTTGCAGAATGTTAACAAACAGCTCCTGTTCGTTGGTTAACTCCTGTAGCAAGTTAGAAAGTCATTGACAAATATGTGAACAGCACTGCAAGCAGAGAACTTACGGAGTCCTTGGTTGTGGGGGTTCGGGGGACCTTTTCATGATGGAGCGTTGTTACTGAACAGAGAGCTATTAAATCTTTTAAGAGCGTTTGGATCATTGTGGAAGTGCAGTGTCTTAAATCTGGTTCAAATATAGTTCCCAGCTGTATACGACTTTTCTTGTCCTTACTCAGCACCATGTTAAACCTCTGGGCCAGCGTTTTATTGCTCACAGATGGAGGTCTGGTCTTTCCTAGTTCGCATTTGGTGAAGGCGTCAGCAATGGACCCCTCTTGTAAAGTAATGAGCATAACATGTTCATACCAGTAGGCGCAGTATGAATTGACCTACCTTTTGCAGTAATCTTTACCGGGTTCATTGTCAATTTGCTAATATCAAAGAGGCATTTCATCACCTCATCTTCCGTGATAGGCAATTTGCTAATATCAAAGAGGCATTTCATCACCTCATCTTCCGTGATAGTGCTTCCCCGTACATATGGGTTCATATACCCTGGGAACATCCCATAGTGCTGTTTATCTTTGGCATCTGGCAACAAAATATATAGGAGGCTGGGATAGTGGTGGATTATGCTCTAGCTAGGAAGCATTGTAGGAGGCTGGGATAGGGTAAGGGACTACTGGTGGAGTGGATTATGCTCTACGAAGCATTGTAGGAGGCTGGGATAAGGTAAGGGATTACTGGTGGATTATGCTCTAGCTAGGAAGCATAGTAGGGGGCTGGGATAGGGTAAGGGACTGATGGTGGATTATGCTCTAGCTAGGAAGCATAGTAGGGGGCTGGGATAGGGTAAGGGCTTCTGGTAGATTATGCTCTAGCTAGGAAGCATTGTAGGAGGCTGGGATAGTGGTGGATTATGCTCTAGCTAGGAAGCATTGTAAGAGGCTGGGATAGGGATAGGGTAAGGGGATTCTGGTGGATTATGCTCTAGCTAGGAAGCATTGTAGGAGGCTGGGATAGGGTAAGGGGAGTGCCTCATGACAACATACTGAGTGGATGCATGATGAACACAGTTGTGTACCACTTACCTAGACCATAACCATCAGCCATCCTGGGGGGAATAAAAGGACGTAAATGAATTATAACGCACAACACAATAATCTGCACACCATAATAAGCAGTTGCTAAAGTGCTGGTGTGTGTGTGTGGGGAGCTGGTGTGTGGCTCTAATAGCAATGATTAGACCAGCCACTCTGCACACTAAGAGACCTTGTGACCCCACCACACCACAATAATTTAATCAGCACACCACCTTCTAATCATCTGTCAGCTGGCCTGCTCATCCCCACACCCTGGAAATTTGTGAAATGTTGGGGCCCTAAAGAGTCGAGGTGACAATGTGTAAATTGGATAATCAGTCAATCAGATCACAATACCTTCAAGGTATGGCTACCCCAGACTACTTACTAGGGCAAGAGGCCTTTGGACAGCTTTAAATGGCAGTTTTAAAAGGGGACAATGGTAAGACAAGACAGGTAGCCGGGCAAGGCTATTGAAGGGCAAGGCTGTAAGAAAGTTCTTGCTGGTATAAAAAAATGTTCCACTTTCGGGCCAACCAGGAGTGTAATTGTCATCATCTTGTTATCTACTGATTAATGCATGCACTCACAGAGACAAACATCTTGTGTAGCTTCTGCTAGTGAGAACTCTTCTTCCCCACACAAGGCAACTAACAGGCAACATCTGCAACAATGAGAAACTGTGGGTTTCAACGCGTACAGCTTAATGTTGGCAGCTGCTTACCAAGTAATGAGCAAGTGGCGAGCAGGTAGAGAGCGGTGTGGCGAGCAGGTAGAGAGCGGTGTGGCAGGTAGAGAGCGGTGGCGAGCAGGTAGGAGCGGTGGCGAGCAGGTAGGAGCGGTGGCGAGCAGATATATAACATTCGCTGAATGGTTACGTGTATTTATAGAGCACCAATGTCTATGGTTAAATGAATGTCATGGAGGAAGTCAATTCAGCGCTGATTTATTCTGCGCATGCCCAGTATAACAAAGGGCCAGTAAACTATTGGCTACGCCATTGTCACATGTCACATTTATGTGCTTTATTTGAGATTTCAGCAATTGATGGCAGCTGTTTTATTTCAACTTTGCATCTCATCCTAGCCATTACCCTGTCACTAACACAAGTCATGTCCTCAACATCAGATCTCATCCTAGCCATTACCCTGTCACTAACACAAGTCATGTCCTCAACATCACACCTCTCTATTAAACATGATTAGGTGCGTCCTTGTTACAACTTAGTCTGGCGTAGCCACACCCTTATGTGCCCTGGAGGGAAAGGGTCTGGTGACTCTAGCATCATGGACTTGTGATGCTGGAATGCAATCTCGTTAACCTCAATAAGTAATGGTCCCTGTATCCCTAAAGTAGTATTTATTGATCATCTTGCATTGATCATCCTGCAGCTCTGCCACCATGAATGTTTTCAGCCTCGAGTGTACTTGCGACATGTGAAAGGGAGGCATGGGAGGTTTTTTATGCCAGGATTGATAAAAGATATTAGGTAAGTTGTGTACATTCATTAGGTGGGTGGTTAATGGATTTTACTATTTCCCTCTTTTTTTCCAGAGGAGTTACATCCATTGTTTTTACCGATAAGCACAATTTAAAAACAAAAAATTATAAGAATCTCACCAATCGTGGTAAAACCACGTTTGCTCTCTACAGCAAGGATGTTTTGGCACTGGCTTGCCCAATCATGGGATGCTTTCATAGGTCAAGCCGTGAAGTGACCTATGAAAAAGCTGCTGACAGGTTCTAAGTCCACCACACTGATTGACTTGTGACACTGCTGACAGGCACCTCGATTCCAGTTCTTGGCTCAAGCCCCACCCCTCAAATGGGTCAGCTAGAAACGAGGTGCCTACTATTGGAACTGTGACAATGGTCCCTGATCCATAAGTGGACATTCCAATTCCAATATTGAGCACCTATGTCACAGATCCAACATAAGGCACCTCGATTCCAGTTCTTTTGCTATAGTCCCAACCCCAAGTGTGAGCAGGAAACGAGGTGCCAACTATTGGAACTGACAATCATCCCTGTATTTGTAAGAGGACATTCGAATTCCAAATTAGAGCACTTAAGTCTCAGTTCCAACGTTAGGCACCTCGATTCCAGATCTTGGTTCCAGCCCCACCCCCAATGTGTCGGAATGTCCTCTTATGGATACAGGAGCCATTGTCACAGTTCCAATAGTAGGCACCTCATTTCTAGCTGACCCATTTGAGGGGTGGGGCTTGAGCCAAGAACTGGAATCGAGGTGCCTTATGTTGGAACTTTGACATGGATGCTCTATATTGGAAAGGAGATGTCCTCGTATAGACATAGGGACCATTGTCACAGTTTCAATAGCAGGCACCTTTTTTCCAGCTGACTCTTGGGAGGTGGTGTTGAGCCAAGAAATGGAATCGAGGTGCCTTATCTTACACCTGCGACATAGGTGCACTATATTGGAATTGTAATATCCTCTTATGGATACAGGGACCATTGTTACAGTTCCAATAGTAAGCACCTCGTTTCCAGCTGACACATTGGGGGTGGGGCTGGAACCAAGAACTGGAATCGAGGTGCCTAACGTTGGAACTGAGACATAGGTGCTCTAATTTGGAATTCGAATATCCTCTTACAAATACAGGGATGATTGTCAGTTCCAATAGTTGGCACCTCGTTTCCTGCTCACACATTTTGGGGTTGGGACTGTAGCAAAAGAACTGGAATCGAGATGCCTTATGTTGGAACTGTGACATAGGTGCTCAATATTGGAATTGGAATGTCCTCTTATGGATGCAGGGACCATTGTCACAGTTCCAATAGTAGGCACCTCGTTTCTAGCTGACCCATTTGAGGGGTGGGGCTTGAGCCAAGAACTGGAATCGAGGTGCCTTAAGTTGGAACTGTGCCATAGGTGCACTATATTGGAAAAGAGATGTCCAAAGAAATGGGCGTGGCTCCTGTCCCAATTAATGAGGCCAGTTCAGACCTATGCCCCTCTATTAATTGGGATGTCCCTATAACTGTACTTCCACCACTCTATTTTCATCTTGTCATGTAAAAATATACACCATGGTGGTATTGGGTTGTACAATGGTAGTATTGGGCTGTACAATGGTGGTATTGGGTCCAATAATGGTGGTATTGGGTCCAATAATGGTGGTATTGGGTCCAATAATGGTGGTATTGGGTCCAATAATGGTGGTATTGGGTTGTTCAATACCACCATTGTTGGACCCAATACCACCATTGTACCACTTAATACCACCATTGTCTAACCCAATACCACATTTGTACAACCCAATACCACATTTTACAAACCAATACCAACACTCATGAGTAATAATTATATATATAGCTAAAAAGTTACATAAGTACTGTATGTAACTTCTACTCATTTTTTAAAGTGAAACTTGCGATTTTTTGCTAATATTGAGAGTGCCGGTTTTGGGTTGTACAATGGTGGTATTGGGTTGTACAAGTGGTATTAAGTGGTACAATTGTGATATTAGGTTGTATAATGGTTTAAGTGGAACAATGGTGGTATTGGTTTGTACATAATTATTGGGGTGGCCACCGGCCTCCCCTGTTCCTACTCCACGCTCAAGTTACAGAAGGGTTCATAAGTCTGAACTAATACAGAAGGGTTCATACGTCTTCTGTGTTAGTTCAGACTGAGTATACAGGGGAGTAAGAGGAGGAGTTTAGTGGTTAGTGGTGTCATGACCTATGAACCTTAGGACAAGCTGGGACAAGCATGGGTAAGTCAACTGCAATGGCTGTATAAGTAAGTACATGTATAATTGCATACATCACATTTATCTTCTGGGAACCTGACAGTTATAGTCTATTCTCTATATCTGGTCACTTGTAGATAATTTGTTACTTGTAGATAGTTTGTTACTTCGGGCCAGGATTTTCTTTGACTATCCTGGCTAAAAAAGTGGTACAGTATGATACAGAGTGGATAGAGTGTTATAAAGTGTGTAATAAAATAGTATAAAGTGGTACTCCGTACCATCCTGTACGGCTGACGCATTATGCTCCAACTGCTATTCATATAATTATGCTCTCATGCACATTGTATAATATATATCTGCAGGCCTATGTTGCGGGAAGGAGAAGAAGGAGTAAGTTATGTGTTAATAGTTGTCCTAAGATATTAAATATACCCTGGTCAGCACCTGTTAGCAAAGAGGAGTGGATTAGCACATGATTTTTGCATACAATATATAACAGAAAAGTCTTTCCATGAAACTGGGTAAAAAGGTTTGATGATTTTGACTGCCCATAACTTTTTTTTTAATAATTACTCTATGCAGATAATTTTATGCTCAACTTATTGATGGTTCTATGTGCTTTCCAATGATATATAAAATATCTCTTTAGGCATATTTTGTCAGAAGATGCATGCAGAAACATCAAAGGCATGCACTTCCTCTGTTTGGCAGACCCGTACTTAAAAAATAAAAGCTGTAAATTGCCACTACGTATCCATTCGAGTTAGAATTCACGCAGAAACTTGGAATTGGCACTAGTGAAGCTTAATTTGTTGTTCTGTGATGATCTAATTCAATAGCTGCTACCTGGATGCTAGGGTAAAAAGCTATAGCTTAGGCGCTCCTTCATCTCGTTTAGCACTAGCTTTTACCCCTCCCTTTTATAGCTAACTGTTTCTATAGCAAAATTAGTTAGTGCTGAAGGCTGTTACTTGTTTTTGTGCCATGGAAACGCTTGGAAACGCTTAGACTGTCAGATATCCTCTCAAACATGCCGAAGGGTCTTTGCAAAATTTGTTTATTTTTCAGCCGCCCACGGGGAAACGTCCCGTGCCATCCGTCAAAGAGTGGCAAGTTGCCTTATTTGGTCACGGGCTAATTTTAGCCGTGACCAAATATGGCAGCTTCCCATTCATTAACCACGTTAGTTATTGCAATTCTGCTTCGCTCATGTTAGCTTAGGCAAGCCACAGACCAATTTACAGCTTTAATTTTTTAAGTATGAGTTGTGGGGGTCTGCCAAACAGAGGAAGTGCATGCCTTTGATGTTTCTGCATGCATCTTCTGACAAAATATGCTAAAGAGATATTTTATATATCATTGCAAAGCACATAGAACCAGCAACAAGTTGAGCATAACATTATCTGCATAGAGCAATTATAAAAAAAGTTATGGGCAGTCAAAATCATCAAACCTTTTTTATAGCCGACCCTCAACATGTGAGAAGGATTGCTCCACCAAACGTACCACGTGAGTAACAAATAGTGGTTGTTAACATCCAGGTTGAAGTTATTGTTTATTGTCTGTAGAGAGAAAAAAGTGTCATTTACACTCCCCCCCCCCCCCCGATAGTGAAGCTGGCAACGAAGTGAGCCCGGAAACTAATATTACATTACTTGGTGTCGCTATATGAACCTAATCTTTCTCTTCCATCTTTCTCTCTCTCTAATTTCTTTCTTCCATCTCTCTCTAATCTCTTCCATCTGTACACTTTTTTTCCTTGCAGAAGATTTATCATTTTACTATCAATGAAATACACTCCAGGAAGCTAATGCTGCCCTATAAGACAACAAGTTAGTATTCACATCCCGAGTTAAAAAATAATAATAATTAATAATAATAATAATAATAATAATAATAATAATAATAATAATAATAATAATAATAATAATAATAATAATAATAATAATAATAAAATAATAATAATAATAATAATAATAATAATAATAATAATAATAATAATAATAATAATAATAATAATAATAATAATAATAATAATAATAATAATAATAATAATAATAATAATAATAATAATAATAATAATAATAATAATAATAATAATAATAATAATAATAATAATAATAATAATAATAATAATAATAATAATAATAATAATAATAATAATAATAATAATAATAATAATAATAATAATAATAATAATAATAATAATAATAATAATAATAATAATAATAATAATAATAATAATAATAATAATAATAATAATAATAATAATAATAATAATAATAATAATAATAATAATAATAATAATAATAATAATAATAATAATAATAATAATAATAATAATAATAATAATAATAATAATAATAATAATAATAATAATAATAATAATAATAATAATAATAATAATAATAATAATAATAATAATAATAATAATAATAATAATAATAATAATAATAATAATAATAATAATAATAATAATAATAATAATAATAATAATAATAATAATAATAATATATAATATAGGTATATATATATATATATATATGTATAGGTACAATCTAAATAATGTCCATCAATCCCATCTGCTGTCCCATTGTCCCCAAAACAGAACTTGCATTCCCCATTATTATTATTATTATTATTAATTATTATTATATTAATATTATTTTGTTGTAAATAGTTTGCAGTAATAAAGATGGGAATGGCGGAGGAATTGGAGAGAGCTGAGCTAGGAGTCAAAGTGGAAGGCTGCTGGTGTGGGGCACTCATGTATGCAGATGATGTTGTTCTTCTGGCTGACTCAAGGGTGGAACTGCAAGCTATGTTGGATGTGGTACAGGCGTATGTGTTAAGGTGGAAGATGAAATTTAATAGCAAGAAGAGCAAGGTCATGGTAGTAGGGAAGAAGGAATCAGAAGTGCATTGGAGGATTGGTGAGGAGATATTGGAAGAGGTCAAAGAATTCAAGTACTTAGGAATATGGTAATGTTCAGTTAGAGAAGATGGCAAAGAAGGCCGAAGAGTGGGTTGGAAATGTAATTTTGATGAGTAGAGTGAATGGGCAGGTGGAAGTAGACAGAGGAAGAATGATGTGGGAGCTTCTAGCGAGACCCAGTATGGAGCATGCAGCCGAAGTGTGGTGGACAGGAGGACGGAATGCTCGCAAGATGTTGGAGTCAGCACAGATGAGAGTGGGTAGGAGACTGTTGGGGGCAAGTGATACAGTAGCAGGAGTGGCAATACGGGGAGATATGGGGTGGAGGAAGCTAGAGGAGAGGAGGGAAGAGATGAAGGTTTTGTTTGGCAAGAGATTAGAGGTGTTGGAACAGAGCAGATTGGTTAAAGTTGTTGTAAATAAACTACGAGAGAATGGAGGAATTGGATGGTGGGAAGAATATGATATCTTGAGGAGAAAGTACAAGATAAACAACGAGGTTGGGTCAGTGCGCAAGTGGAAGGGGAAAGTGAAGGTGAAAAATGAGAAGGACTGGGAGGAGGAAGTAGACGTGAAAAGTACGCTGAATTATTATAAATTGGCAAAGAATGGTGCAGGGGTGGAGAGGTATGTGAGGTCCATGCATGGTCAGGAAGGTGTGCGGCTGCAATTTCGACTGACGACTGCATCAGCTGGGTTGTTAGAGGATAAGAAGAGATGTGGGATAGTTAGGGATGAGAGGTGTATAATGTGTGATAGTGGAGCAGGGGAGGATGTGGAACATTTGGTGACATGCGGGGAATTTGAGAGGGATCGGCTGGTTCTGATAGATGAGGTACGCAGAATTGCAGGGGCAAGACAGTGGCTGGATGAATTAAGAAGAGTGAGTAGTAAGGATGGAAAGGTGGCATTGCTTTTGGGGAAAGATGTGGAGGGAGTAAGTGATGCAGTGATGGAGGAGGTGGGTGAGTGTGTTATGTATTGGGTAGGGAAGTGGTGGCAGAGGAGAAAGGAACTGTTGTAAGGTCAGCTGAGGAATGATCTTTGGTCTACTCCTGTCCCCCCCTTCCTGAGCAGCGGGACACTCGTAACTTAATATTGTGGATAATTTTATTAATTAAGTACTGTTGACTTCTTTTTAAAATATAGATTGTTATTAGGTTAGTTACTAAATAGTTTCACACTGTGCTGTATTATATATGTGATGGCCTTAACAGGCTCAGCAATAGCAACATTAAATCATAAAGAGACAAGGTCAAGAGACGGCTATATAGAAATAAAGATGGAACGACAAGTGTCCAAAGTTCAGACTACATCTAGAACTAAAAACAACACAACAACAAAAATCACAACAGATTTAAACACTCAAAATTAATATCTTTCGCGCATTGTTTGCGCGCGTAAAAATAGTGGGCCAGTTCAAAATTGTGCCTAGCACACAAGAGGAGGTGGGAAGCTCGCCAGCAATGCTGAAGCTACTCTTGTAGCTCTCTGTGCTTCTCTAAATAAGTCTACAGTGATACACGCACAATACACATTGGTAATAAATATATTTAAGTGGGTGTGGTAGCAATGAACTTATTTCCTCCTCCTTCGCACGTAAATTCTGAACGACCACGTCGTCACGTGGGGATCGCAGAACCAACGTTTACGACCGCTAGTTTTGACGCCCTTCAAAGTTGATGTGTATCTAACCAAGGAACGAAGGATTTCTCTAGCAACTAGCAGTATATTTGACTTCTCTCAAGGTGAGCCAAGTGCGTAGAGGGCTGTACCTATGTATATCGCCGAGATCTGGAGCCGTGGAATCTTAGCGTCGTTACTTTCATTGTGATTGTCATTTGTCACTGACAGGCCACAAGCTGAAACTTAACGCTACTTGGGTTAGTGATGGCCTACTCTCCTACAATGCTGGTGAACAGAAGAAGCAGGTCTGTGAAGGAGTTCATCTAATACTGGTAAAGGGTGGCGCTTGTTGGTTGGTGCGTTGCCTCCTCTAGGACCTCCTACTCCCTAGCCTGTCTCTCATATGCACACATGGAGAGAGTCTGGGCAAACTGGCAGCATGACTTTGTGCTGAGAATTCATGATGTTGGACTACCCTTGCTGCCAGGAGCACATTCTTCATGACTTTATTTAATAATACTAGGGATCAAGCATACAAATAGGGGTGTGGTCCTTCTTGACCTTTGACCCTGCACCTTGACCCTTGCTACTGGTAAACTTGGGAAATGTTTCCGTCAAGTTACACCTAATTGGGACCTTGACCTTTAACATTATTACGAGTTCGAGTTATTTTGTTCACACACACTCTCTCTCTCACATACACACACCTGACAGAGGCATTGAGAAGATTATATACAACTTAGTTGGTGTGACTCACACATACACACACCTGACAGAGGCATTGAGAAGATTATATACAACTTAGTTGGTGTGACTCACACATACACACACCTGACAGAGGCATTGAGAAGATTATATACAACTTAGTTGGTGTGACTCACACATACACACACCTGACAGAGGCATTGAGAAGATTATATACAACTTAGTTGGTGTGACTCACACATACACACACCTGACAGAGGCATTGAGAAGATTATATACAACTTAGTTGGTGTGACTGTACTACTGCTGAGGTATTTCTTGAAGACGTCCATATACGACAGGTGACATACCAGAAATACTTTACACACGTCCCCTTGGTACACTTTGTTTGAGGTGGAGGTCCGTATGGGGAGGGAGGGGCACATTGCTCTGTGTGGTATTATATTATATATGTATGGGGAGGGAGGGGCACATTGCTCTGTGTGGTACTATATATATATATATATATATATGTATGGGGAGGGAGGGGCACATTGCTCTGTGTGGTACTATATATATGTATGGGGTGGGAGGGGCACATTTCTTCTGTGTTATTATAATATGTCAAAATATCAGACTTGGTAGAAGGGGTGTGGTCAGTCAATGTGTTACTAATGTCGGGATGCAATGACTAGAGTTACGGACTGTGTGTGTGTGTGTGTGTGTGTGTGTGTGTGTTGTGTTGGTGGGTGTTGGAGAATATCATATCAATTGCACTCTGATGAATCTAATAGAATAATGATGTAATCACATGATGATGGATAAAAAATTTAATCCAAGTGAATGTCTAATGTAGCTCCTAATTGGAAGTGCTTGATAATTGAAATACATGTAGTATACATTACTAGAGGAAGCTACTCTACTATGCGAGTGTTTTAATTAGGCCATGCTCCAGGTGGTGTGTGTGTGTGTGTGCACGCATGGGTGCATGTGGTAGAAATATGCAGAGGGTGTGTGGGCTCCACTGGTGTCCCAACACAACTATGTATATTGTTACATATCACATTCCAGGGTAACCCTGTGTGCTTGAGGGGACATCCACACCAGCTCCCTGTGGCCCCATAAATCATGATGATCTCATCTCTACACTATGGAACATTGAGCAGTGGATCAGGAGACATGAATCAATGGCTGCATACTCCATCATGAGCTTCTTGTGTGAGTGTGTGTGTGTGTGTGTGTTCACAGGTTGTATGGGGCAGTAGCTATTGGTGCACTCACCCTGAAAACCGTGGGCTACCATGAAAGTGCATATCTGTGCACACATTCATGCTGTGCTAGTGATTGATGTGCCACCTGCAGCCAGTGTAGAGTGCTTGCTGAGGGCAGTTTAGTTTGGCCCTACATGGTCATGTATTGGAGCTGCAGGTTGCCATGTGAAGTGGAGTCAGCCCTAACCTCTTGCTAGTAGCTACTTGCCAGCATCAAGTCTTGAGTGCCTATAAGCACTGGGACTGGTAGAGCTGCTCAAACACTACAAGCAGCTGTGAAGAGGGAGGGGTCTAAATTATATACTGACAAACATGACCATGTGGTTATGACTTGCCAGCTCCTAGATTGCACACACTTCACTGTAGATATGCAGTATATTGTAGAGTGGCTGGAACATTGTTGATGTTCCAGCCACCCACACTTGCCCAAGTGCTTGACCAACTACTTATGTTTTAGCTAATAATGACAGCACTTATTGTATGGGAGAGCTCCTCTAGCCTCAGGTGCTAATTTCAATGCCTTGCACTCAACAATTAGCAGCAGAAAACTTGGGCAGGTGGTTTTGAGGCCCCAACTTTGACTGCCTGTACCTTGGGGGTGCTTGTACCTATGCAACAGTGTTTAGTGTATCAAGAGAGAGCATACAGAGAGACTTATCTTTTGAGCTATATATCAAGTCCATACAGTGAAGTGTGCAGAATCTATGGAGCTATAACCATTTTAGTAGTATATCAAGTTCATTACAGTGAAGTGTGCAGAATCTATGGATGTTTTGTGTCCAGAGAGAGCACACTGAGAGACCTATCTAGTATCAAGAGGGAGCACACAGAGTGACCTATCTTTTCAGTACTAGATCAAGTCCATGCAGTGAAGTCTATGGTGGTCAATAACACTTTGGTACTATCCAACTTATTTATTTCTGGAGAGGTATGCAATGAAGTGGGCAGCTAAAAGTATCGCAACTCAAGAATGGTTGACAATAATGAGCTGAAGCAGTTAGTATAATAGTGAAGCTAGTGAATGGTGAAGGACAATGTATTTTTAGGGATAAAAAAAAAAGAATAGTCTACTCCACCACCTGGAGAATAGTGTTAGGGCTTGGACAATGACTAGGTTCTGGCCATGGCTAGAGTTACAGCATTACCATGTGACATCATCATCCCTAGCTAGGGCTAGGGCTAGGGCTAGTAATGCTAGTTTTAGATGGTTATGACCTACTGTGTACTAGACCTCCACACTCCTAACACAGGGCACAGAGTTTCACTAGACCTCCACACTCCTCACACAGGGCACAGAGTTTCACTAGACCTCCACACTCCTCACACAGGGCACAGAGTTTCATTAGACCTCCACACACCTCACACAGGGCACAGAGTTTCACTAGACCTCCACACTCCTCACACAGGGCACAGAGTTTCACTAGACCTCCACACTCCTCACACAGGACACAGAGTTTCACTAGACCTCCACACTCCTCACACAGGACACAGAGTTTCACTAGACCTCCACACTCCTCACACAGGACACAGAGTTTCACTAGACCTCCACACTCCTCGCACAGGGCACAGAGTTTCACTAGACCTCCACACTCCTCACACAGGGCACAGAGTTTCACTAGACCTCCACACTCCTCACACAGGGCACAGAGCTTCACTAGACCTCCACACTCCTCACACAGGACACAGAGTTTCAATAGACCTCCACGCTCCTCACACAGGACACAGAGTTTCACTAGACCTCCACACTCCTCATACAGGGCACAGAGTTTCACTAGACCTCCACACTCCTCACACAGGGCACAGAGTTTCACTAGACCTCCATACTCCTCACACAGGACACAGAGTTTCACTAGACCTCCACACTCCTCACACAGGGCACAGAGTTTCACTAGACCTCCATACTCCTCACACAGGGCACAGAGTTTCACTAGACCTCCACACTCCTCACACAGGGCACAGAGTTTCACTAGACCTCCACACTCCTCACACAGGACACAGAGTTTCACTAGACCTCCACACTCCTCACACAGGACACAGAGTTTCACTAGACCTCCACACTCCTCACACAGGGCACAGAGTTTCACTAGACCTCCACACTCCTCACACAGGGCACAGAGCTTCACTAGACCTCCACACTCCTCACACAGGACACAGAGTTTCAATAGACCTCCACACTCCTCACACAGGACACAGAGTTTCACTAGACCTCCACACTCCTCATACAGGGCACAGAGTTTCACTAGACCTCCACACTCCTCACACAGGGCACAGAGTTTCACTAGACCTCCATACTCCTCACACAGGGCACAGAGTTTCACTAGACCTCCACACTCCTCACACAGGGCACAGAGTTTCACTAGACCTCCACACTCCTCACACAGGGCACAGAGTTTCACTAGACCTCCACAGTCCTCACACAGGGCACAGAGTTTCACTAGACCTCCACACTCCTCACACAGGGCACAGAGTTTCACTAGACCACCACAGTCCTCACACAGGGCACAGAGTTTCACTAGACCTCCACACTCCTCACACAGGGCACAGAGTTTCATTATACCTCCACACTCCTCACACAGGGCACAGAGTTTCATTATACCTCCACACTCCTCACACAGGGCACAGAGTTTCATTAGACCTCCACATACCTCACACAGGGCACAGAGTTTCACTAGACCTCCACACTCCTCACACAGGGCACAGAGTTTCATTAGAAATCCACACTCCTCACACAGGACAGAGAACTGCCTGGCCATACCAGACTATGTCTGCCACCCTCTAAGTGCAGGCTGTGGGAACAATACGTAATTGAGCAATTGTCACATCATTTATGAGGTGACCTCAGATCTGTTCCATTTGTAGTGCCCACCATCACAAGGTCAAAAGACCCTTGCCAATAATGTATGTCATCCATTCTAGATTCCCAAAGTCTTGGAGTGACTTGAGAATCCCCTGTCCCCTAGAGCTATGGCCACCTACTTCGACCTGCCTCCACCCAGTGTGGTGTTGGTCCAGTGTGTGTCCCCTAGAGCTATGGCCACCTACTTCAACCTGCCTCCACCCAGTGTGGTGTTGGTCCAGTGTGTGTCCCCATAGAGCTATGGCCACCTACTTCAACCTGCCTCCACCCAGTGTGGTGTTGGTCCAGTGTGTGTCCCCTAGAGCTATGGCCACCTACTTCAACCTGCCTCCACCCAGTGTGGTGTTGGTCCAGTGTGTGTACCCATAGAGCCATTGTCAGCCTACTTCAACCTGCCTCCACCCAGTGTGGTGTTGGTCCAGTGTGTGTCCCCTAGAGCTATGGCCACCTACTTCAACCTGCCTCCACCCAGTGTGGTGTTGGTCCAGTGTATGTCCCCCTAGAGCTATGGCCACCTACTTCGACCTGCCTCCACCCAGTGTGGTGTTGGTCCAGTGTGTGTCCCCTAGAGCTATGTCCACCTACTTCAACCTGCCTCCACCCAGTGTGGTGTTGGTCCAGTGTGTGTCCCCATAGAGCTATGGCCACCTACTTCAACCTGCCTCCACCCAGTGTGGTGTTGGTCCAGTGTGTGTCCCCATAGAGCTATGGCCACCTACTTCAACCTACCTCCACCCAGTGTGGTGTTGGTCCAGTGTGTGTCCCCATAGAGCTATGGCCACCTACTTCAACCTGCCTCCACCCAGTGTGGTGTTGGTCCAGTGTGTGTCCCCATAGAGCTATGGCCACCTACAGTACTTCAACCTGCCTCCATCCAGTGTGGTGTTGGTCCAATGTGTGTCCCCATAGAGCTATGGCCACCTACAATGTACTTCGACCTGCCTCCACCCAGTGTGGTGTTGGTCCAGTGTGTGTCCCCATAGAGCTATGGCCACCTACTTCAACCTGCCTCCATCCAGTGTGGTGTTGGTCCAATGTGTGTCCCCATAGAGCTATGGCCACCTACAATGTACTTCGACCTGCCTCCACCCAGTGTGGTGTTGGTCCAGTGTGTGTCCCCTAGAGCTATGGCCACCTACTTCAACCTGCCTCCATCCAGTATGGTGTTGGTCCAATGTGTTAAGGCCAGAGTAATGACTAGGGCCAGTGCAGTTGCTAGTGTTAGGGCCAGGGTAATGGCTAGGGCCAGTGCAGTGGCTAGTGTTAGGGCCAGGGTAATGGCTAGGGCCAGTGCAGTGGCTAGTGTTAGCGCCAGGGTAATGGCTAGGGCCAGTGCAGTGGCTAGTGTTAGGGCCAGGGTAATGGCTAGGGCCAGTGCAGTGGCTAGTGTTAGGGCCAGGGTAATGGCAAGGGCCAGTGCAGTGGCTAGTGTTAGGGCCAGGGTAATGGCTAGGGCCAGTGCAGTGGCTAGTGTTAGGACCAGGGCAATGGCTAGGGCCAGTGCAGTGGCTAGTGTTAGGGCCAGGATAATGGCTAGGGCCAGTGCAGTGGCTAGTGTTATGGCCAGGGTAATGGCTAGGGCCAGTGCAGTGGCTAGTGTTAGGGCCAGGGTAATGGCTAGGGTCAGTGCAGTGGCTAGTGTTAGGGCCAGGGCAATGGCTAGGGCCAGTGCAGTGGCTAGTGTTAGGGCCAGGGTAATGGCTAGGGCCAGTGCAGTTGCTATTACCACATCCTTTATGAGGTGACTCAGATCTGGGGCCAACATCATTTTGTGTTCTAGAATATTGTGGTTTAGACTATAGAGCTACACAGATTCTGCATGCTTCGCTTTGACTTTGATACAAAGCTAAAAAAATGTTGCTTAGGTATAGTCCATATATTCTGCATACTTCGTATCAAGAGAGAGCACATGTTACTATATGTCGGGGTCGGCGGTACGACTTGGGTGAAGGGGTGTGGTTGGTCAGTGTGTTACTGTACGTCATGGGTAATGTTTAGCAGAGGGGTGTGGTTTGTAAGTGTGTTACCCTATCTCGGGGCAAGACTTGCACGAGTACCAAATGAGTACCTTGCACTGTAAGCACATGCATAATTCATGAGTAACTATGTGCGGGCTGCAGCAGGACCCACACATGCACACACACGCACACGCACACACACACGCTGGATGTGCAGTACAGATCTTCATTAGAGCTCATACACACTTCACTTGAAGTGTTTTTGGCCAGCCAAATAATTATGTGTGGGAGTGAGTGAGGGAGGGAGCACACCTCAAGGCCCTAATTAGTGCTAGTCTTCCACAGGATGGGCACAGGGCACAGGAAGTTACTAGCTTTAGCACTTGATGGCCGGACTTGACATCAGTTCTGCCCCCACCCAGCGTGGTGTAGGTCCAGTGTGTTTCCCCATAGGACTTTTGCTAGGCTAGGGGCCACCATCACTGACCTACTATAACACTGCATGTACACACAGCTAGGGACCACCATCACTGACCTACTATAACACTGCATGTACACACAGCTAGGGACCACCATCACTGACCTACTATAACACTGCATGTACACACAGCTAGGGACCACCATCACTGACCTACTATAACACTGCATGTACACACAGCTAGGGGCCACCATCACTGACCTACTATAACACTGCATGTACACACAGCTAGGGGCCACCAACACTGACCTACTATAACATGCACTATAACACTGCATGTACACACGGCTAGGGGCCACCATCACTGACCTACTATAACACTGCATGTACACACAGCTAGGGGCCACCATCACTGACCTACTATAACACTGCATGTACACACAGCTAGGGGCCACCATCACTGACCTACTATAACACTGCATGTACACACAGCTAGGGGCCACCATCACTGACCTGCTATAACACTACATGTACACACAGCTAGGGGCCACCATCACTGACCTACTATAACACTGCATGTACACACAGCTAGGGGCCACCATCACTGACCTGCTATAACACTGCATGTACACACAGCTAGGGGCCACCATCACTGACCTACTATAACACTGCATGTACACACAGCTAGGGGCCACCATCACTGACCTGCTATAACACTGCATGTACACACAGCTAGGGGCCACCATCACTGACCTGCTATAACACTGCATGTACACACAGCTAGGGGCCACCATCACTGACCTGCTATAACACTGCATGTACACACAGCTAGGAAAGTGCGTGCACAGACATCTCCCAAACAAAATGGCTGGAGCTGCTTCTGTGATGATGTCTTATAGCTGTCCTTAAACCAAAGCCTAGACCATCACTGGCTCAGCTGGTCAAAGTAGTACCTCTAGCCCCCAAAACCACACCCATGATGCACACAAGATGTTATCTTGAGAAGAAGTGTTACTTATTTGTAGTCCTTCTACCCTATTTACACCTACTGGCCTTATCAAATTAGGTAGAGCTAGATAATGATTACTATACATGCTCCAAACATTCCCCGCCCCCTCCAGCACTGCCTGTGCTAACACACTCACACACACACATGCACACACACTCACACACACACACATGTTTGCTGGATCACCAGATCTGCACACGGCACTAGTGGTTTTGTGGCTTCCTGCATGCCTGGCATGTGTGGGAGGGGCAGCCCTCAAGGGCCAACTTAATTAGTTCCAGGCAGGAAGTGAGCTGGAGTGAGTATAAAGGGACACGCCCGTAGCCTTGAGATCAAACTTGCTGGTCTTGTATCTCTCAACCTTTGCGATAGCTGCTCTCGAATTTTGTGATCTATCATCTCTCGAATTTCGTAATCAACACCTCTCGAATTTTGTGATCTAATATCTCTCGAATTTCGTAATCAACACCTCTCGAATTTTGTGATCTATCATCTCTCGAATTTTGTGATCTATCATCTCTCGAATTTTGTGATCTATCATCTCTCGAATTTTGTGATCTATCATCTCTCGAATTTTGTGATCTATCATCTCTCGAATTTTGTGATCTATCATCTCTCGAATTTCGTAATCAACACCTCTCGAATTTCGTAATCAACACCTCTCGAATTTTGTGATCCATCATCTCTCGAATTTTGTGATCAACACCTCTCGAATTTCGTAATCAACACCTCTCGAATTTTGTGATCCATCATCTCTCGAATTTTGTGATCAACACCTCTCGAATTTTGTGATCTATCATCTCTCGAACTTCCCATCGCTGTCTCTGAGATGTCTGCTTCCGCTGCATACGCCCCTCAGCTGCCTGCCAACAAGGAGCACCAGGTCCTGCAGGAGCACCATGATGACTTGCTGGCTCAAGTGGCAACCACCAAACTCGTGCATTTCTCAGCTGAGTTATACAGGTCACAGGTCATCTCCCGGCAAGTGCATGATGTCTTTGCCTCCCTGGACGACGCCCTGGAGCCCAAGGTCACAATAAGGTACTTACTGCAGGGTGTGTGTGAGGGAGTGAAACACGATGTCTCAGTGTTCCACAGGTTCCTCAGTGTCCTCGCTGGGTATGGAGGGCCTGCCAAACAGCTGGCTAGCCACCTGAGGGAGGAGTCATTAGAGGGGCGGGCTCTAGCTGATGGGGCAGGCAGTGGCCGGGAGGTGGGAGGTGATCTCTGTCTTGTAGAAGCCGATCTTCCTAAATTGATGGAAGTTCTTGTTGAAGTGAGTGATAGTTGGGAGCTCTTAGGCACAGCCTTGCAGCTGCCTCATCATGTCATAGACGACTGCAGGCGCAGCACTAATCGACAAAGCATGACCAGCATTCTCCGTGAGTGGATCTTGCGTAACCAGAACACTCTGAAGAGCCTCCTGCTTGCACTGGCCAGCCAGCTAGTGGGGAGAGCTGGTGCTGCACAGACCTTAGAGATGAGATTCACAGCATGTCTGAGGCCATCCCAGACAATACCGGTGCCAAAGCCCCCCCCAGTCAGAGTCCCCCCTGAGGGTAGCCTACCTGTCTAGCGACACTGAAGTAGCTGATGGCAAGTCTGCACTCTTGGAGGTGCAAGTTAGTGACAATGAGGGAGTGTCCTACCAGTGGGTGAAGGAGGGCCAGCCCTTAACTGATGGCCTGGCTTACTCAGGTGCACACACCCCCATCCTTGCTATCAGGCCAGCCCGGCAAGGAGCTCAAGGCAAGTACACCTGCCACATCACTAGAGGCAGTGAGGAAGTCATTAGTCAATCTGTTCCATTGACCATAAGCTTTCTTCCAGAGAAAGAACATCTTTTCAAGCTCTACTCCAAGATTAGAGAGGTCCCCCGAGACTCTTGGCCTCCGAGGGTAACTAACACCTTCATCGATCTTGCTCTCATCACCAAGAGCACCGAGGTGACCGATGTTTACGAATCCTCTATTCGTGGAGACATCGACGATGTTTTAGAGGCCAAGGAAAAGATTGACTTTGAGGCCGTGTTTGGCGAGTACAAGAGTGGGGCACTAGTGCTGGTCGAGGGTCGGCCGGGAAGTGGCAAGACAACTTTGCTGCACAAGGTCTCCCGGGATTGGGCCACACGTGGGGACGTACTGAAGGGTGCAAAACTGACCTTTCATGTTCCTCTCCGAGACCTAGCTAATAGAACCACTGAAAAGTTGTCAGATCTTCTCGGCCTTCTCTACCAGGACAGAGGAGAATGTGAGAATGTGGTCACAGACATTATGCAATCGAAAGGCAAGGGGGTGTGTTTTATACTTGATGGATTAGACGAGTTCCATCCCCAAGAGGAAACCAAGTCCGTTATCCATCGGTTACTATACGAGCAATGCCTTCCTGAGGCAATGATCGTCGTGGCATCGCGACCAGTGGCCACTGAGAAACTAAGGTCTCATGTTAACAGACGTGTTGAGGTGCTGGGCTTCAGTCCTGAGCAAGTCCTTGAATATGTGGACAAATACCCCTTCACTTCACACCCGCCCAATAGTAGCTCACCAGCTCAACTGAAAGTACATCTAAATTCCCACCCCAACCTGCTCCACATGTGCTATCTTCCAGTGCATGCTGCCATGATATGCTTCCTCCATGAGCATGAGCGAGGGATTCCACCCAATGAGGCAGATATCTACGAACATTTTACAAAATTTATAGTCTTACGCAATCTAAAGCGTGCTAATGCAGCAGCTACACTCCCTTCACTGAAAGATTTACGAGGAAGGGACAAGCAATGTTTCCAAAAGATCTGCAGACTCGCCTTTAATATGACCACCAACTCCTCACAGACTGTTCGCCAGAGTGATACCAACGTTCCACTTTCCCTTTGCACTGGCCCGGATGATACGCCTACCCTCGGCTTGCTGACGGTGGACAGAACAGCTAAACTAGACCAACTGGACAATACCTACACCTTTCTCCACCTCACCTTCCAGGAATATCTGGCAGCACTTCACTTAGCTCAACTTAAAAATAGAGAACAAAAGAAGATTGTCAAACAATATGCAGCAGCGAAGCACATGCGTGTAGTATGGAAGTTTTACTGCAGCATAGTCAAGACTGAAGACAAACTAGCAGAAATACAGCGTATAATGTGGCCTGCAGATAGAAAGAGATCACAAGATATCTTGCATGAGGTCCACTGTGCATTTGTATCTCAACAACGTCTGCTCTGTGACAACTTAGTAGAGGGAAGAGATGGTAAGCTTGTCTTTGATGGCTCTACTCTCACACCTTCTGACATGACTACTGTGGGCTATGTCATCACCACTGCTTCCCACCCTGTCACATACCTATGTATGGAGAGTTGTCTCTTACATGATGCACATGTTACAGCACTACTGAGAGAAGTTAGCCTCAACAAGCTAAACTCTATACAAACATTGAGTTTCAGTAATAACAATATTGGTGTGGAAGGTGCAGTGGCTCTGGCAGGTGCACTCAAGACATGTAATAATCTACAACTACTGTGGCTCAATGATAACAATATTGGTGTGGAAGGTGCAGTGGCTCTGGCAGGTGCACTCAAGACATGTAATAATCTAAAAATACTGGGGCTCGATAATAACAATATTGGTGTGGAAGGTGCAGTGGCTATGGCAGGTGCACTCAAGAAATGTAATAATCTACAAATACTGGGGCTCAATGATAACAATATTGGTGAGGAAGGTGCAGTGGCTCTGGCAGGTGCACTCAAGACATGTAATAATCTACAAGGACTGGGGCTCAGTAATAACAATATTGGTGAGGAAGGTGCAGTGGCTCTGGCAGGTGCACTAAAGACATGTAATAATCTACAAGAACTGTGGCTCAGGAATAACAAGATTGGTGTGGAAGGTGCAGTGGCTCTGGCAGGTGCACTCAAGACATGTAATAATCTACAACAACTGTGGCTCCATAATAACAATATTGGTGAGGAAGGTGCAGTGGCTCTGGCAGGTGCACTCAAGACATGTAATAATCTACAAGGACTGGGGCTCCGGTAATAACAATATTGGTGAGGAAGGTGCAGTGGCTCTGGCAGGTGCACTCAAGACATGTAATAATCTACAAGGACTGGGGCTCAGTAATAACAATATTGGTGAGGAAGGTGCAGTGGCTCTGGCAGGTGCACTCAAGACATGTAATAATCTACAAGGACTGTGGCTCAATGATAACAATATTGGTGTGGAAGGTGCAGTGGCTCTGGCAGGTGCACTCAAGACATGTAATAATCTACAAGGACTGGGGCTCAATGATAACAATATTGGTGTGGAAGGTGCAGTGGCTCTGGCAGGTGCACTCAAGACATGTAATAATCTACAAGGACTGGGGCTCAATGATAACAATATTGGTGTGGAAGGTCGGTCTGCTTTAAAACAACTCAAGTGTTGTGTCTACCTCTTCAACTTTAACTGATTAACACCCCCCCCCCCCCCCCCCCCCCCCGAGTCTTTATGATCTACAAGTGAACCTCCTAACACTCAAGACAATGTGCTGCATACACCATCACTAACCACTCCCCCTGTCTTCACCACTCTGTTACTCAGCAATTATTAATAATGTTCCTCTAACAGCAAGTGTGCTAATAATGTTCACCTAACATGATGAGAATGTCTGGTCTTGGGGACAGGGTTATTGTAGCCACTGTGTGTGGCTGCTGTTGATGGCAGTGGTGCAGTTCCTAAATGAATCTCTAATGTTGCTTGTCTGTGGCCATGTTGGCTGTGAATGTCCAGACTGCCCTTGTGCTCGGCCATCATTGCAAGGGCTGACCCAAGTCTGTATGTGTGGGGGGAGCAAGTGCCTGACCCAAGTCTGTATGTGTGGGGGGAGCAAGTGTCCGACCCAAGTCTGTATGTGTGGGGGGAGCAAGTGTCTGACAAATCTGTATGTGTGGGGGGAGCAAGTGTCTGACCCAAGTCTGTATGTGTGGGGGGAGCAAGTGTCCGACCCAAGTCTGTATGTGTGGGGGGAGCAAGTGCCTGACCCAAGTCTGTATGTGTGGGGGGAGCAAGTGCCTGACCCAAGTCTGTATGTGTGTGGGGAGCAAGTGCCTGACCCAAGTCTGTATGTGTGGGGGGAGCAAGTGTCTGACCCAAGTCTGTATGTGTGGGGGGAGCAAGTGCCTGACCCAAGTCTGTATGTGTGGGGGGAGCAAGTGTCTGACCCAAGTCTGTATGTGTGGGGGGAGCAAGTGCCTGACCCAAGTCTGTATGTGTGGGGGGAGCAAGTGTCTGACCCAAGTCTGTATGTGTGGGGGGAGCAAGTGCCTGACCCAAGTCTGTATGTGTGGGGGGAGCAAGTGTCTGACCCAAGTCTGTATGTGTGGGGGGAGCAAGTGCCTGACCCAAGTCTGTATGTGTGGGGGGAGCAAGTGTCTGACCCAAGTCTGTATGTGTGGGGGGAGCAAGTGCCTGACCCAAGTCTGTATGTGTGGGGGGAGCAAGTGTCTGACCCAAGTCTGTATGTGTGGGGGGAGCAAGTGCCTGAGCCAAGTCTGTATGTGTGGGGGGAGCAAGTGCCTGACCCAAGTCTGTATGTGTGGGGGGAGCAAGTGCCTGACCCAAGTCTGTATGTGTGGGGGAAGTGTCTGACCCAAGTCTGTATGTGTGGGGGGAGCAAGTCTGTATGTGTGGGGGGAGCAAGTGCCTGACCCAAGTCTGTATGTGTGGGGGGAGCAAGTGCCTGACCCAAGTCTGTATGTGTGGGGGGAGCAAGTGCCTGACCCAAGTCTGTATGTGTGGGGGGAACAAGTGCCTGACCCAAGTCTGTATGTGTGGTGGGAGCAAGTGCCTGACCCAAGTCTGTATGTGTGGGGGGAGCAAGTGTCTGACCCAAGTCTGTATGTGTGGGGGGAGCAAGTGTCTGACCCAAGTCTGTATGTGTGGGGGGAGCAAGTGTCATGCCCAAGTCTGTATGTGTGGGGGGAGCAAGTGCCTGACCCAAGTCTGTATGTGTGGGGGGAGCAAGTGCCTGACCCAAGTCTGTATGTGTGGGGGGAGCAAGTGCCTGACCCAAGTCTGTATGTGTGGGGGGAGCAAGTCTGTATGTGTGGGGGGAGCAAGTGCCTGACCCAAGTCTGTATGTGTGGGGGGAGCAAGTGTCTGACCCAAGTCTGTATGTGTGGGGGGAGCAAGTGCCTGACCCAAGTCTGTATGTGTGGGGAGAGCAAGTGCCTGACCCAAGTCTGTATGTGTGGGGGGAGCAAGTGTCTGGCCCAAGTCTGTATGTGTGGGGGGAGCAAGTGCCTGACCCAAGTCTGTATGTGTGGGGGGAGCAAGTGTCATGCCCAAGTCTGTATGTGTGGGGGGAGCAAGTGCCTGATCCAAGTCTGTATGTGTGGGAGAGCAAGTGCCTGACCCAAGTCTGTATGTGTGGGGGGGGCAAGTGTCTGACCCAAGTCTGTATGTGTGGGGGGAGCAAGTGCCTGACCCAAGTCTGTATGTGTGGGGGGAGCAAGTGTCTGGCCCAAGTCTGTATGTGTGGGGGGAGCAAGTGCCTGACCCAAGTCTGTATGTGTGGGGGGAGCAAGTGCCTGACCCAAGTCTGTATGTGTGGGGGGAGCAAGTGCCTGACCCAAGTCTGTATGTGTGGGGGAAGCAAGTGCCTGACCCAAGTCTGTATGTGTGGGGGGAGCAAGTGCCTGACCCAAGTCTGTATGTGTGGGGGGGCAAGTGCCTGACCCAAGTCTGTATGTGTGGGGGGAGCAAGTGTCTGACCCAAGTCTGTATGTGTGGGGGGAGCAAGTGTCTGACCCAAGTCTGTATGTGTGGGGGGAGCAAGTGTCTGACCCAAGTCTGTATGTGTGGGGGGAGCAAGTGCCTGACCCAAGTCTGTATGTGTGGGGGGAGCAAGTGCCTGACCCAAGTCTATATGTGTGGGGGGAGCAAGTGTCTGACCCAAGTCTGTATGTGTGGGGGGAGCAAGTGCCTGACCCAAGTCTGTATGTGTGGGGGTGGGGGGAGCATGTGCCTGACCCAAGTCTGTATGTGTGGGGGGAGCAAGTGCATGACCCAAGTCTGTATGTGTGGGGGGAGCAAGTGTCTGACCCAAGTCTGTATGTGTGGGGGGAGCAAGTGCCTGACCCAAGTCTGTATGTGTGGGGGGAGCAAGTGCCTGACCCAAGTCTGTATGTGTGGGGGGAGCAAGTGTCTGACCCAAGTCTGTATGTGTGGGGGGAGCAAGTGTCTGACCCAAGTCTGTATGTGTGGGGGGAGCAAGTGCCTGACCCAAGTCTGTATGTGTGGGGGGAGCAAGTGTCTGACCCAAGTCTGTATGTGTGGGGGGAGTCTGTATGTGTGGGGGGAACAAGTGCCTGACTCAAGTCTGTATGTGTGGGGGGAGCAAGTGCCTGACCCAAGTCTGTATGTGTGGGGGGAGCAAGTGCCTACCCAAGTCTGTATGTGTGGGGGGAGCAAGTGCCTGACCCAAGTCTGTATGTGTGGGGGGAGCAAGTGCCTGACCCAAGTCTGTATGTGTGGGGGGAGCAAGTGCCTGACCCAAGTCTGTATGTGTGGGGGGAGCATGTGTCTGACCCAAGTTTGTATGTGTGTGGGGAGCAAGTGTCTGACCCAAGTCTGTATGTGTGGGGGGGAGCAAGTGTCTGACCCAAGTCTGTATGTGTGGGGGGTGCAAGTGCCTGGCCCAAGTCTGTATGTGTGGGTGGAGCAAGTGTCTGACCCAAGTCTGTATGTGTGGGGGGTGAGGGGGAGCAAGTGCCTGACCCAAGTCTGTATGTGTGGGGAGAGCAAGTGTCGGACCCAAGTCTATATGTGTGGAGGGAGCAAGTGCCTGACCCAAGTCTGTATGTGTGGGGGAGCAAGTGCCTGACCTAAGTCTGTATGTGTGGGGGGAGCAAGTGCCTGACCTAAGTCTGTATGTGTGGGGGGAGCAAGTGCCTGACCCAAGTCTGTATGTGTGGGGGGAGCAAGTGCCTGACCCAAGTCTGTATGTGTGGTGGGAGCAAGTGCCTGACCCAAGTCTGTATGTGTGGGGGGAGCAAGTGTCTGACCCAAGTCTGTATGTGTGGGGGGAGCAAGTGTCAGACCCAAGTCTGTATGTGTGGGGGAGCAAGTGTCTGACCCAAGTCTGTATGTGTGGGGGGAGCAAGTCTCTGACCCAAGTCTGTATGTGTGGGGGGAGCAAGTGTCTGACCCAAGTCTGTATGTGTGGGGGGAGCAAGTGCCTGACCCAAGTCTGTATGTGTGGGGGGAGCAAGTGCCTGACCCAAGTCTGTATGTGTGGAGGGAGCAAGTGCCTGACCCAAGTCTGTATGTGTGGGGGGAGCAAGTGTCTGACCCAAGTCTGTATGTGTGGGGGGAGCAAGTGTCTGACCCAAGTCTGTATGTGTGGGGGGAGCAAGTGTCTGACCCAAGTCTGTATGTGTGGGGGGAGCAAGTGCCTGGCCCAAGTCTGTATGTGTGGGGGGAGCAAGTGTCTGACCCAAGTCTGTATGTGTGGGGGGTGTGGGGGAGCAAGTGCCTGAACCAAGTCTGTATGTGTGGGGAGAGCAAGTGTCTGACCCAAGTCTGTATGTGTGGGGGGAGCAAGTGCCTGTCCCAAGTCTGTATGTGTGGGGAGCAAGTGCCTGACCCAAGTCTGTATGTGTGGGGGGAGCAAGTGCCTGACCCAAGTCTGTATGTGTGGGGGGAGCAAGTACCTGACCCAAGTCTGTATGTGTGGGGGGAGCAAGTGCCTGACCCAAGTCTGTATGTGTGGTGGGAGCAAGTGCCTGACCCAAGTCTGTATGTGTGGGGGGAGCAAGTGTCTGACCCAAGTCTGTATGTGTGGGGGGAGCAAGTGTCTGACCCAAGTCTGTATGTGTGGGGGAGCAAGTGCCTGACCCAAGTCTGTATGTGTGGTGGGAGCAAGTGTATGACCCAAGTCTGTATGTGTGGGGGGAGCAAGTGCCTGTATGTGTGGGGGGAGCAAGTGCCTGACCCAAGTCTGTATGTGTGGGGGGAGCAAGTGTCTGACCCAAGTCTGTATGTGTGTGGGGAGCAAGTGTCTGACCCAAGTCTGTATGTGTGGGGGGAGCAAGTGCCTGACCCAAGTCTGTATGTGTGGGGGGAGCAAGTGTCTGACCCAAGTCTGTATGTGTGGGGGGAGCAAGTGTCTGACCCAAGTCTGTATGTGTGGTGGGAGCAAGTGCCTGACCCAAGTCTGTATGTGTGGGGGGAGCAAGTGTCTGACCCAAGTCTGTATGTGTGTGGGGAGCAAGTGTCTGACCCAAGTCTGTATGTGTGGGGGGAGCAAGTGTCTGACCCAAGTCTGTATGTGTGGGGGGAGCAAGTGCCTGACCCAAGTCTGTATGTGTGGGGGGAGCAAGTGCCTGACCCAAGTCTGTATGTGTGGGGGGAGCAAGTGCCTACCCAAGTCTGTATGTGTGGGGGGAGCAAGTGCCTGACCCAAGTCTGTATGTGTGGGGGGAGCAAGTGCCTGACCCAAGTCTGTATGTGTGGGGGGGAGCAAGTGTCTGACCCAAGTCTGTATGTGTGGGGGGTGCAAGTGCCTGGCCCAAGTCTGTATGTGTGGGTGGAGCAAGTGTCTGACCCAAGTCTGTATGTGTGGGGGGTGAGGGGGAGCAAGTGCCTGACCCAAGTCTGTATGTGTGGGGGGAGCAAGTGCCTGACCCAAGTCTGTATGTGTGGGGGGAGCAAGTGTCTGACCCAAGTCTGTATGTGTGGGGGGAGCAAGTGTCTGACCCAAGTCTGTATGTGTGGGGGGAGCAAGTGTCTGACCCAAGTCTGTATGTGTGGGGGGAGCAAGTGTCTGACCCAAGTCTGTATGTGCGGGGGGAGCAAGTACCTGACCCAAGTCTGTATGTGTGGGGGGAGCAAGTGCCTGACCCAAGTCTGTATGTGTGGTGGGAGCAAGTGTCTGACCCAAGTCTGTATGTGTGGGGGGAGCAAGTGTCTGACCCAAGTCTGTATGTGTGGGGGGAGCAAGTGTCTGACCCAAGTCTGTATGTGTGGGGGGAGCAAGTGCCTGACCCAAGTCTGTATGTGTGGGGGGAGCAAGTGTCTGACCCAAGTCTGTATGTGTGGGGGGAGCAAGTGTCTGACCCAAGTCTGTATGTGTGGGGGGAGCAAGTGCCTGACCCAAGTCTGTATGTGTAGGGGGAGCAAGTGTCTGACCCAAGTCTGTATGTGTGGTGGGAGCAAGTGTCTGACCCAAGTCTGTATGTGTGGGGGGAGCAAGTGTCTGACCCAAGTCTGTATGTGTGTGTGTGGGGGGAGCAAGTGCCTGACCCAAGCTGTATGTGGGGGGAGCAAGTGTCTGACCCAAGTCTGTATGTGTGGGGGGAGCAAGTGCCTGGCCCAAGTCTGTATGTGTGGGGGAAGTGTCTGACCCAAGTCTGTATGTGTGGTGGGAGCAAGTCTGTATGTGTGGGGGGAGCAAGTGCCTGACCCAAGTCTGTATGTGTGGGTGGAGCAAGTGTCTGACCCAAGTCTGTATGTGTGGGGGGTGAGGGGGAGCAAGTGCCTGACCCAAGTCTGTATGTGTGGGGAGAGCAAGTGTCGGACCCAAGTCTATATGTGTGGAGGGAGCAAGTGCCTGACCCAAGTCTGTATGTGTGGGGGAGCAAGTGCCTGACCTAAGTCTGTATGTGTGGGGGGAGCAAGTGCCTGACCCAAGTCTGTATGTGTGGGGGGAGCAAGTGCCTGACCCAAGTCTGTATGTGTGGGGGGAGCAAGTGCCTGACCCAAGTCTGTATGTGTGGTGGGAGCAAGTGCCTGACCCAAGTCTGTATGTGTGGGGGGAGCAAGTGTCTGACCCAAGTCTGTATGTGTGGGGGGAGCAAGTGTCAGACCCAAGTCTGTATGTGTGGGGGAGCAAGTGTCTGACCCAAGTCTGTATGTGTGGGGGGAGCAAGTCTCTGACCCAAGTCTGTATGTGTGGGGGGAGCAAGTGTCTGACCCAAGTCTGTATGTGTGGGGGGAGCAAGTGCCTGACCCAAGTCTGTATGTGTGGGGGGAGCAAGTGCCTGACCCAAGTCTGTATGTGTGGGGGGAGCAAGTGTCTGACCCAAGTCTGTATGTGTGGGGGGAGCAAGTGTCTGACCCAAGTCTGTATGTGTGGGGGGAGCAAGTGTCTGACCCAAGTCTGTATGTGTGGGGGGAGCAAGTGCCTGGCCCAAGTCTGTATGTGTGGGGGGAGCAAAGTCTGACCCAAGTCTGTATGTGTGGGGGGTGTGGGGGAGCAAGTGCCTGAACCAAGTCTGTATGTGTGGGGAGAGCAAGTGTCTGACCCAAGTCTGTATGTGTGGGGGGAGCAAGTGCCTGTCCCAAGTCTGTATGTGTGGGGAGCAAGTGCCTGACCCAAGTCTGTATGTGTGGGGGGAGCAAGTGCCTGACCCAAGTCTGTATGTGTGGGGGGAGCAAGTGTCTGACCCAAGTCTGTATGTGTGGGGGGAGCAAGTGCCTGACCCAAGTCTGTATGTGTGGGGGGAGCAAGTGCCTGGCCCAAGTCTGTATGTGTGGGGGGAGCAAGTGTCTGACCCAAGTCTGTATGTGTGGGGGGAGCAAGTGCCTGACCCAAGTCTGTATGTGTGGGGGGAGCAAGTGTCTGACCCAAGTCTGTATGTGTGGGGGGGAGCAAGTGTCTGACCCAAGTCTGTATGTGTGGGGGGAGCAAGTGTCTGACCCAAGTCTGTATGTGTGGGGGGAGCAAGTACCTGACCCAAGTCTGTATGTGTGCGGGGAGCAAGTGCCTGGCCCAAGTCTGTATGTGTGGGGGGAGCAAGTGCCTGACCCAAGTCTGTATGTGTGGGGGGAGCAAGTGCCTGACCCAAGTCTGTATGTGTGGGGGGAGCAAGTGCCTGACCCAAGTCTGTATGTGTGGGGGGAGCAAGTGCCTGACCCAAGTCTGTATGTGTGGTGGGAGCAAGTGTCTGACCCAAGTCTGTATGTGTGGGGGGAGCAAGTGTCTGACCCAAGTCTGTATGTGTGGGGGGAGCAAGTGTCTGACCCAAGTCTGTATGTGTGGGGGGAGCAAGTGCCTGACCCAAGTCTGTATGTGGGGGGAGCAAGTGTCTGACCCAAGTCTGTATGTGTGGGGGGAGCAAGTCTGTATGTGTGGGGGGAGCAAGTGCCTGACCCAAGTCTGTATGTGTGGGGGGAGCAAGTGCCTGACCCAAGTCTGTATGTGTGGGGGGAGCAAGTGCCTGACCCAAGTCTGTATGTGTGGCGGGAGCAAGTGTCTGACCCAAGTCTGTATGTGTGGGGGGAGCAAGTGCCTGACCCAAGTCTGTATGTGTGGGGGGAGCAAGTGCCTGACCCAAGTCTGTATGTGTGGGGGGAGCAAGTGTCTGACCCAAGTCTGTATGTGTGGGGGGGAGCAAGTGTCTGACCCAAGTCTGTATGTGTGGGGGGAGCAAGTGTCTGACCCAAGTCTGTATGTGTGGGGGGAGCAAGTGCCTGACCCGAGTCTGTATGTGTGGGGGGAGCAAGTGTCTGACCCAAGTCTGTATGTGTGGGGGGAGCAAGTGCCTGACCCAAATCTGTATGTGTGGGGGGAGCAATTGCCTGGCCCAAGTCTGTATGTGTGGGGGGAGCAAGTGTCTGACCCAAGTCTGTATGTGTGGGGGGAGCAATTGCCTGGCCCAAGTCTGTATGTGTGGGGGGCGCAAGTGCCTGACCCAAGTCTGTATGTGTGGGGGAAGTGTCTGACCCAAGTCTGTATGTGTGGTGGGAGCAAGTCTGTATGTGTGGGGGGAGCAAGTGCCTGACCCAAGTCTGTATGTGTGGGGGGAGCAAGTGTCTGGCCCAAGTCTGTATGTGTGGGGGGAGCAAGTGCCTGACCCAAGTCTGTATGTGTGGGGGGAGCAAGTGCCTGACCCAAGTCTGTATGTGTGGGGGGAGCAAGTGTCTGACCCAAGTCTGTATGTGTGGGGGGAGCAAGTGTCTGACCCAAGTCTGTATGTGTGGGGGGAGCAAGTGTCATGCCCAAGTCTGTATGTGTGGGGGGAGCAAGTGCCTGATCCAAGTCTGTATGTGTGCGGGGAGCAAGTGCCTGGCCCAAGTCTGTATGTGTGGGGGGAGCAAGTGCCTGACCCAAGTCTGTATGTGTGGGGGGAGCAAGTGCCTGACCCAAGTCTGTATGTGTGGGGGGAGCAAGTGCCTGACCCAAGTCTGTATGTGTGGGGGGAGCAAGTGCCTGACCCAAGTCTGTATGTGTGGTGGGAGCAAGTGTCTGACCCAAGTCTGTATGTGTGGGGGGAGCAAGTGCCTGACCCAAATCTGTATGTGTGGGGGGAGCAATTGCCTGGCCCAAGTCTGTATGTGTGGGGGGAGCAAGTGTCTGACCCAAGTCTGTATGTGTGGGGGGAGCAATTGCCTGGCCCAAGTCTGTATGTGTGGGGGGCGCAAGTGCCTGACCCAAGTCTGTATGTGTGGGGGAAGTGTCTGACCCAAGTCTGTATGTGTGGTGGGAGCAAGTCTGTATGTGTGGGGGGAGCAAGTGCCTGACCCAAGTCTGTATGTGTGGGGGGAGCAAGTGCCTGGCCCAAGTCTGTATGTGTGGGTGGAGCAAGTGTCTGACCCAAGTCTGTATGTGTGGGGGGTGAGGGGGAGCAAGTGCCTGACCCAAGTCTGTATGTGTGGGGAGAGCAAGTGTCGGACCCAAGTCTGTATGTGTGGGGGGAGCAAGTGCCTGACCCAAGTCTGTATGTGTGGTGGGAGCAAGTGCCTGACCCAAGTCTGTATGTGTGGGGGGAGCAAGTGCCTGACCCAAGTTTGTATGTGTGGGGGGAGCAAGTGTCTGACCCAAGTCTGTATGTGTGGGGGGAGCAAGTGCCTGACCCAAGTCTGTATGTGTGGGGGGAGCAAGTGCCTGACCCAAGTCTGTATGTGTGGGGGGAGCAAGTGTCTGACCCAAGTCTGTATGTGTGGGGGGAGCAAGTGTCTGACCCAAGTCTGTATGTGTGGGGGGAGCAAGTGCCTGACCCAAGTCTGTATGTGTGGGGGGAGCAAGTGTCTGACCCAAGTCTGTATGTGTGGGGGGAGCAAGTACCTGACCCAAGTCTGTATGTGTGGGGGGAGCAAGTGCCTGACCCAAGTCTGTATGTGTGGGGGGAGCAAGTGCCTGACCCAAGTCTGTATGTGTGGGGGGAGCAAGTGCCTGACCCAAGTCTGTATGTGTGGGGGGAGCAAGTGTCTGACCCAAGTCTGTATGTGTGGGGGGAGCAAGTGTCTGACCCAAGTCTGTATGTGTGGGGGGAGCAAGTGCCTGACCCAAGTCTGTATGTGTGGTGGGAGCAAGTGTCTGACCCAAGTCTGTATGTGTGGGGGGAGCAAGTGTCTGACCCAAGTCTGTATGTGTGGGGGGAGCAAGTGCCTGACCCAAGTCTGTATGTGTGGGGGGAGCAAGTGTCTGACCCAAGTCTGTATGTGTGGGGGGAGCAAGTGCCTGACCCAAGTCTGTATGTGTGTGGGGAGCAAGTGCCTGACCCAAGTCTGTATGTGTGGGGTGAGCAAGTGCCTGACCCAAGTCTGTATGTGTGGGGGGAGCAAGTGTCTGACCCAAGTCTGTATGTGTGGGGGGAGCAAGTGTCTGACCCAAGTCTGTATGTGTGGGGGGAGCAAGTGCCTGACCCAAGTCTGTATGTGGGGGGAGCAAGTGTCTGACCCAAGTCTGTATGTGTGGGGGGAGCAAGTCTGTATGTGTGGGGGGAGCAAGTGCCTGACCCAAGTCTGTATGTGTGGGGGGAGCAAGTGCCTGACCCAAGTCTGTATGTGTGGGGGGAGCAAGTGCCTGACCCAAGTCTGTATGTGTGGGGGGAGCAAGTGTCTGACCCAAGTCTGTATGTGTGGTGGGAGCAAGTGCCTGACCCAAGTCTGTATGTGTGGGGGGAGCAAGTGCCTGACCCAAGTCTGTATGTGTGGGGGGAGCAAGTGTCTGACCCAAGTCTGTATGTGTGGGGGGGAGCAAGTGTCTGACCCAAGTCTGTATGTGTGGGGGGAGCAAGTGTCTGACCCAAGTCTGTATGTGTGGGGGGAGCAAGTGCCTGACCCGAGTCTGTATGTGTGGGGGGAGCAAGTGTCTGACCCAAGTCTGTATGTGTGGGGGGAGCAAGTGCCTGACCCAAATCTGTATGTGTGGGGGGAGCAATTGCCTGGCCCAAGTCTGTATGTGTGGGGGGAGCAAGTGTCTGACCCAAGTCTGTATGTGTGGGGGGAGCAATTGCCTGGCCCAAGTCTGTATGTGTGGGGGGCGCAAGTGCCTGACCCAAGTCTGTATGTGTGGGGGAAGTGTCTGACCCAAGTCTGTATGTGTGGTGGGAGCAAGTCTGTATGTGTGGGGGGAGCAAGTGCCTGACCCAAGTCTGTATGTGTGGGGGGAGCAAGTGTCTGGCCCAAGTCTGTATGTGTGGGGGGAGCAAGTGCCTGACCCAAGTCTGTATGTGTGGGGGGAGCAAGTGCCTGACCCAAGTCTGTATGTGTGGGGGGAGCAAGTGTCTGACCCAAGTCTGTATGTGTGGGGGGAGCAAGTGTCTGACCCAAGTCTGTATGTGTGGGGGGAGCAAGTGTCATGCCCAAGTCTGTATGTGTGGGGGGAGCAAGTGCCTGATCCAAGTCTGTATGTGTGGGGGGAGCAAGTGCCTGACCCAAGTCTGTATGTGTGGGGGGAGCAAGTGCCTGACCCAAGTCTGTATGTGGGGGGAGCAAGTGTCTGACCCAAGTCTGTATGTGTGGGGGGAGCAAGTGTCTGACCCAAGTCTGTATGTGTGGGGGGAGCAAGTGTCTGACCCAAGTCTGTATGTGTGGGGGGAGCAAGTGTCATGCCCAAGTCTGTATGTGTGGGGGGAGCAAGTGCCTGATCCAAGTCTGTATGTGTGGGGGGAGCAAGTGCCTGACCCAAGTTTGTATGTGGGGGGAGCAAGTGTCTGACCCAAGTCTGTATGTGTGGGGGGAGCAAGTGTCTGACCCAAGTCTGTATGTGTGGGGGGAGCAAGTGTCTGACCCAAGTCTGTATGTGTGGGGGGAGCAAGTGTCATGCCCAAGTCTGTATGTGTGGGGGGAGCAAGTGCCTGATCCAAGTCTGTATGTGTGGGGGGAGCAAGTGCCTGACCCAAGTCTGTATGTGTGGGGGGAGCAAGTGCCTGACCCAAGTCTGTATGTGGGGGGAGCAAGTGTCTGACCCAAGTCTGTATGTGTGGGGGGAGCAAGTCTGTATGTGTGGGGGGAGCAAGTGCCTGACCCAAGTCTGTATGTGTGGGGGGAGCAAGTGCCTGACCCAAGTCTTTATGTGTGGGGGGAGCAAGTGTCTGACCCAAGTCTGTATGTGTGGGGGGAGCAAGTGTCTGACCCAAGTCTGTATGTGTGGGGGGAGCAAGTGTCATGCCCAAGTCTGTATGTGTGGGGGGAGCAAGTGCCTGATCCAAGTCTGTATGTGTGCGGGGAGCAAGTGCCTGGCCCAAGTCTGTATGTGTGGGGGGAGCAAGTGCCTGACCCAAGTCTGTATGTGTGGGGGGAGCAAGTGCCTGACCCAAGTCTGTATGTGTGGGGGGAGCAAGTGCCTGACCCAAGTCTGTATGTGTGGGGGGAGCAAGTGCCTGACCCAAGTCTGTATGTGTGGTGGGAGCAAGTGTCTGACCCAAGTCTGTATGTGTGGGGGGAGCAAGTGCCTGACCCAAATCTGTATGTGTGGGGGGAGCAATTGCCTGGCCCAAGTCTGTATGTGTGGGGGGAGCAAGTGTCTGACCCAAGTCTGTATGTGTGGGGGGAGCAATTGCCTGGCCCAAGTCTGTATGTGTGGGGGGCGCAAGTGCCTGACCCAAGTCTGTATGTGTGGGGGAAGTGTCTGACCCAAGTCTGTATGTGTGGTGGGAGCAAGTCTGTATGTGTGGGGGGAGCAAGTGCCTGACCCAAGTCTGTATGTGTGGGGGGAGCAAGTGCCTGACCCAAGTCTGTATGTGTGGGGGGGAGCAAGTGTCTGACCCAAGTCTGTATGTGTGGGGGGTGCAAGTGCCTGGCCCAAGTCTGTATGTGTGGGTGGAGCAAGTGTCTGACCCAAGTCTGTATGTGTGGGGGGTGAGGGGGAGCAAGTGCCTGACCCAAGTCTGTATGTGTGGGGAGAGCAAGTGTCGGACCCAAGTCTGTATGTGTGGGGGGAGCAAGTGCCTGACCCAAGTCTGTATGTGTGGTGGGAGCAAGTGCCTGACCCAAGTCTGTATGTGTGGGGGGAGCAAGTGTCTGACCCAAGTCTGTATGTGTGGGGGGAGCAAGTGCCTGACCCAAGTCTGTATGTGTGGGGGGAGCAAGTGCCTGACCCAAGTCTGTATGTGTGGGGGGAGCAAGTGTCTGACCCAAGTCTGTATGTGTGGGGGGAGCAAGTGTCTGACCCAAGTCTGTATGTGTGGGGGGAGCAAGTGTCTGACCCAAGTCTGTATGTGTGGGGGGAGCAAGTGTCTGACCCAAGTCTGTATGTGTGGGGGGAGCAAGTGCCTGACCCAAGTCTGTATGTGTGGGGGGAGCAAGTGCCTGACCCAAGTCTGTATGTGTGGTGGGAGCAAGTGTCTGACCCAAGTCTGTATGTGTGGGGGGAGCAAGTGTCTGACCCAAGTCTGTATGTGTGGGGGGAGCAAGTGTCTGACCCAAGTCTGTATGTGTGGGGGGAGCAAGTGCCTGACCCAAGTCTGTATGTGTGGGGGGAGCAAGTGTCTGACCCAAGTCTGTATGTGTGGGGGGAGCAAGTGTCTGACCCAAGTCTGTATGTGTGGGGGGAGCAAGTGCCTGACCCAAGTCTGTATGTGTGGTGGGAGCAAGTGTCTGACCCAAGTCTGTATGTGTGGGGGGAGCAAGTGCCTGACCCAAGTCTGTATGTGTGGGGGGAGCAAGTGTCTGACCCAAGTCTGTATGTGTGGGGGGAGCAAGTGTCTGACCCAAGTCTGTATGTGTGGGGGGAGCAAGTGCCTGACCCAAGTCTGTATGTGTGGGGGGAGCAAGTGCCTGACCCAAGTCTGTATGTGTGGGGGGAGCAAGTGCCTGACCCAAGTCTGTATGTGTGGGGGGGAGCAAGTGTCTGACCCAAGTCTGTATGTGTGGGGGGTGCAAGTGCCTGGCCCAAGTCTGTATGTGTGGGTGGAGCAAGTGTCTGACCCAAGTCTGTATGTGTGGGGGGTGAGGGGGAGCAAGTGCCTGACCCAAGTCTGTATGTGTGGGGAGAGCAAGTGTCGGACCCAAGTCTGTATGTGTGGGGGGAGCAAGTGCCTGACCCAAGTCTGTATGTGTGGTGGGAGCAAGTGCCTGACCCAAGTCTGTATGTGTGGGGGGAGCAAGTGTCTGACCCAAGTCTGTATGTGTGGGGGGAGCAAGTGCCTGACCCAAGTCTGTATGTGTGGGGGGAGCAAGTGCCTGACCCAAGTCTGTATGTGTGGGGGGAGCAAGTGTCTGACCCAAGTCTGTATGTGTGGGGGGAGCAAGTGTCTGACCCAAGTCTGTATGTGTGGGGGGAGCAAGTGCCTGACCCAAGTCTGTATGTGTGGGGGGAGCAAGTGTCTGACCCAAGTCTGTATGTGTGGGGGGAGCAAGTGCCTGACCCAAGTCTGTATGTGTGGGGGAGCAAGTGCCTGACCCAAGTCTGTATGTGTGGTGGGAGCAAGTGCCTGACCCAAGTCTGTATGTGTGGGGGGAGCAAGTGCCTACCTATGAAAAATATTTTAGTATCAACAGAGAGCACAAAGAGAGACCTATCTTTTGAGCTATATATCAAGTCCATACCATGAAGTTTACAGAATCTACGGAGCTATAAAGTGGTAACCACAAGTTAGTTTGTTTTAATTTTAAAAATGCTGCTGTCCCCCCCTTTAGTGTTCCTTGTTGGTTTCTCTTCAAATCAATAAGAAATGCATGGACAAAAACCATCATAACTTTGAAATGGAGCATCCAATAGCTCTAAAACTTAGAATTGGCTAGTAGATATGTACAGCAACAGTTTGAACTGGTAAAAAAACAAATAAAAACTCCAAGGTATAGTCCCCCCAAGAGCTTATAAGCAGTTCCCATTGATGGGAAACACACTACACTAAGTATGAGATCCAACATTACAAAATCATGACATTAATAATGTACAGATCAGTCCTATATTAGTTAGATATTCTAGGGATGGCAATGACTAGAGCAATGCAATCTAACAAAATCTAACATGTTCAGCCCATCTTGTAGTCAACCGGCCCCAAGTTACTCATCACATGTAAGGCATTGGGTTGTCATGCCTAGAGTTAGGCACTATCACATGTAAGGCATTGGGTTGTCATGCCTAGAGTTAGGCACTATCACATGTAAGGCATTGGGTTGTCATGCCTAGAGTTAGGCACTATCACATGTAAGGCATTGGGTTGACATGCCTAGAGTTAGGCACTATCACATGTAAGGCATTGGGTTGTCATGCCTAGAGTTAGGCACTATCACATGTAAGGCAATGGGTTGACATGCCTAGAGTTAGGCACTATCACATGTAAGGCATTGGGTTGTCATGCCTAGAGTTAGGCACTATCACATGTAAGGCATTGGGTTGTCATGCCTAGAGTTAGGCACTATCACATGTAAGGCATTGGGTTGACATGCCTAGAGTTAGGCACTATCACATGTAAGGCATTGGGTTGTCATGCCTAGAGTTAGGCACTATCACATGTAAGGCATTGGGTTGTCATGCCTAGAGTTAGGCACTATCACATGTAAGGCATTGGGTTGTCATGCCTAGAGTTAGGCACTATCACATGTAAGGCATTGGGTTGTCATGCCTAGAGTTAGGCACTATCACATGTAAGGCATTGGGTTGTCATGCCTAGAGTTAGGCACTATCACATGTAAGGCATTGGGTTGTCATGCCTAGAGTTAGGCACTATCACATGTAAGGCATTGGGTTGTCATGCCTAGAGTTAGGCACTATCACATGTAAGGCATTGGGTTGACATGCCTAGAGTTAGGCACTATCACATGTAAGGCATTGGGTTGTCATGCCTAGAGTTAGGCACTATCACATGTAAGGCATTGGGTTGTCATGCCTAGAGTTAGGCACTATCACATGTAAGGCATTGGGTTGACATGTCTAGAGTTAGGCACTATCACATGTAAGGCATTAGGTTGGCATGCCTAGAGTTAGGCACTATCACATGTAAGGCATTGGGTTGTCATGCCTAGAGTTAGGCACTATCACATGTAAGGCATTGGGTTGTCATGCCTAGAGTTAGGCACTATCACATGTAAGGCATTGGGTTGTCATGCCTAGAGTTAGGCACTATCACATGTAAGGCATTGGGTTGACATGCCTAGAGTTAGGCACTATCACATGTAAGGCATTGGGTTGGCATGCCTAGAGTTAGGCACTATCACATGTAAGGCATTGGGTTGTCATGCCTAGAGTTAGGCACTATCACATGTAAGGCATTGGGTTGTCATGCCTAGAGTTAGGCACTATCACATGTAAGGCATTGGGTTGTCATGCCTAGAGTTAGGCACTATCACATGTAAGGCATTGGGTTGTCATGCCTAGAGTTAGGCACTATCACATGTAAGGCATTGGGTTGGCATGTCTAGAGTTAGGCACTATCACATGTAAGGCATTGGGTTGTCATGCCTAGAGTTAGGCACTATCACATGTAAGGCATTGGGTTGTCATGCCTAGAGTTAGGCACTATCACATGTAAGGCATTGGGTTGTCATGCCTAGAGTTAGGCACTATCACATGTAAGGCATTGGGTTGGCATGCCTAGAGTTAGGCACTATCACATGTAAGGCATTGGGTTGACATGCCTAGAGTTAGGCACTATCACATGTAAGGCATTGGGTTGTCATGCCTAGAGTTAGGCACTATCACATGTAAGGCATTGGGTTGTCATGCCTAGAGTTAGGCACTATCACATGTAAGGCATTGGGTTGGCATGCCTAGAGTTAGGCACTATCACATGTAAGGCATTGGGTTGACATGCCTAGAGTTAGGCACTATCACATGTAAGGCATTGGGTTGACATGCCTAGAGTTAGGCACTATCACATGTAAGGCATTGGGTTGTCATGCCTAGAGTTAGGCACTATCACATGTAAGGCATTGGGTTGTCATGCCTAGAGTTAGGCACTATCACATGTAAGGCATTGTGTTGTCATGCCTAGAGTTAGGCACTATCACATGTAAGGCATTGGGTTGTCATGCCTAGAGTTAGGCACTATCACATGTAAGGCATTGGGTTGTCATGTCTAGAGTTAGGCACTATCACATGTAAGGCATTGGGTTGTCATGCCTAGAGTTAGGCACTATCACATGTAAGGCATTGGGTTGTCATGCCTAGAGTTAGGCACTATCACATGTAAGGCATTGGGTTGTCATGCCTAGAGTTAGGCACTATCACATGTAAGGCATTGGGTTGTCATGCCTAGAGTTAGGCACTATCACATGTAAGGCATTGGGTTGTCATGCCTAGAGTTAGGCACTATCACATGTAAGGCATTGGGTTGTCATGCCTAGAGTTAGGCACTATCACATGTAAGGCATTGGGTTGTCATGCCTAGAGTTAGGCACTATCACATGTAAGGCATTGGGTTGTCATGCCTAGAGTTAGGCACTATCACATGTAAGGCATTGGGTTGTCATGCCTAGAGTTAGGCACTATCACATGTAAGGCATTGGGTTGTCATGCCTAGAGTTAGGCACTATCACATGTAAGGCATTGGGTTGTCATGTCTAGAGTTAGGCACTATCACATGTAAGGCATTGGGTTGTCATGCCTAGAGTTAGGCACTATCACATGTAAGGCATTGGGTTGACATGTCTAGAGTTAGGCACTATCACATGTAAGGCATTGGGTTGACATGCCTAGAGTTAGGCACTATCACATGTAAGGCATTGGGTTGTCATGCCTAGAGTTAGGCACTATCACATGTAAGGCATTGGGTTGTCATGCCTAGAGTTAGGCACTATCACATGTAAGGCATTGGGTTGACATGCCTAGAGTTAGGCACTATCACATGTAAGGCATTGGGTTGTCATGCCTAGAGTTAGGCACTATCACATGTAAGGCATTGGGTTGTCATGCCTAGAGTTAGGCACTATCACATGTAAGGCATTGGGTTGACATGCCTAGAGTTAGGCTAGCACATGTAAGGCATTGGGTTGTCATGTCTAGAGTTAGGCACTATCACATGTAAGGCATTGGGTTGTCATGCCTAGAGTTAGGCACTATCACATGTAAGGCATTGGGTTGTCATGCCTAGAGTTAGGCACTATCACATGTAAGGCATTGGGTTGTCATGCCTAGAGTTAGGCACTATCACATATAAGGCATTGGGTTGTCATGTCTAGAGTTAGGCACTATCACATGTAAGGCATTGGGTTGTCATGCCTAGAGTTAGGCACTATCACATGTAAGGCATTGGGTTGTCATGGCTAGAGTTAGGCACTATCACATGTAAGGCATTGGGTGGTCATGCCTAGAGTTAGGCACTATCACATGTAAGGCATTGGGTTGTCATGCCTAGAGTTAGGCACTATCACATGTAAGGCATTGGGTTGTCATGCCTAGAGTTAGGCACTATCACATGTAAGGCATTGGGTTGACATGCCTAGAGTTAGGCACTATCACATGTAAGGCATTGGGTTGTCATGCCTAGAGTTAGGCACTATCACATGTAAGGCATTGGGTTGTCATGCCTAGAGTTAGGCACTATCACATGTAAGGCATTGGGTTGTCATGCCTAGAGTTAGGCACTATCACATGTAAGGCATTGGGTTGTCATGCCTAGAGTTAGGCACTATCACATGTAAGGCATTGGGTTGTCATGCCTAGAGTTAGGCACTATCACATGTAAGGCATTGGGTTGTCATGCCTAGAGTTAGGCACTATCACATGTAAGGCATTGGGTTGTCATGCCTAGAGTTAGGCACTATCACATGTAAGGCATTGGGTTGTCATGCCTAGAGTTAGGCACTATCACATGTAAGGCATTGGGTTGACATGCCTAGAGTTAGGCACTATCACATGTAAGGCATTGGGTTGTCATGCCTAGAGTTAGGCACTATCACATGTAAGGCATTGGGTTGTCATGCCTAGAGTTAGGCACTATCACATGTAAGGCATTGGGTTGTCATGCCTAGAGTTAGGCACTATCACATGTAAGGCATTGGGTTGTCATGCCTAGAGTTAGGCACTATCACATGTAAGGCATTGGGTTGTCATGCCTAGAGTTAGGCACTATCACATGTAAGGCATTGGGTTGTCATGCCTAGAGTTAGGCACTATCACATGTAAGGCATTGGGTTGTCATGCCTAGAGTTAGGCACTATCACATGTAAGGCATTGGGTTGTCATGCCTAGAGTTAGGCACTATCACATGTAAGGCATTGGGTTGTCATGCCTAGAGTTAGGCACTATCACATGTAAGGCATTGGGTTGTCATGCCTAGAGTTAGGCACTATCACATGTAAGGCATTGGGTTGTCATGCCTAGAGTTAGGCACTATCACATGTAAGGCATTGGGTTGTCATGCCTAGAGTTAGGCACTATCACATGTAAGGCATTGGGTTGTCATGCCTAGAGTTAGGCACTATCACATGTAAGGCATTGGGTTGTCATGCCTAGAGTTAGGCACTATCACATGTAAGGCATTGGGTTGTCATGCCTAGAGTTAGGCACTATCACATGTAAGGCATTGGGTTGTCATGCCTAGAGTTAGGCACTATCACATGTAAGGCATTGGGTTGTCATGCCTAGAGTTAGGCACTATCACATGTAAGGCATTGGGTTGTCATGCCTAGAGTTAGGCACTATCACATGTAAGGCATTGGGTTGTCATGCCTAGAGTTAGGCACTATCACATGTAAGGCATTGGGTTGTCATGCCTAGAGTTAGGCACTATCACATGTAAGGCATTGGGTTGTCATGCCTAGAGTTAGGCACTATCACATGTAAGGCATTGGGTTGTCATGCCTAGAGTTAGGCACTATCACATGTAAGGCATTGGGTTGTCATGCTAGAGTTAGGCACTATCACATGTAAGGCATTGGG